>JAZKJV010002343.1:0-392500 GCA_037367405.1 Ottelia alismoides | reverse complement strand
TTGTTCTTGATTGTTTCAAGCCATATCACAAATTTAAACTTGAGGCAGATCTTATGTTGAGTTACATATTGGGCTTCCGTATACACGAGTTTATGCCGGTTCCAGGGAAATTAGACACTATTCACTCTCTTCACAAAACACTGATACATATTCCAGAGTCAAAATCTTTCTTCAAAAGGCTTGCACACTCTGGTTTTGGTATATGGTATGGCATATGAGGATGAGCATGTACATCTAGTGGGAGTTTCAGGCTGGATCATCCCCTCTTCCCTTGAAATCAACTTTGATTCCTTTCACGTGACAAATAATTTTGCGGACTGGTGTACGATTTTTGTGCCATGTTAAGCAAGTTCAGTGCCATTTAATATTCTAGTCACTCCCCTTTTGACATCTCTTATCACAATGAAATTTGACTATTCTAGTGGCAAAGATGAGTGGTAGGTTGGAGTTCTAGATTGCCTCAATGAGGTGGCAGATTGGTGGAGAAAATCTTGTTGTCGTTGTCAGTGGTGACTTGTACATGAAGTTGAATTGCGTTGATAAGTTGAGAAGAGGTTTACAAACCTGTCTCTTTTCTAGGTGTTGAGTTGTATGAGTAATTAGATGGATAAACGGGTCTATGGATGATGGATCATTTACCCATTCATCTATATATTGTACTCATTCCCACCATTCAACCATTCTAATGAAGATTGCCCTAATATCTTCTGAGAGAATTTAGGACTTTTTCTCACCGAAGGATTTTCTGCGTAAACCATTGTCTTTTTCTTCGTGGTGTTCTTGCTCGTTTCTACATGGTATTAGAGCTTCATTGAGGTCTATGTGTTGGGAGTGTGTTGAGTTGAAGCTGTTTGCTGATGTTGGGCAGTCACCCAAACACCCATCTACCACCTCCCCACCGTTGGATTGGGGTTTGCTGCCCTGTTCTGGATAGCAGCCGTATGCAGTTCATTCCTTGGATAGCGGCTACTCCCTGCTGCCTCTCTGCTGCTGGAGTTTACTCCCATACATGTGGAACTTTTGGGATGAACACTCGTGCACCTTGTTATTGCTCTTGAGGGCCATTGAGCCCCTTCTATAGGGCTTGTTGGATTGTTGCATTTTAGGGCTGCGACTCGGGAGCCACTGGCTGCTGCCAGAAGGTGGTTGTCAAGTGCATTCAAGGTGTTCGGCGAATTGATTCTGTGAACTCCGATGTATGACGCACCAAAGTTTTGACTGTTTTTTATATTTGAGAAGAAATTATAACTAAAGAGAAGGGCCTCTGGCGGTTATTGGTGAAGAAAACCTCGTGGGGCTTTGTTGGTTGTGAAAAAAGGATTTGTACGTGTGGCCTCTCTTACCTACATGTCGAGGTTTGCACAACTTTTCTATTTTTCTTTACTCCGTGTTGGCAGATCAATTCTTTTATCGCTAGATATCCACGTGTGGTTGTGCTTCTGTGTTATGTTCTTGTTACTTTTGGAAGAAAGAAAGTTACTATTGCAGATGCATCTCCTGCTATTGTCGCTGGAAGGAGATTATTTTGATTGCAGATTGATTCCTTCTTTATGACACTTTTCATGTTTTAATGTTCCTATAAATCTTCTGTCTTTTAGCAAAATCACTATAAAACTGAACTGTAGGTTGATTTTTGACCAAAACTCATGTGTTCTAGAAGATTTGGAGACATGGAAAAAATTGGAATTGATTTGGTTGAGGGTGGTCTATATCATTTTCCAGCTCGGATTAGTCAGAACCTTACTCTTGCGATGAATTTTTGACTTGAGGACAACTTTATAAGTTTAAAAGTGGCATGAATGCCTTGTTCTTATCAATGTTTCTCTCTTACGAAAGCTAATGTTTGAGATTTTATCTGGATTGTTTGAGATTGCTTTGCAGTACAAGGTTTGCCAATTTGCAAAGCAAACACACACCACATTTCCGATCTCGAGTAGTAAATACACTCATGATTTTGAGCTTGTATACTATGATGTTTGGGGTTCGTGCAATATTCCGAGCTGGCAGAGATTCGTTGCTTTATCACCTTCATTGATGATTAGTCCAGACCCACCACTATTTTTTTGATGAAGAACAAAAGTGAATTCCCTGATATTATCGGTGAGTTTGTTACCCTCGTGGAAAGACAACATAATGACAAAATTAAAAAATTTCGCTCAGATAATGTTAGAGAATAATTGACTCAATCTATTCAAATAACACTTGTTGGGTAAAGGATTCTTCAGGAAACCTCATTTGCATGTAGTCCTCAACAAAATGAGGTTGCAGGGAGGAAGAATAAAAACGTTTGGAGACTACTCGAGCTCTTCTTTTTCAGCGAAATGTTCCAAGGATTTTTGGGGAGAGGCAATTCTAGCGAATGTTTACTTGATGAACAGAATGACATCACAAGTCATTAATGGTTAAGGTCCTAGGGTGGTCCTCTAGAGCATCATAAGCAACCTTGATGGTATAATCATCTTCCCTTCATGTTAGCCATCTAATATCATGTTGTCAATTGTCACTTCCTCAACTAAATTGACCTACAAAATAAACTTGTAATACAGTATGGTTTGAAATCGAGGGCATGAAGCCATCTACTCAAACATTGCACCACCACATCTTTCCTAATCCTAATCTGACCCTAATCCTAACAAAAAATATACAAACTTGTTTTTGAATGGAATTTCTGCGGACAATTCCCTTCACTTTTTTTGACCTGCCCTTTTCCTGAGTGTGGAGTCCAGCATTGACCATGGTCAAATGTGGATCGAATCAGATATCGTAGTTTTGGAAGAGCTTATGGGATATTGGTGTCCAAGCTAATTTTATTTTCTTTCGGACTAAAGGCTAAAGCTGAGCATGAGAGGGAGCACTTGGTTGCTAGATTATCTGTGTAGTAACGGGGAGATATCGTGCTGATAATTTTAATGCATTATGGTTCTACATATGTGGTCTAGTGGCAGGACAATGTGTCTACCACACAAAAGACCAGGGTTCAAATCCTACTCTTGCAGGGGTTGCGTTAGGTAGTTGACGGCCAGCGTAAAAAATAGTCGAATCTTTCAACATGGATTTGAGCAAAAATCCATGTAGCCGACCCTACTTATAGTGGGAGAAGGCTTAGTACTTTTTTTATGGTTCTACATATGTGTACCCACTTAATGGTCTAGTGGTAGTACAGTGTGTCTACCACAAAAGACCAGGGTTCAAATCCCACTCTTGTAGGGGTTGCGTTAGGTAGTCGACGGCCAACATAAAAAATAGTTGAATATTTCAACATGGATTTGAGCAAGAATCCATGTAGCCGACCCCGCTTATAGTGGGAGAATGCTTAGTACATTTTTTTATGGTTCTACGTATGTAGATTCCTGCTGGATGCAAGTTGCATGCTTGTGAAGTTTGTTAGAATTTTGGGTTGCTGATAACTTCTGAACTTTGAATCTAACGATTTTCTGAAAATGTATAAGCACCTTTCTTCTGTTCAATTTTTTTCTTCTGTAAGAACTTAAATAGCTATTACAAAGGACCACCTTGGATATGACAAAAAGGATGTACGTTATACAAGACTACTCTTTACAAGTTGTCTCATGCCTGGACTAATTCCTCGTCAGCAGACGCTCCTCACCATGGTTTTCTAAAAACAAAATTCGAAGTGCACGCCAAACCCATCTAAAGGCTATATAGCCTCAAGTAACCTGGGTGAGGCATGCTGGTCACTGCGTGAGGCATTGCTGAAGCATGAGGTGCCCACAAGGCTTCAACTTGGATCTGATATGGTTTTCAAGGGGTATTGGTTAGACTGCTTGCATTAATCCCACATATTAGCCACTGGAATTAGAAATCTATGTCAGAAGAGAGTTTTCATGTATTTTCCCAGATTTCAGTAATTACCTAAAACAAATCAAATAACTTAACCATAAAACCTAACTCTTTACAACAGATATACACATTTTTTATTTTAGAATCGGAACCACAAAGCAACATTCTATTCCTAGATTTTACTAATTAGAATAGAACCATGTATTTTTTATAAGTAACCTGTAAGTGGCTTGCATATTGCAATGATATGTCTACGAAGCCCTTCAATTCCCATAGCCTGTAGGATTTTTTGTCACATGTTTTAAAGGTCAGATATTTTATAATACACTAGGTGAAACGGTAAGCATGGCTATTTTATAATATAGTATGTTAGTCATAAAACATATATTATACAGTCATTTAGGTTAATCTCATTTATTTTTTAAACAGTAATAATTTTCAACAACAACAACAAAGCCTTTTCCCACAATTAAACGGTAACAATACAGTCATTATTTTATTTATAAATAATGCACACGTAATGGTGAATGCATTTAGGAAACAAACCAACTTCAACAAGTGAATATTTTACAGTGAATATGGTGTATGTTCAGCAGATTGTATGTTTTGTAAGAATTTGACAGATGTACAAGTTTGCAACATGGATATTACACGTTCACAAGTTTGTAAAATATATGGTGAATATGGTATTATCATGTCTCTGTGTCCAATGTGCGAATATTTAAATAAGATTCATAAAAATATAGCTTTTACCGTCCGATGGTAGTGCAGTGTGCCTACCACCCAAAAGACCAGGGTTCAAATCCCTCACTTGTGGGAGTTGCGTTAGGTAGTCGATAACCAACGTAAAAAACAGTTGAATCTTTCAACATGGATTTGAGCAAGAATCCATGTATCCGACCCTACTTATAGTGGGAGAATGCTTTGCCATTTATAGCTTTTACCATCTTGAAGCTTAGGCCTCGCCTCAGTGAGGGAAAAACTCCCTCGATCTGTTTCAGGTTGTTTAAAACCCTGCTCATCACAAGGACAATTCAAGCAGGATCTCAACACATGAGAACTTAGACATGTAAGAAAAACCTCAATTCCTTAGTTACGTGAAGCCATATGCCCTTAATGGAACTTCATACGATGGAATTTCTTGTTTAGAATTGCAAGTATGATTTACACATTATATGGTAAATAAAGAAATACAATAAATTCTGAATATGACTGGTTTGATGGGCCATGAATGGGATGCTAGACAGGTAGAGTGTCAGCCACCCCACTAACAGGTAGTTGGTTGCCAGCTGATTTTTCTAGAAGTGTTAAATCCATCTGATGACCTGGGGTTCTAATAAGATGGAGATTTTATGATATAATGCTACCAAATCATGAGTCTAGGTAGCAGTTAACAAGGGTTGTCGACAAGAGAAAGTTTACATACTTGCAAATGAACTTGAGAGAACTCCCAGCTCCAAGCAAATATGTTGCAGTCTGGTAATACTTTACCAGTTGCAACTGTGACATGCATAGGAACGACAATTTGCCTTTAATTTGTGTTAAAGTATTGTGTTTATATTATAGCATTTTGTGCTATATAGTCTTTTATTTGTAATTTACCCATAGAGCTTTTCTTCTATATAAGAGAGCTCTAGGGTTTCGTAATAAATATCTCTTGATTTTCCCTCAACATGGTATCAGAGCGACGGTCCTAGACCGGAGCCTGTGCCCTAGTTCCTTGTCCCCACCGATAGCCTTTCGCCCGGCGCCGCCTCTGCTCGCTCGAGCGCCCCACACGCCACCGCCGCCTCCTGTAAGCCCTGCCGCTGCCTCCTGCGCAATCTGCGCAACCTGCGCACGCGCCTCCTTGCGCATGCCCTGTGAGGCTGGAAGGCTTCATGCGCGCGAGCCCCTCCTGTGCCCTGTGCGCCCTGCGTGCGTGACCGGGCTGCAGTCCTACGCTCTGTGCGCCGCTTCTCCTGTGCTCTAACTTCTTCACGCGGACCTCGTGCACCTGTGCACTTGTTTCTCGCGTGCCTGTGGGCATTATAGTCTAGTCCTTCCAAAGAAAAGAAGGACTTCAAGGCATGGAAGTGGTTGTGGGATGAGTCTACACCCACAACCACCTTCATTTATGTCCAAGTAGACATTCTTGTCTAAGCCTCTTGTAGTCCCAGTCTATAGAAATTGTTGTCATCATGTCTGACAACAAGGTAGATGTTCCGTCCTCGGGTGCCTTCAAAGGTTCAGCACCCATTGTCAAGATGGATGGAACCAATTATGAACTGTGGGCCATGCAGTTCATGAGTTTGATGCAGTGTAACGGCAAGAAGCACATCCTCACTACAGAGGAGCCAAGTGACAAGACTGGAATACACGCCTTATGGGAGGCAGATGATGCGTATGCTCGAGTGTGGCTATCCGGGACCGTTTCCATGGAGATAGTCAATGATATACTGAGCCAGCCTACTGCAAAGGCTATGTGGGACATTCTTGCAGCGACTTACTCTCCGGCAAAGAATGAGTCTAAGATCCTCCAGCTCTAGCATGATATTTTCACGTCAAAGCAGAATGGTCGTCCTCTTCACACCCTCTATACTTCTCTGAGGGGTATGTTTGAGAGGCTGCTTGGTTACATACCTTTGACTGCTACAACAGAACAGCTTAAAGCATATAGAGACTCCGTGATGACTGGGGTATTCCTAGCAGCCCTGGATCCGGAGTATGATGCAGCTCGTGCCCAGATCGTTACTGATGCTACGATACCTCCGATGGAGGAGGCGTATCGGAGATTGAGCAGACTATCCATATCCTCTGGTAGTACCGTACAGCAGCAGACATCTTCAGCGATGGCAGCTTCACGTGGTAGAGGCAGCCATACAGCATATCGTGGTCGAGGAAGTTCCAACCATGGTAGAGGAGGTGGTGGTCGAGGTCGATCGTGCACATTCTGTCACAGGACAGGTCATTATGAGGAGACCTGCTACTCTAAGCATGGGTTTCCAGCGTCAGCCTGAGTTGCAGAGCAGACACAACAGACTGGGAGTTTACCTGATCAGAGGTTCGATGAGCTTGTAGCACGACTGAGAGAGATTATGCCTGTCACATCTGGATCCACTAGTTCTCCTTCAGGATCCTCAGAAGTGGCTGCATCAGCCTCAACATCCACGACAGGTACGGCATTTGCCTTTACTACGTGTTACAAGGCAGATCTATCAGAATGGATCATGGATTCAGGTGCATCACACCATCTCTATGGCGACAGAGGTCAGTTTAGTGTTTTTCATCCTGTTCGATCTGGACGATCGGTTGTGATAGCGGATGGTACACATTCCCCCATCACTGGTCAGGGGGAGGTGCAGTTGACTCCTACCTTGAGACTTTCTAATGTTCTTTATGCACTTGAATTTTCAGTGAATTTATTATCAATTAGTCAAATCACCAGAGATTTACATTGTCGTGCTATATTTGATCCATCTGCTCTTGTGTTTCATGATATACTTACGGGCAGAGTGATTGGAACTGGCCGTGAGAAAGGGGGCCGTTACAGACTTGTGCAGTCTTCATATGCTGGTGTCTCATCTTCCTTACGCACTGGGTCTGTTTCTCCATATATGTGACATTTGAGATTTGGTCATCTTCCTCTGCAAAAGCTGGTTCTTGTTCTCCCTCAGATTTCTCCTCGCTCTACTTTCCAGTGTGAGGTCTGTCAGCTTGGGAAGCACCACCGATCTTCTTTCCAGAGTCGTCAGGGTCCGAGTAGTTATAGTCTGTTTGAGTTGTTCCATTTTGACATTTGGGGTCCTAGTCGTGTCTCTGATCATCAGGGGCACACATTTTATCTTGTTGCTGTTGATGAGTTTTCTAGGCTATGTTGGGTGTTTCTTCTCAAGAATAAGTCTGATGCTGGTCCTGTTATTCAGTCTTTTATTAATGAAGTCAAGAACATTTTTTCTGCCAGAATTAAGTACATACGTTCGGCCAATGCTCTAGAATTCTGCACTTCTCAACTTTCTCAATTTCTTAAATCTCATGGTATTGTGCATCAGACGTCGTGTCCTTATACCTCTCAACATTATGGGGTGGCTGAAAGGAAACACCATCATTTACTGGATGTCACCAGGACTCTCTTGATTCAGAGCCGTGCTCCTCATTCCTATTGGGGAGATGCGGTTCTAACTGCTTGTTACCTAGTGAATCGTATGCCTTCTTCTGTGTTAGGGGAAAAGGTCCCGTTCTTGATTGCATTTCCCGAGAAGGATCTTTTCTCGCTTACGCCTCGTGTATTCGGATCAGTTACGTTTGTTCATCAGTTCTCTCCTGGTCTTGACAAGCTTTCCCCCAGATCAGTTAAATGTGTGTTTGTTGGGTATTCCAAAACTCAAAAGGGCTATCGTTGTTTTGACCCCGTTCGACGAAGGTATTATGTCAGTGCTGATGTCACCTTCTTTGAGTCTATTATGTATTTTTCCCCCACAGGTGACAGGCTTGCTCCTTCTGAGGATGGCGAAGATATTTATATGCCTCCTCCTCCGTCAGTGATAGGTCCACCTCCATCACCTCCACCATCACTGCCATCACTACCACCGCCACCACCACCACCTCCGTCGTCTCCTAAATTCTTTCCACAGGTCTACCAGAGAAGGCCTCCAGCTCAAGCGCCTCCTCAATCACCCATCACGTCCGAGGTATGTCTTGATCATTTGAGTTCTTCTGATGGTACGGGTGATTTGATTGCACAGAATGAGTTTCAGGGTGCCGATGCTACTTCTACTGCCAATATTGATGATTTGGATATTCCTATTGCACTCCGGAGGCATAAGCGAGCACGTACGATGAACCCCAAATATGGGATGGACTTTGATTCTCATATCTCCTTGGAACGTCTATCCAAGGACTTTCAACATTTTGTTGTGGGCTTGTCTGCTGTACAGATACCGCGATCGTATCAGGAGGCCCTGCAGAGTAGCCAGTGGCGTTTGGCCATGGAGGAAGAGATGACAACATTACAATCACGTGGTACATGGAGTGTTGTTCACCCTCCACCAGGTGCGTCTATTATTGGTAGCAAATGGGTTTTTATTGTGAAGTAACGTGCTGACGGTACAGTCGATCGTTACAAGGCCAGATTGGTTGCTCGTGGGTTCACCCAAACATATGGGGTGGACTATCATGACACGTTCTCCCCTGTGGCACGTCATTCTACCTTACTGATTCTTATTTCTGTTGTTGTGGTGAGAGATTGGCCTCTCTTCCAGTTAGATGTCAAAAATGCTTTCTTATATGGTGATTTGTAGGAGGAAGTTTACATGCAGCGACCTCCTGGGTTTGCTGCTGAGGGGGAGTCCAGTATGGTGTGCCGTCTTCATAAGGCGATATATGGTCTTAAGCAAAGTCCGAGGGCGTGGTTTCAGAAGCTCTCAGAGTTAATTGAACAGAAGGGGTTTGTTAGATCTACAACAGATCATACTCTCTTTGTAAAGAGAGACCAACGAGGTATTGTAGTCATCTTGGTTTATGTTGATGACATTGTTATCACTGGTAGTGATGCACAGGGAATTAAGACAACAAAGGACTTCCTTGGACATCAGTTTGTTACCAAGGACTTGGGTATGCTTCGTTACTTCCTAGGATTGGAATTTGCACGAAATCAACAAGGTATGGTTATGACACAAAGGAAGTATGTTACTGATCTTCTATCTGAGACAGGAATGACAGGATGTAGACCAACTACTACCCCAATGGATCCTAATGTTAAGCTTCATGATGATGGATCTGAGGAGGTGGATAGGAGACATTATAGAGAATTGGTAGGGAAATTGTTGTATGTTACTATTACCAGGCCTGATATAGCATTTGCTGTGAACAAAGTAAGTCAGTTCGTGGAACACCTCAGGCAGACTCATATGGATGCTGTGTTTATGATTCTGAGATACTTGGAGTCATCTCGAGGTGCATGTCTTTTGTTTAGGAGAGACACGTCTCTCTCTGTTACAGGGTGTGCAGATGCGGATTATGTTGGATGTCCTAATGACAGGAAGTCTACTTCAGGCTTTATTGTTTTTGTTGGTAGCTCATTAGTCTCATGGAAGAGTAAGAAACAAACAGTTGTTGCTCGATCCAGTGCAGAATCAAAATATAGAGCTATGGTCCAAGGTAGTACTGAGATGATGTGGGTCAAATCTGTCCTCACCGATTTAACGATCGACGTACCTCTTCCTATGCAACTTAACTGTGATAATCAGGCAGCCTTATTTATAGCTAACAATCCAGCATTTCATGAAAGGACAAAGCACATCGAGGTAGACTGTCACTATACTCGTGACTTGATCCAAAAAGGGCTTATCTCAACATCCTATGTTGCATCAGGAGATCATATTGCAGATATGTTTACAAAAGCTCTGGCTAGAGGTCCTTTTCATCATTTTTTCCCTCAACAATTTGATTCGCATGGATTATCTGATACAAAAAGGAGATAGTATAGGTGTTACGGATATAAAACATATACGAAGGACCAATTATTTCAAGCAGGATCTCAACACATGTAAACTTAGACATGCAAGAAAAAATATCATTTCCTTGGTTACGTGAAGCCATATGCCCTTAATGGAACTTCTTACCTTGGAATTTCTTGTTTAGAATTGCAAGCATGATTTACAGATTATATGGTAAACATGGATATAAGAAGTTCTAAATATGCCGGGTTTGATGGGCCATGAATGGGATGCTAGACATGTGAGCGTCTGCCACCCCACCAACAGGTAGTTGGTTGCTAGTTAATTTTTCTCAAAGAGTTGAATCCATTTGATAACCTAGTTTCTAATAAGGAGATTTTATGATATGCAATCAAATCATGAGTTTAAGCTACGCTTAACAAGGGTTGTGTACAAGGGAAAGTTTACAAACTTGCAAACGCACTTTGTTAGAAAATAAGGAATACAGAAGCAAATTGATAAACAAAGCATGAACTACAGAAAGATAAACTTTGGAACACAAAGATTTTAATGTGGAACCCTACTCCCTAAGGAGCGGGATGAAACTACGGGAGAATGCCTCAAAAGGCTGATGTATGCATTGCACTTTCTCACTGGATATAGGGATCTGGGGCTTCGTATATAGCCTCTACAGACCCTTCAAGTCCCACCACTGGTAGATGTGGGACGAAACACTGGATGTGGTAAATGGATTCTGGAGAGACCCATTTACCTATCTATACAAGAATGCCGCTTAAACTCTAACACTCCCCCTCAAGCTGGAGCATGCAATGCTCATCTTGGACAAACAGAATGAAATCACTCATGTTGGAGTATTCGTTATATGCGTCATGAGTTGTAGCAGGGTAAATGGATCCTGGAGAAGATCCATTTACCCCATCCATGTGTTTAGTCCCACATCGTCTAGTGGTGGGACTTGGAGGCTCTGGAGAGAGTATATAAGGAGCCCCATACCTCATGTATCCATTGAGAAAGTCAACAGACAAACACGCCCTATTTGAGGGCTTCTCCTGTGGTTTTATCCCGCTCCTCACGGAGTAGGGTTCCACGTTAAATCCCGCGTTCTTCTTTGATGTTTATTCTTTTTCCATGTTTTCGCTTCCGCTTTCTATTCTTAACATGGTATCAGAGCGGGTTCGATTCTCGGAAAATTTTTTCATGTTCTTATTCATTCTCGAGATTTGGTTGTAATTGTTGAAGATTTGTTTTTATTTCTGAGATTCGATTCTTGAAGATAAAATTTTTTTCTGGAAATTGTTCGTAAAACTCTAGAGTTTTGTGAAACCCTATGTTTGGCTGGGCATGCTCCTTCAGGCCTTTAGTTCTCGCATCTCCTCTCATGCAAGGCGAGGAGGCCCATTGCCATGCACACCTTCTGCTGATGCCCCCTTGCCGCGCGCAGGACCCCCAATTACTCCCGCACAGCGCTAAGATCACACACAAGTCCCTGATGTCGCCTACCTCCTTCGACAAGGCTCCATTGCTACGCAGCATACGACTCGTATGCGCAGTCTTCTATGCAAGTTCATGTTCCAGATCTGGTGCTTCTCCATCGAAGGTCTTCACCAGGAGGCGGAGCCCTTCTTTAATTTCTGGGCGCAGGCGACGCCCTCCCCAGAATAGCTTCGGTAAAGCCCTAATCTTCCAGGCGCGAGGTGGCCCAGGCGGTGATGCAAATCGGGTTTTCGCGGCGTCGAAATAATAATATTTTTTTGGGTGGATTTTTGGTAGAAGAAAGAGAAGGGTTGAGAAGAAAAAATTGGAAGGGTTGAGAAGAACTCGTTGGTAACGAGGGGTTGAAGAAGAAGAACGCGAAGATCGCGGGAGGAGAGATAGGGAGATAAAGAGATAAACTCAATTTTTTAATAATACTTGACTGTGTAAAAACATTGGATTACCATCTCTTTATATAGGAGAGATGGGGTTACAAAAATAGTAAACTAATTAAAAATTGACAGCCAACTTATTCTAATTTGACTCTGACAAAATTTAAAATTCAAATTGATCTCTAATTACCCTAATTGGACTCTAATTAATTAATTGACCAAATTAAATCTACGAATAAACGTTGAGATCACATGCGATCTCAATCATTTAATTAGACAATTACGACAACTTAAAAACGTAAATAAAATTGACCACTAATTAATTAAATAAATTCGGCCCTATAATTCGAGGTCACGCTGCATCAACTCTCCGCCACTTTAAAAAATTCGTCTCCTGACGAAATGCTCAATGTAGGCTTGAAGGTCGAATCTGCATGTTCCGCCGTCTTCTGGAAGAACTGGTGTGGGGCGAACGGCGGAATCCATACGCAGGCGTAGATGTCGCGGTCGTCGTGGTCGAAGAACATGTGCGGCGCGAATGGCGGCTTCTTCTTGATTGTGGTTTCTTCCTTGTGGTGACCGAAGAATTGATGGGGCATGAAAAACACGGCCCTTGGAGCATCCATAGTGAAGCAATGGCACAAGGAGAGGAGAAGAGGAGATGTGTCTAGGGAATGAAGCCATGGGGTCTTTATATAGGGGAAACCTAAGGCCCTAGTCCTATTTGGATAGGGAGGATCCCCAAATCTCTGTTTTGCAGCCCTTTTCTTTAAATAATTCTGCCACCGGGGGTGTGTGTGCAAATTTCGTACCCCCTCATTCTTATTGCCCTTTTTCTTTCTGCAAATAGGGGTTTTAGGAAATTTATTTTTGCAATTTTCCCAACTAATTTCCCAATCCCTCAATTCCAGGGATTCGGTTCCCTTCCCTCTCGCCCTAAGGGTTTGGGGCCTCTTTTTAGGCGCAGGGGCGGCGACGTGGAACCTCCAGTGGCTGGCGATGGGGGCGAGCCGGCGATGGCATCGCGTGGGTTGGTGACCAGTTAGGAAGAGGCAGCAGCGCGTGGGAAGGCGCGCAGGGACGAGGGGCGTATGCGGGAGGGGTGGGGGTGCGGGCGTGCGGGGGTGACGCGATGGAGGCGATGGGAATGGGAGTGCAGCCGTGCGGGAATGGCGCGATGGAGGCGATGGGGATGGGGGTGCGGCCGTGTGGGGGTGGCGCGATGGAGGCGATGGGGATGGGGTTGCGGGCGTGCAGGAGTGGGGCGCTGGGGAGGTCTGCGGGAGGGAGAGGGGGGGGCAGCGTGAGAGGGAAAGGTGATATCGGGGGTTGTGGAGGGTGGTTTGCGAAGGGGCGGGGCGAGGGAAGGCGGCGCTGGGGGAGAAGCGGGTTGGGGTGAGGGAAAGAGGAGGTGGCGCAGGGGTAGGCTACGGGTGACGGTGTCGAGGGCTGCGGGGTGGGGATGCTGGTCGCGAGGGTTGGGGAGGGTAGGAGAGTTACCTGGGAAGGCTGGGGTTGTGCCGAGACGGTCGAAGGGGGCGGCGGGATCGATTCCGGTGGCGAAATCAGATCTGGAGGATGTTGGACGGCGGCCGAATCGTCTTCGAATTCAGATTCTTTGTCCGCACTTTCATCAAATATCGGCTTCGTATCATCTTCGTATTGTTGCACCGGAGTCGTACCAAATAAATCTTCATCCGCAATGAGACTACCTTTGTTTTTTGCTTCGAAATCGGGTTGAACAGCGGCTGCAAAAATCTGATTTTTGTCGTTGACGAACAAATCTTCATTGATTAGCGTGCCCAGCCACTCTTGTACTTTGAGGCTTGATTGGAGGCGATACTTGAACTTCCTCGAGCGTGAACGTGAATCCGGATCATGAGATAGACGGCTCAAGTTGAATCGCGTCCTCCAATAGTTGACACGACCGTCGAATCGTAAGAACGATTCGGTTTCCATGCTCTGATACCAAATGATGCAAATCGGGTTTTCGCGGCGTCGAAATAATAATATTTTTTTGGGTGGATTTTTGGTAGAAGAAAGAGAAGGGTTGAGAAGAAGAAATTGGAAGGGTTGAGAAGAAGAACTCGTCGGTAACGAGGGGTTGAAGAAGAAGAACGCGAAAATCGCGGGAGGAGGGAGGAGAGATAGGGAGATAAAGAGATAAACTCAATTTTTTAATAATACTTGACTGTGTAAAAACATTGGACTACCATCTCTTTATATGGGAGAGATGGGGTTACAAAAATAGTAAACTAATTAAAAATTGACAAACAGCTTATCCTAATTTGACCCTGACAAAATTTAAAATTCAAATTGATCTCTAATTACCCTAATTGGACTCTAATTAATTAATTGACCAAATTAAATCTACGAATAAACGTTGAGATCACATGCGATCTCAATCATTTAATTAGACAATTACGATAACTTAAAAACGTAAATAAAATTGACCACTAATTAATTAAATAAATTCGGCCCTATAATTCGAGGTCATGCTGCATCAGGCGGCATACCCGCACCCCCCTTCCCCCCATCGCAGCATCAGATCCACGCGGGGATCTTCAAGCGCCCCCAGTTCCGCACGATCGCCCCGAAGCCGCCCGCATGCGGCACATCCTTCGCAGCGGCAGTACCCGCGAGATCCCAGGCGGCGGGCCCCCAGCAGGTGCGTGTGCTCTTTCCTCCATTGCGACGGTGGCTTTTGGAAAAGAAGGATTCCCCGAAGGAATCCTAGGGCTGCGGGTCCATTTAAAAAAATTGGTGTTTTTTTGTAAGGCCTAATGGGTTGTATGTTCAATAAAAAAAAGAAGAGGAGGCGTAAGTTTAAAAAAAAGAGACGCGTACAATAAAAAGTCGTACGCAGAATTTTTTTGATGAAAAGCCGAAAAAAATGATGGAACGACTTATGTTAAAAAAATGGCGGCTATAAAAAATGACAAAAAAATAAATGAAAAGCCGCAAGGATTTTTTCGAGAATTTTCATGTTTTTCCCTATTTATCTTGTCTTCTCCCAACTTTGTCGATGACATTTTCCGACAAGTATGGGAGAAAGGGGGAGTATATGTAGAGTCACAGGTCTATTCAGATGCTCCAGATTCATATGCAGATTTCCAGACCAACCAGATATTCAGACTCTACAAGATTTTCAGATGAAGATTTTT
Organism: Ottelia alismoides; assembly: GCA_037367405.1. Lineage (NCBI taxonomy): Eukaryota > Viridiplantae > Streptophyta > Magnoliopsida > Alismatales > Hydrocharitaceae > Ottelia > Ottelia alismoides. The sequence continues at coordinate 377,233 of JAZKJV010002343.1, read as the reverse complement.
TCCATGCGCAATTTCAAACTCGATGTTCATATTCCGAGTCCACAGTATGATGCACAGTTCAGACTCGACATTCAGATTGGTCGGAGTCCAAGTTCGAGGCACTCCATGTTGAGGCCCATTTTCGACTTCTCCAGAGAGACTCCAATTTCAGACAAGCACGAGTAGGTGGTCTTTTCAGACGAGCACACGTACGCCATCAATTCAGAGGTCCCCATCCTTTCTTGTTTTGTAGGCCAGAGTTTTTCATGTGAGCCATAGGGACTCTAGAGTAGAGGATCATTCCCTGTGCCATGTTGGCAAGGGTTTTTATGTGGTATCATAGGTACACCAGAGTAGTGCACCATTCTCTGTGCCAGATGGGAGAGACCCAGTTCTCCGAAGAGGAGACTTTTTCAGACTCCATTCTCCAGCGACCGTAGACTCTGACGAGGATTGCACAACCACAACCCTTTTCAGTTAGGCCCTTTTCAGAGATGGAGCAGTTGTCCACATTATTGTGGCGGGCCAAAATACTCCGACGAGGAGACTTATTTCCAGTTGCAGCAACTCTGACAGGCGCAGTTCAGAGCACATGCTCTCCGACGAGGAGATTCAGCAGACTCACACTCCATCCTGTTCGTCCTCCTCACCTGCATGACATGAGAAACAACGTTCTCGACTGCAGCAATGTGCGTGTTGGGTTGATATTGTCTGTAGTGTCCTTTAGCGTTGAGTTGAGCTTATTTCTGTTTGTCCAAGCTGAGCATTGCATGCTCCAGCTTGAGGGGGAGTGTTGGAGTATTCGTTATATGCGTCATGAGTTGTAGCAGGTTAAATGGATCCTGGAGAAGATCCGTTTACCCCATCCATGTGTTTAGTCCCACATCGTCTAGTGGTGGGACTTGGAGGCTCTGGAGAGGCTATGTAAGGAGCCCCAGACCTCTTGTATCCATTGAGAAAGTCAATAGACAAACACACCCTATTTGAGGGCTTCTCCCGTGGTTTCATCCCGCTCCTCACGGAGTAGGGTTCCACGTTAAATCCCGCGTTCTTCTTTGATGTTTATTCCTTTTCCATGTTTTCGCTTCCACTTTCTATTTTTTAACAACTCAAACTCACAATACAAGGCATTATAAACAATATCAACTCAACGCGCACAACTGCCAGCTGATGTCAAGAATGTTGCTTCTCATGTCGTGCAGGTGAGGAGGAACAAATGGGCTGGAGTGTGAGTAGGAGTGAATCTCCTCATAGGAGAGCATGTGCTCCGTACTGCGCCTGTTAGAGTCGCTGCAATTGAAAATGAGTCACCTCGTTGGAGTACTTTGGCTGGCCACAACATGTGGACAATTGCCATCTCTGAAAGGGCCGAACTGAAAAGGTCGTGGAGACAATCCTCATCGGAGTCCACGATCGTCGAACTTGGACTCTGAACCAATCTGCAAAGTCTGAAACATCTGAACATCTGTTAAGTCAGGAAATATGAAAAGGAGTCTCTTTCTGGAGTCTGGAAATATGAAAATATGTACGTGCTTCTTCTTTTTCCTTTTTTTTTTAAAATTAACGAAGAAACTCGTGGTCCAAATTGACCCTTGAAACCCAACCCAAATAGGGTTTACAAAACTGTGAGCATTATCTCTCTCTTTAATTTTCATTTGGCTCATTTGGATCCTTACAAAAGCAACAAGAGAAACAAAATACTTTTTTAAAAAGAAATCACAGCTCAATTGGGCATGGTATCTTTATTTAGGGTTCCGTGCTTGGGAACCCTCGATACCAAAGCTGTTGCTCTGATGGGGCTTCTTGCTCTCGCCTTCGCCTGGGAGCCTGATCGGAGGGGAGGTTCAGATTTTGCGTGCCATCGCCGGTTGGAAGGAGCTCGCGCTGGAGGTAGCATCGCCTAGGGCTGCGTCTAGAGGGATCGACTGCAGTATGTACTCCTGTTTTCTCTCATTGTGAAACCTTTCCTTGCATGTTGTTTTCTCCTCTCTACACTATTGGGGTTTTTCCATATAAAATCGTGTGTGTTCTCCGTGGTTGATAACTTGTGATTGATTGCGTGTTTGGGTCATCTTTGACATCTTTTAAATGACAATGGAAAGAAAAAAAACTTGGATCCAAAGTAGAATTTTAATATACTTTCTCAAGTTGGAGCTTATATGTAAGTTAAGCTCAACTTGTAGAGGAACTACTCGAATTGGTTATTGGGAAGAGTTCTAGCAAAGAGGCCCGTCACTTGTATATATGCTCCTCTCATACCCAACTATCTCACAATAAGTGATGTTGGATTAAGCACATGACCTTATACTCTACAATAAATGCATCTGTCCACAAGATCCAATGACCCAATAGACTCAGTACATCATTATTCTCAACAAAAACAATCCAACATGTGTAGCACGCATTTTTCTTTGATGTTACTTATCTATGTTGGTTCATGTGAATGTGTTGGCAACTTGTTGGCATTGCAAGTTCGACTCGCTACAAGATGATCAAAGATGCAAGTTATTGTTCATGCAGTTTGTAAAGTTATATTTATGTCTTTGTATTGTTTTCCTATTTTTCTGTTCTCTTGTCTATCATATGTAATTTACCCAAAGGTCTCTTCCCTATATAAGAGAGCCTAGGGTTCAAGGAATAAAATACGTTTTTATTCTTTTTCCCAACATGGTATCAGAGTGGCGGTCCTAGATCGAAGCTCTTGTACCCTAACCCTACCCGACCCGCCATGCCTCTCTCTCTCCAAGGCCATCGCGGCTACCACTCGTGCTGCTCGTGCACTGCTTGTGCGTCGCCCTCATTGCTTGCGTAGCCCATGCATCGCCACTGCGGCTCCAGCCGCCCTTGCGACCATAGTTGTTCTTGCGGGCGTTGTTGCTCCCGCGGCTCCAGCTGTCCCTTGCGGCCTCTGTCGCTTGCCCCTGCGGCCCCTGCCGGTCGTTGAGTAGTGGCCCACGCCGCCGCCTTGCTTTGGCCGCTGACCTTCGTAGCCACCAGCTTCCTCTCCTCCATCCCGTCGCCGGCCTTCGGTTGGGCTAATGGATTTGAGTGCATAAGTCTACATATGCATTCAAATCCACGCATGTTTGTGTAGACATTTGTACATTTGGTTTACATAACCATAGTACTCTCCCAGCAATATGCCAGAACAGAATGTCGATGTATCCGCCACATGCGTTTTTAGAGGTCGAACGCCTATAATCAAGATGGATGGGACAAACTATGAGCTCCAGACCATGCAGTTCATGAGCTTCATGAAGTTTAACGATAAGAAACATATTTTTATCGAGGAGGAGTCGATAAAGAAAACTGGGGTTAATGCCTCATGAGAGGCGGATGATACATACACCAAGGTTTGACTTTCAAGTACTTTGGCGATAGACATCGCCAATGATTTGTTACATCAACCCATTGCTAAGGCGATGTTATTCATAGCAAGAAATGATACAGATTCTACAACTCCAGCATGATAATTTTATTATCAAGCAGAATTGACAACCACTTCATTTGTTATATACATCTTTTGCGTGGGATGTTCGAGACGCTCCACAGTTTCATGCCCCTTACATCTACTCCCGAGCAGCAGAAGACCTATAGGAATGCCACCATGGTTCGTGTATTCTTGGTAGCCCTTGTTCTTGAGTATGAGGTTGCTCATTCACAGATTCTGGCAAATGCCACTATCCCTCTCATGGAGGAAGCTTTTCGCAGGCTCAGTAGGATCACTGTCCCATCTACTACTGCCAGTCATACTTCTTCAACGATAGTTGCCTCTCGAGGTAGAGGAGGCTCTTCTCAGTTTCATGGATGCGGATCTCGTTGCAGAGGTCATATTTGTCAGCCATATACTTACTGCCATCGTCCTAGACATACAGAGGATACATGCTACTTCAAGAATAGATTTCCTGCTTCTGCTCGAGTAGCTGAGCAAATTGAGCCTCCGATTGCTTTTTATTTAGATCAACGATTTGATGATCTTGTAGCACGATTGAGGGGCATTATATATCCTACCAGTCCTATTACTTCTTCATCGGTCTCCAGGAGTCATTCAAATGTGGCTGCTTCAGCATCTTCTAGTACCTCAGGTAGTGCTTATGCACTTACTAGTTGTAGTGGATTTGATATTATAGAATGGATTATGAACTTAGGTGCTACACATTACTTGTGTGGAGACAGATATAAACTTACATAATACAGACAGGTCTCTCCAGGACGAACTGTTGTTATAGCAGATGTGACTCATTCCCCGATCACTGGACATGGGGAGATTAGCTTGACACCATCTATGCATCTACAGAGCGTGTTGCATGCACCTGACTTTTCTATGATTTTGTTATCTATTAATCGGATTACAAAGGATCTACATTGTCGAGCTATTTTTAACCCATCTTCTCTTGTATTTCAGGACATCCTTACGAATAAGGTAATTGGGTGTAATCGTGAGCAGGGCCGTCTCTATCGTTTGGTTCGAACTCCTTATGCTGGCATTTCCTTTCATTTTGCTAGACCCATCTCGCCCTTTACATGCACTGTACTTTGGTCATCTCCCGCTCCAGAAAATGTGTCGTGTTTTACCTCTGATCTCTCCTCACTTGTCCTTTCAATATGAGGCATGTCATGTATCGGTTTGCCTTTCCCAGACGTTAGAGTTGGAGCAGTAGCTTTATTTTGAGTTATTTCATATAGATAATTAAGATCCCAGTTGTGCTCCCGCTCATCAGGGACATATAATTTATCTTGTTGTTGTTGATGATTTCTCTCGTATGTCTTGGATCTTTTTATTAAAGAATAAATATAAAGCTGGAGATGTTATCAAGAACTTTCTCAATAAAGTGCAGAATGTATTTTCTTCTTTTATGAAATTTGTGAGAACCGATAATGCTTTGGAATTCAGTACTCATACTCATTCTAATTATTTTTCAACTCGAGGCATTATTCATCAAACACCATGTGCCTATACTTCCCAACAAAATGGTGTTGTTGAGAGGAAGCATCCTCATTTGCTTGATGTTACCAAAACTCTTCTCATTCAGAGTCGAGCTCCACATTCTTTTTAGGGTTAAGCTATCTTTACGGCATGCTATCTTATTAATCGCATGCCCTCGTCGGTCTTGGGTGAGAAAATTCCATTCTCTCTTGCTTTTCCCGAGAAAGAATTATTCTCACTTACTCCTCGTGTGTTTGGCTCGATCGCCTTTGTCCACCAGTTGTCTCCAGGTATTGACAAGCTCTCTCCTAAAGCAGTCAAGTATGTCTTTGTCCGGTACTCCAAGACATAAATAGGGTATAGATGTTATGACCCAATGCACAGAAAATATTATGTTAGTGTTGATGTCGCCTTTTTCGAGTCAGAGATGCACTTTTCTCCTGCAGGTTGACTTCCTCAGACTCTGTTGAGATATTTATATCTCTTCGTATGTTATTTAGCAGTTTATTTATTTTTGTTTGGTTATCTATGTAATTTTCCCCAGAGATTTTCTCCTATGTAAGAGATCTTTAGGGCTACGATGAATGTACTTTTCATTTCTATCACTTTTCCACATGGTATCAGAGCGGTGGTCCTAGATCGGAGCTTGTGCCGTAATTCCTAGTCCCTACCAAAAACCCCTGGCACCTTCTCGCATCGCAGTTGCACTTGCGTTTGAGCCCTTGCCGCCTTCTCGCGCAGGTGTGCGCACCGCCGCCCCTGGGCTGCGTCTGGGCTCGCTGTAGTCCTTGCGCGCCTACACCCTAGCGCTCGCCTGAGCGCGTCCGCATAGTCACGCCGCTGCACCTGCACATCCTGTGCCTGCGCTTGCGCGTCTGTTCAGTACGGCTTGCGCTTGCAAGCTTGCGTGCCTGTGCAGTTTACAACCCTGCATGCGTGAGCACCTCTATGGTACATCCATGAACTACATAACTTCATCTTTCTTTTAAAGGAAAAGGTATTAAGGCATGAGAATGGTTGTAGTATAAGTCTATACCCGCAACCATTTCCCTAGATGTCTGTGTAGACATTTCTATTTCAAGTTTGCAACCCTAGTCGTAAGAGATCGTTGTCACCATGTCAGACTACAAAGCAAATATTCCGTCCCTGGGTGCCTTCAAAGGTCCATCACCTATTGTGAAGATGGATGGAACGAATTATGAACTGTAGACCATGCAGTTCATGAGTTTAATGTAATGTAATGGCAATAAGCATATTCTCACATAGGAGGAGCTTGTCGAGAAGACTGGGGTTAATGCCTCATGGGAGGCAGATGATGCGTATGCACGAGTTTGGCTTTCTGGAACAGTATCCATGGAGATAGCTAATGACATCTTGAGTCAGCCCACAATAAATGCTATGTGGGACATTCTCGCCGCTACATATTCTTCGACGAAGAATGAATTAAAGATTCTGCGACTTCAACATGATATCTTCATTTCGAAGCAGAATGGTCGTCCTCTCCATACCCTGTACACTTCTCTGAGGGGTATGCTTGAGAAGCTACATGGTTATATTCCCTTGACTGCTACACCAGAGCAACTCAAGGCCTACAGGGACTCTGTGATGACAGGAGTTTTCCTAGCAATGTTGGATCCTGAGTATGATGTAGTTAGAGCACAGATTCTCACCGATGCTACTATACCTCCGATGGAGGAGGCTTATCGGCGACTGAGCAGACTCTCCATTTCTTCTGGTAGTTCTTCAGCGTCTCAGACTTCCTCAGCTATGGTAACATCTCGTGGTAGAGGGGCACTATGCAGTTCCGTGACAAAGGAGGTCGTGGAAGAGGAGGGAGCAGTAGACCTCCTCGTCAGCCTTGCACTTACTGTCATAGGTCAGGTCATTCAGAGGAAACATACTATTCTAAGCACGGGTTTCCTGCCTCAGCACACATGGTAGACCAGATCCAACAGGTCAGCAGTCCTTCTATCACATCAGACCTGAAGTTTGATGAGTTAGTTGCTCGGCTTAGGGAGATCATGCCGTCTTCCGGGTCAACTAACTCACAGTCAGGATCTTCTGAGGTAGCAGCCTCAGCCTCAACCACTACATCCACATCAGGTACCGCATATTTTTTTACTAGCTGTTACAGGGCAGACTTGTCAGAGTGGATCATGGATTCATGAGCATCCCATCACCTTTATGGTGACAGAGGTCAATTTAGTATCTATAGCCCGACTCAGTCAGGCAGATTTGTGGTGATAGCTGATGGGACACATTCTCCCATTACTGGTTAAGGGGAGGTGCAGCTAACCCCTGAAATGTGGCTTCAGAATGTTCTTTATGCCATTGAATTTTCTATGAATTTATTATCAATTAGTCAAATCATCAAGGATCTGCATTGTCGTGCCATATTTGACCCTTCTGCTCTTGTGTTTCGGACATTCTAACGGGCAGGGTGATTGCTTCTGGCAGTGAGCAAGGAGGTCTATACATACTAGTGCAATCTCCATACACTGCTTCTTCTTCTCTGCACACTAGGTCTGTCTCTCCGTATACGTTGCATCTCCGTTTTGGTCACCTTCCTCTGCAAAAACTGCGTCATGTTCTTCCTCAGATCTCCCCTCATTCCACTTTTCAGTGTGAGGCCTGCTAGCTTGGGAAGCATCATAGATCTACATTCCAGAGTCGTCAGAGTCAAAGTAGTCATGGTCTGTTTGAGTTGATTCATTTGGATATTTGGGGTCCCAGTCGTGCTCTCGATCTTCAGGGACATCGTTTTTATCTCATTGATGTTGATGAGTTTTCTAGATTGTCATGATTCATTCTGCTTAAGAACAAGTCTGATGCTAGTCCTATTATTTAGTTCTTTATTAATGAAATACGGAATGTCTTTTCTCCTAGAGCAATCAAGTGTGTATTTGTTGGGTATTCCAAGACCAGAAGGGGTATCGTTGCTTTGATCCTGCTAGGTAAAGGTACTATGTTAGTGCAGATTTCACCTTTTTTGAATCTATCATGTATTTCTCTCCTACATGTGATAAGCTTGTTTCCGTAGAGAATGGAGAAGAGGTCTACATGTCACCTCCTCATATCTCTCCTACTTCAACACCACCACCACCACCTCCACCACCACCACCGCTACCACAACCACCACCACCACCACCATCTCCACCTGCTGTACCACCTACATTCTTTCCTCAGGTTCACTAGCGCCGACCTCGTGCTCATGTGCCTCTGCCAACATCCAGCACGTCTAAGGTATGTCTTGAGAACTTGAGTTCTACTAATGGCACCGGTGATTTGAGCTTGCAGGATAATATGAATGATCCTATTTCTGAGGATACGGTGGACCTGGATGTTCCTATTACTCTAAGGAGAAAGCGACGTGCGTGTACTATGCATCCACTATCTTCTCATGTATCTCTGGCGCGGCTATCCGAGGACTTTCAAAGGTTTGTTGTTGCCATATCGGCGGTACAGATACCAAGAGCCTATCAGGAGGCATTACAGAGTGGCCCATGGCGTCTTGCTATGGAAGAGATGACCGCTCTACACTCTCGTGGTACATGGAGTGTCGTTTTCGCTCCCTTAGGTGCCTCTATCGCTGGTAGTAAGTGGGTGTTTACTATAAACAACGTGCAGACGGCTCCGTGGAGAAATACAAGGCACAACTGGTGGCTCGTGGATTCATCCAAACCTATGGGGTGGACTATCAAGAAACTTTTTCGCCTGTTGTGCGTCATTCTACATTACGCATTCTGGTTGCCGTTGTTGTGGTAAATTCCAACTAGATGTCAAGAACGCCTTCTTATATGGTGATTTGCATGAAGAAGTATATATGTAACAACTACCAGGGTTTACTGCTGAGAGGGAGTCTAGCATGGTGTATAGACTTCATAAGGCCATATATGGACTTAAGCAGAGTCCGAGGGCTTGGTTTCAGAAGCTCTCAGAGTTGATTGAACTACAGGGGTTTGTCAGATCTATAACGGATCATTCTCTATTTATTAAGAGGACCCAACAAGGTATAGTTGCTATTTTGATTTATGTGGACAATATTATTGTCACAGGCAATGATGGTGAATGAATTCAAAAAGGATTTCCTTGGAAAACATTTTGTGACTAAGGATGTTGGTAAGTTGAGGTACTTTCTTATATTAGAATTTGCAAGAAACCAGAAAGGGATGGTAATGACGCAAGGAAAATATGTCATTGATCTCTTATCCGAGACAGGTATGACAGGATGTAGACCTGCTACTACTCCAATGGATCCAAATGCACAACTTTATGATGATGATTCTGTAGAGGTAGATAAGAGACAATACAGAGAGCTTGTAGGGAAGTTACTGTATATCACCATTACCAGGCCTGATATATCGTTTCCGGTTAGCAGAGTCAGCCAATTTATGGAGTAATCTAGGCAGTCTCATATGGATGCAGTCAACATGATATTGAGGATCTCAAGTCGTCTCCAGATGCAGGACTTTTATTTAGGAGAGACACGACCCTGACGGTGTCAGGATGTGCTGATGTAGACTATGTTGGGTGTCCCAAGGATAGAAAGTCAACTTCATGTTTTACTATAGGGAGCTCGTTGGTTTCATGGAAAAGCAAGAAACAAATAGTTGTGGTCCGGTCTAGTGCCGAGTCAGAATATAGGGTAATGGCCGAAGAGGGCACAGAAATGATGTGGTTCAAGTCTGTTTTGACTCACGTAACTATGGAGGTGCCCCTCACTATGCATCTACAATGTGATAATCAAGCTGCATTTATTATAGCAAATAATCCTGCTTTATATGAAAGGACAAAGCACATTGAAGTTGACTGCCACTACACTTGTTTATTTGTAGCAAGTAATCTGATTCAAAAGGGATTTATACTTACTTCTCATGTGGCTTCAAGCGATCAGATTGCTGACATGTTTACCAAAGCACTTGCAAAGGGACCATTTCACCGTTGTTTCAAGCTGAGCATGATAGATATTTATGCTCTAGCTTGAGGGGGAGCGTTGAGATATTTATATCTCTTCGTATGTTATTTAGCAGTTTATTTATTTTTGTTTGGTTAGCTATGTAATTTTCCCCAGAGCTTTTCTCCTATACGAGAGAGCTCTAGGGCTACGATGAATGTACTTTTCATTTCTATCACTTTTCCAGACTCCAATGATGAAATGTACATGTCACCACAACCATCCCCACCACCTTCACCACCTCCTTCACCACCACCACTACCTTCACCTCCTATATCTTCAGCCCCCATTGTCCCTGTCCCGCCGTTGCCGCATCACTATACTCGCCGACCTGCTTCTGCTCATGGTCATCGCTTATCGTCTAGCATGCATGAGGTATGTTCTGAATACATAGTTCCTAACGATGGGTCCGATGGTCTACCTGAGCAGGGTTCTTTATAGGGGATGGACGTGGAGGTTGATGATTTGGACTTACCTATTGCGTTTCGTAACCAGAAGCGTACTTGTGCATCATATCCGTTGGCATGCATGGTTTCCTTTGATCGCTTGATAGGGTGATTCAAGAAATTTACAGTTGCATTATCTACCAGGAGGCTTTGAAGGATAGTCGGTGGTGATTAGCTATGGAAGAAGAGAAGGTTGTCTTATAGTCACGTGGTACCTGGAGGTTGCTTCCTGCTCCTAATGGAGCTTCTATCGTCAGTTGCAAGTGGGTGTTTACTATTAAACACCGTGCAGATGGGAGTCTGGATCGATATAAAGACAGGCTTATTGCTCGTGGATTTACTCAAACATATAGAGTGGATTACCTAGACACGTTCTCCTTAGTGAATCGTCATTCTACTCTACGGATTCTTCTTTCTGTTGTTGTAAACGTGACTGGCCTCTCTTCCAGCTTGATATTAAAAATGCCTTTTTGTATGGGGACCTATATGAAGAAGTCTACATGTAGCAGCCTCCTGGGTTTGCTGCTGAGGGGGAGTGTCCGTAGGTTTGCAGACTTCATAAGGCAATATCTGACCTTAAATAGAGTCATAGGGCATGGTTTCAGAAACTCTCCGACTTAATTGAGAAGCAGGCATTTCAGAGGTCGAATACGGATCATTCATTGTTTGTATAGAGGACTCCTAGAGGCACGATGGTTATTATGGTATATGTTGATGACATATTAGTCACAGGTGATGACATGCTGGGGATAAAAAGGGCTAAAGAATTTCTGGACCGACAATTTGTTACCAAGGATCTTGGCACCCTACGATATCTCTTGGGATTAAAATTTGCTAGAAATCATCAGAGTTTTGTGATGACTCAATGGAAGTATGTGACAGATATGTTAGTTGAGACAGGAATGATTAGATGTCGACCAACTACCACTCCTATGGACCCTTCTATGAAGTTATACGATGATACATAGGAGGTGGATAGGAGACGATATAGAGAAATAGTGGGGAAGCTTCTTTATGTTACTATAATCAGATCAAATATCTCATTTGCAGTCAGTCCGGTGAGCCAATTCATGGAACAACCCCGACAGGTACACATGGATGCTGTATATATGATTTTGAGATACTTAAAGTCTTCTCTAGGTGCATGATTATTATTCAAAATGGGGGCAACACTTACTATTTCTGCACGTGCTAATGCTGATTATGCAAGATGTTCAAAGGATAGAAAATTCACTTTGGGCTTTGCAGTTTTTGTTGGTAGCTCTCTTTTCTCTTGGAAGAATAAGAAGCAAACTGTGATTGCCAAGTTCAGTGCCGAGTCTGAATATAGGGTTATGACACAAGCTAGTACAGAAATGATGTGGGTTCGAGATGTACTAGCAGATTTACATATAGATATACCTATTCCTATGCAACAACAATGTGATAACCAAGCAACCATGTTCATTGCAAACAATCCTGCGTTTCATGAGAGAACCAAGTATATTGAAGTCGATTGCCACTACACGAAGGATATGATTCAGAAAGGGTTTATCTCTACTTCTCATGTTAGCTTAGGGGATCAAACTGCATATATTTTCACTAAGGGTTTGCTCAGAGGGCCATTCGAAAAATGCTCATCCAAGCTGAGTATGATTGACATCTATGCTCCATCTTACGGGGGGAGTGTAGAGTTATATTTATGTCTTTGTATTGCCTTCCTATTTTTCTGTTCTCCTGTCTGTCATATGTAGTTTACGCATAGGTCTCTCCCCTATATAAGAGAGCCTAGGTTCAAGGAATAAACTATATTTTCATTCTTTTTCCCAACACAGTTGGACCAAAATCATTTTATTCCATTTCAGATCTCGCAAAGGTTCTAGCTAGGTTATCTTGGGACTTCCATATCTTATCGTTTGTAGTGATCCCTGCACATAAGAACACTTCGTGCCACCTGGCTCCATTGAATCTGCATTTCATTGATCACAGAGCCAGTTGGAATCATGTTAAACAAAAAGGTTGTAACTTTGATTTCTTATACGTCGACTGCATTGGAGCTGTTGATGCAATATTGGATTGTTAGATGCTTTTTGAAACCGGAGTTTACAAAAAATAAAACATAGTGGATTTGAGCATCATTTAACCAAAAGTGGCACACGTGGACATGAGTTTTTTTTTTAAATTTTGGAAGGGAAATGGTTGGATGACAACTTGAGATCACAACCCCATCTATTAATTTTGAGAAGACCAGATAGGGCACAGTGCATGGTTACCGAATAGCCGTTATTTTCCAGACCAGGTGCTTCATCAAGAATTGATGGTGGACTTTTGAGAGGATATTAGATGGAGCTTTGTGCCAGTTTAAATGGCTACATTAGGCACGTTCCTTTAAAGAAATTACTCAAGGCTAGGAAATTTAGAGATATCAATGTAACTTTTTAATCTCTGAACATGTATTATTATTGTTCTTTTTGCTAGTTTTTTATGCAAGAGCACTATATAGTGGAACTGTGTAAAAATTAGGAAAAAGTGGGAAGTAGCTTTGGCAGATGCTAGATCTTAATATATACCGGCTGACATGAAGGATTTGATACACAGGATAATCCGGGGCGCCCCTTGCCAAAATTTGGTGAATGGGATGTCAATGATCCCACTACAGCTGAGGGCTACACCGTGATTTTCAACAAGGCTAGGGATGACAAAAAGGCCGGAACTACGGGTCCCGACTCCCCAAGGAAAGAACCAACGTACAATCAAGGCCCGCAAACGGCCACCGCCAAGCCTACCGTGAGTACTTTCACATCCTTTTCTCTGTTCTGGATATCATTATGCTCGATCATATGAGCTGGAAGTTCCTAATGGAATGCACATACTTGCATGTTTTCTTTTGTAGAAGTCTCTATACTCGCATGTTCCATTTTAATTCTTGATCATAATATTGCATTGTGATGATGAATCATGATTGTATTGCAGAAAAAATGGTTTTGTTGCCTGCAAGAGAGCCCAACTCATGCTTAATTGGTGTAGCTGTGGCCTTGCGCGACCCCCAATTTCCTATGATTTTTAGCGGCCATATCTCTGAAGCTGCATTGTTGATTGTGCCTTGTGGTGTCATTTTGAACTTAATTTTGGGCGTAATGAAATGATATGATATGGGAAAATTGAGGGGGTTTCAACAGACAGATCTTGTCTTCATTATTCTGTTCATGTATATTTACTATGGAGGATGATAGTTACAGACAGAGCTTGTTATTCCAGATTTCTCTTTACTATCATCTTGATATCTGAGTCATGCATGTAATTTATTTTTACATTGTGTAATATTTTTTTAAATTTGATTGTCATATTGTTGGTACCTGCTCATGCAATTTATAGTTATATAATTTTTGAAGTTGGTTTCTGTTTATAAATCATCCCATATGATAAATAGTTCTGTAATTGTTGTTTGGTTGAAGAGCAAGGGTTGGGGGACCTTCATGCAGAAGGCAGATGGTGTCTTGGGGGTGGCGGGGACCTTCCTGCAGAAGGCGGATGGTGGGAGGCCTGGTGCTGCGTTTTGCTTTGTGCTGGATTTGGGGAGTGGTTCTGGCTTGCGGTGTGATGCTAACCAGGCAGTCCCGCCTTTGGCTTCCACGCCTGTGCGTGCGTCGCTGGGTCTTCGGTCATCTCTTGGGGAGCTGGGGGGTGGTCGGGAGGCGGCTCTTATGCTCGGTTCGGCTGACCCTCCGGGCACATCGGTGATGGGTGGATCTCTTCTGCCCTCTGTTACTTCTAGTCCTGCGGGACTGCTTGAGGACGCTGGATCTCTTGATTGTGAAGACGTGTGAGGTGGCGATACTGTTCCTGGCACGACTACGCTGGCCCGGAGCTGTAAGATGCAGGAGCGTATTCTCGTCGCGAAGAGGAAGTGTAGAGAACGGCGGCTGGCTTTGGGCGGGAGCGACAAGAAGGTGCGGACTGATCCGCTCCCGCTCTTTACATGCAAATGTCGTAAGCCTGAGGCCAGACTGTGGCTGGAGCGGGAGTTGGAGGACATGGGGGAGGACCATGAAGCAACTGATGGTGGCTTTTCCAGCCCTCCTCGTGGGGTGATTTCCGGTAATGGAGGGGGTGTCTCATATCTGGCTAGTTTAGCGGTTGACATTCACGTGCAAGTTGTGGAATGTCTTGGGGTATCTGTGCCCAGCAAAAATCCTTCGAGTGGGTCCAAATGAAGATCGTCTCTTGGAATTTGTGGGGGTTAGGGGACAGGGAGAAGAGGATGGCGGTGGGAGAGCTCTTGCGGTCATGGGGTGCAGACTTGGCTTTCCTATAGGAGAAGAAGTTGGCAAGTTGGGAGCCAACTTCTTGGTGAACAGTTGGGGGCTTAAGACTTTTGGAATTAAGAGTGGTGGCTTCGATGGGTAGTGCTGGTGGTATGATCCTCGCATGGGATGGTGATGTGTTTTCGGTTGTAGAAAATTATGTGGGCTCCAGGTCTATCTCAGTTATGCTTGACGGCAAGTCGGGTGATGGCAGTTTTCTGGTTAGTTCGGTGTATGGGGAACATGGCGGCGTCCGCAACAAGTCCCTGTGGGAGGAGTTGCGCACGGCTCGAGAGAGATTCTCGGACACCCCTTGGGTGGTCGGCGGGGATTTCAATGTGTCTTTGTTTGCTTGTGATCGCCCAGGTCAGAGAGGAGGTAGAGACCTGGGTTCGGATGGTTTTGCAGAATGTGTGAGTTGTCTAGGACTACAGGTCGTGGATGTTGGTAACAGAAAGTTCACGTGGCGGAGTTCTTCTGCGAGATCGAGGCTGGATAGGTTCTTGATCTCTGTTGAGGTGATGGGGAGATTCCCTCTTGTTGTGGCTCGGGCTCTCCCTCGGTCGCGGTCAGATCACATGCCCATTTGTTGGGATTCAGGTGGTGGTGGTGGTTGGGGGGGGGGGGGATCCCTTGATCGTTATTCAGGTTCGAGAGGTCCTGGCTCTTGGATGATGGATTCAGGGACTTGGTTTCTCAGTTTTGGGGCTCCTTGAGAGTGGAGGGCTCAACAACACAGAGATTAGCCAGGAAATTAAGGCTGTTGTGGGTAAGATTGATGGTCGACAAGAAGGAATTGAGATGAAGTAGAGCAAAAAGGCACGAGGGGGTGGTGGCAGAAATTGCGAGGTTGGACGGGTTGGAAGACAATTGGGCCTCGACGTCACATAGAGTGGTGATTGAGGAAGACAGACGCATGGAGGTGGAATGGATACAACATTACAGGCAGAAGTGGGTAAAAGAGGGGGAATGTGAACACTCGTTTCTTCCACGTGGTGGCGAGTGGAAGGAGGAGGAGAAGTATGATTTACGAGCTCAGGACGGTTGATGGTACTGTACTTGGTGATGGGGAGATTGGGAGGGTGCTGGTGGACCATTTTTGGGGCTTCAGTAGGCATCTACCATCGACAGGGGCTACTTGGTCAGGGAGGGTACTAGGTATTTGTCCGATGAATAGCGGAGGGCACTTGTGGTGGAGTTTTCGAGAGTGGAAGTTCATGAAGCGGTCTTCGATCTCAATGCTGACGGTTGCCTTGGGCCGGATGGATTCTCGGTCTGCTTTTTTAGGGAGTTTGGGATATTTTGGAGGGCGATGTCATGGCCATGTTGAATGAGTTTAGGGGGGCGAACAGGGGACTGGAGAATATTAACAAAGTGTTGTTTTTCTTGCTGTCGATGAGGGAAGGGTTTGTAAGGGTTGGGGATTTTTGTCCCATCGCCTTATCGGGCGATTTACCTCATTTTGGCCAAGGTGTTGACCAATTGGCTTCGTGTTGTGCTGGATGACCTTATCCTTCCACTGCAATCCACATTTATTCCTGGACGCCTGCTCCTAGATGGTGTGGTTATGACATCAGAGATGCCGGCTGACTGGAAGAGAAGAGGGACCACGAGCTTTCTCTGGAAGGTTGATTTTTCAAAGGCGTATGATAGTATGTGCTGGAGGTTCATCTGGGCCTCTTTGGTGTGGAGAGGCTTCCCGGATATATAGATCGACTGGATGAAGAGATGCGTCACTATCGCTTCATTGTCGATTTTGGTGAATGGGAAGCAGGAGGGTGGTTTCTTCCAGCCATAGAGGGGGGTGAGGCAAGGGTGTCCTCTGGCCCCCTCTGTTGTTCGTCTTGACAGTATATGCTTTGGCGGTTATGACAAGGGTGGCAGAGGGGGGCGGTTTCTTCAGAGGGTTCTCCAAAGATGGCTTTCTGTGCCTCTTCTGCAGTATGCAGATGATACTTTATTCTTGGTAGAGGATGGAGTGGATGAATGCGGGACGGTAAAGGCGGTGCTTGATATCTTTGGCGATCTCTCGGGTCTAAGGGTGAATGGTGCCAAATCGACATTCGTGCCCTTTTCCATGTCAGCTGCGGACTCGGTGACATGCGGTGCAGTTCTTGATACACCGTTGAAGTCACTTCCTATCTCCTACTTGGGTCTGCCTCTTTTGGTAGGGAGATTGCGGTAGGTCGCCTCTGGTGGAGAAGTTGGAGAGGAAGATTTTGGGGTGGAAGGCATCTTTCTTGTCTAGGGGCGGTCGCCTGGTCCTGACTAGGGCAATTCTCTCAACCATTCCGATTTTCTTCATGTTCACGAGGGTCTTGCCGGTGGGGGTCCAGTCCAAGATGGAATCTATGATGCGTAGGTTTTTCTGGTCGTCTTTGCATGGTGATAGAGGCATGGCTTTGGTTGATTGGTCGTCAGTTTCTACACCTACCAGAGAAGGTGGCTTGGGTGTTCTGAATCTGGGAATTATGAATAAAGCGTTACTGATAAAGTGGGTGCTAAAGATTTGGGGTCCCGGAGCGGATCTGTGTTCCACTCTTATCAGGACGATCTATGGAGTTTCTTCCAGCGTGACGGTCCAAGCAGTAGGAGGGGGTGCAACAACCACGTTCTGGAGGGGGGTTGCTTGATCTTACCGGATTTATCGGGTCATTTGCGGCCTATACCTGGGGATGGTCGCACTTTTCGTTTCTGGAGGGACGATTGGACGGATGGGGGTGCTTTATGCAATTTGTATCCGATATTATTTGCACTAGCTTTAAACATGGATATCAGTGTGGCAGAGGTGTGGGCAAACGGGTCTTGGTCTCCTACCTTTGTGGCAGAACTATCGGATCAGAGAGTGTTTGATTTTCTTGGTTTGTCTGATCGGCTATCCAACCGGGCGGGTCTAACAGAGGGGTGTTACGCTTGGGGTTGGCGGGATGGATCCTTCTCGGTTAGAAAGGCCTACAGATCTTTGGCTATCCAACCGTCCAATATGGATTCTGCAATCTCGGAAGATTGAGGTATGATCTGGTCTTGGTGGATCCTTTCCAAGATAAAGATTTTTCTCTGGCTTCTGAGGAGGGAGCGGGTGTTGACGGCGGCTAGAAGAGCAAGGCTCTTCCCTGGAGCTGTGGAGGTGTGCTGTAGATGTGGCGAATCGCAGGAGGATGTGAACCACTTATTTTTTGAGTGCCCTGGTTCGATTGATGTTTGGCAAAGAGAGGCAATCATTGGTCTTGATTGGAGTAACAAGGACAGATTCTGGGACTCTTGCAGGAGATGGGGAGGCTCTAGTAACAGGAGATTAAAGATTTGTGCGACAATCTGGTGCATCTGGTTGGGCAGAAATAGTGTGATCTTTGAGAGATCGAGATTCTATTCCAAAAATGTACTTGGGCATGCCGGATCCCTCGTAGAATCCTGGCAGGTGTAATTTTTTATTTTGTTATTAATATAATTTTTGGATAGTCCTCTAAAGTTGACTGATCCCACCGTTTCTCAAAAAAAGTTGAAGAGCAAGGAACACACACCTAATGGCAAGATGTAATTTGGAGAATAGAACAACTTATTCTATATTTTCGTTTGTTCCTCTTGAGTGGAGTTGGAACTTTGGTCTTTCTCAACAGAGAACGCGTCTTCGACTGTTATTTCATTTATGTTTCTGTTGTACATGCACATGCTCATGCGTGTGCATGATCTGAGCATGAGTTAACCTTTGGGTGCGGTGTATAACCCACACCCTTCTCCATATTCCTGCAAATTTGCTTCATAGTTCCACTTCTTTATCAGGCATTCCATGATCATGATTTAACTGTGCACGGAAACTATCATGCAGTGTAGGCATGCGACAGGAGAATCTTTGACGAGATGATGTTAGTGCCTAAGATGCAGCAATGTGTTCGTCGTAGGATTTTGTTGCACTGTCGCATATACACGCACAAGATGTGCGCGTGTAAGATGTGTGCACATTGTAGATGCACAAGCATGTGTGATTCTTCTTTTCTTTCGGAGGGCCAATAAGAATTGAGATTTTCGACACATGACCTCCTGAACTTTGTCAATATAGGCTAGGGCCTTTTCTTTTTCTTTGTTAGATTCATGTGAATCAAGTACAAAATGATATGTTCATCAGCACTCTTTTTGCTATAAACCCAAATTCCGATACCCTTAAAGTAAATTCACTCATAAGAAAACTAGTCCTTAATGATCCTCTCATTCATACTACCCACTGCAATCCAAACCCCACCAAATCTCCAAGCACATCCCTTACCCACCATCCTTCCTCACATGTTTAACACTGGTCCATCGATGGCCACCGACACTCCAAAAAAAGTGCGTTGCACCTGCAACCCCCAAGCCATGCCTAAACCACAACCAAGTGTGCCACCTTTGCGATTCTACCATGCAAACATGCTGAAGTTAGCATGGCAAGAGTGCACAATGTGGATCATGGTTAAGTCCTTTTGAACTCAAATCATCGCCTTCTCGTAAATAGTGCATACATCATATGCCACCATTGTAGCTGTCACAGGGTCAAACCCGCTATCGATTTTGACATGTGCGGCATTAACTAACCCGTAGCTAACCAACCTTCCTGAGTAGAACGGTCACGGACGCTCTCCAACTCTTCTCATACTCCTGCTTGCTTACGTACCGACGCTCCAACACAAGCACAAGCACGAACTCTCGGATCGCTCAGGAACACTCTTAAGAATTCGCTCAAGAACGTTCAAGAATATAATAACACGATCACACAAGCACGAGCACAAAGCTTCTTCTCTCATTAGAAGGGGGAGACTCGCTCTGGAGTGGGGTGCATGACACTCTACACTTGTATGTTTACAAATGAGCCACCACATCTCATTTTATACAAGACTCAAGGCAACCCAAGGGACACTCATTATTACATTTACAATAACGACACAAGAGATCCTTCGAGTTCTTTGGCAATCCTTCGCGTTCTGTAGCAACTCTGTCTTCCTGTCTCTTCGACTTCCTTGTTGTCTTTTCGTCTTCCCGCATAGTTGATGCCACATCAATTGTCCAGTTATCAGCACGCTCGTGCTGCAACGCTTGCTGATGCAACTTTACCGTAATTCACCGAGTGCCACCGAACACTCGGTCTTGTGCCAAAGGGAACCCATGGCCTCCAAACCCTCGTGCGGTAAATCCTTCCTTAATGTTCCGCATGCTAAGGGGAAGTCTTTCAGAACTTCGCTATTATGGCCTTCAGATCACTCTCGTACTTGTACTACTGAGCATGCTCAGCAATGCTCGTACTCGACAACTGCAATGTTAATGCCTTTGTGAACTGCCATGCATCGATACTGATACCGTAGGCCTTCATATGTATGCCTATGTGATCGTACCGCATTGCTCCTCAATGCATACTGCTTCACTGCATACCGTCCTTTTGCGCTCGCGTACGTACCTACTGCGCAGATCTACCGTCATGTCTTGCACCGATGTCTGTACTAGCTACTCACACTGTTACAAACTCCATGACACTCTATTACCGAGCCAATGTCCTGTATGACGCTTCTCCCTTGTAACGTACGGTTGAGCCTCAAGTCTCTCGTGGATAGCCTCCGTAATACCCACGCATTTTCGGACTTCTCCAAACGTCCAGCTCCATCGATCATTCTCGAGCATCCATCTACCATGTATACATAATCATTCTCGATCACGAAATTTGGGGCGTGACAATAGCGATGAACGTGGCACACGCTTGAAGAGTCACATTCATTGACCATCTCCTTCTTAAACACGATAACATATCCCTTGTTTGATCACCGCCGCTCGCATTTATCGCATCTGAAGATAGCATAGTTGCTGCAAATTAATTCTTGGTTCTTGACTCATTATAAATCCATGTGCCAATCCAGGATTTTTCTCATTCGAAGGAGAAAATCCCTTTTTGAGATACACCTCTCTGAGGAAGATCAGAAGCCTTTTCGATTAGGGAAGAACACCTACGGAAAGCCGCATGATATCTTGTCCAAGCCGCTGGGCAGTCTTATGTTTGCATAAAGATACATTTTTGCACGACATTTGCATATATCTTATTCAATTTCAAAATGTCCTTTCAAGCATATTTTATTGTAGATATTTTGCGAGGATATTGATAATTAACTCTACATTTCTGATTTTGGTTTATTTTTCATTTATTTCTTTTATTTTTTATGAATAATCTAACCTTACGTTTTGTTTTCTGCTTCGACATGCACTCCAGATTGATATAGTTCAATTTTCAATAATTCTCGCGGACATGATTCAATTTGATTTACAATATTCCCTTGGAATTTATTATTTTTATCAATAAATTAGAATATAAAATTATATTATTGTTTGCTTCCAAAAATCACAGAAATATCAAATAATATCAAATTTAAAATGAAAAATAGTCATATATAAGTCTATTATTACACTATATCATATAATTTTGATTTGCAAAATTAGTATACTAGATATGTTTTAATATTTAAAAACGTTAAAATTACAAAAATAAGGTGTTTAGTTATTATAATTATTATTGTTTTGTAAAAATAAAAAACACAATAATCTAGTAATTTGCATTTGTTTATTTTTTGTGTGTCTACCAGTTCTAATGTTTTGAACCTATAGAAGTTAAAACACTTAAAAATTTGAAAATTCATTTATGAATCAAAGAAGAATCTTGAAAATCAAAATTAATATTTTCTATATAATTTTAAGTCTACCACAAGGAATTTTCAGTATCTATCTGTATAATTTCTCTATTTTCTATTCCATATATAACCCATTACCTAATTTTGGATTTTTTTGAAATAAAAAGTTATGATCATAAATATACAAAATACATTAGAGTATTATACAAGGATTAAAATATTTTTTCCTAAAATTTTGGACTTTATTCAATACTTTAAAATTTTAAAAAATAAAAAACATTTAAAGAACCAAAATTCATTTGTAAATAATTAATATCCATAATAATAATAATAATAATTAAATATAAACAGAAAAATCATAACAATTCATCTTAATCAAAGTAGAAATTATGCTTCCTCAAGTTTAACCTTTATTATTGCTTTACGAAGTAAAATAAAAACCTCTTATTTTTTTAAGTTTTCTAGGATTGCGACGATAATCACATAAAAATAGTTAGATTTAAAACCCTAAAAAACATTGATTGTCGGTAATACACTAGGACAAATCTTTATTCTAGTCACGTTGAGAGGGACATCCCTTAAACTTGGTATACTTGAGAGTGAGGAATATGTAAGAAGGGACAACTACTACCTGAGTCACTGGCTATACCTAGGTACACGACAATACAATTGCGTGTGTAATTCACTTCTTAAAATAATAAATAAATAAATAAATAAATTGAGTTTTTACAGCTTTACTGAGTGCGTGGAAGATCACGTATTCGCTTTGGGTTTGCTTTAGTTCTTAGCAGGAAACTAATTCCTTTTCTTCTTTCTTCTTCCCTCAAAGTGCCTAAATCCTTCGCTCCTTCCTTCTTTCTTCACTCTTCTTAACCTCATTACCCACACTTTGTATCGCACATTTACTACCTTCTTCAAAATGGATGCCCATTTAAACTGTCATCCTCATGTATCTCAAGTTCATGTGAACTAAATTTCTAATATAACAAAAAAAACTTAACAATTACCTTGGGAACAAACTGAGACGAGCAGAAAATATACATGAAAACTTTGAAAAGTAATTAGATTTGATCGCATAACTTGTACAGAATCAATAGGTGTATTCCCATTCTATAACCAATTTAGTCTCTACCCATGCTCATATCTCTCGAAGAATCTAATCCCTAGTTTTCATTCCATCCCACCTCCTCTAAGCCATACACAAATGCTTGGACTCATCAATTTATTCCATTCTTTGAGTTTGAATTTCATCTTTATGCCACTCCTAGGATTTGGTAACCAATGCCCATTCCTAGACCTAGGAATTGCTGTAATTTACAACTAAGAATCCCATCTTCTAGGCTCGGAGCTTGAATCACAAAGCATGGTCAACCTAAGAAGCAGAAAGAATCTTAATGACTCTTTCTTGATTGTTGATATGTCTTGAATCCTAACCATTTTTCTCGCTAGATCCAATTGAAGAACCTCGTATGCACCCCATCCTATCGTACCATACTCCAACAAAACGGGGGTCTCGCTGCAATTTTTTTATTAGCGGTTTTAGTTCTATTTGGGTATATGGATATGTTTGTTTCAGGATCCGTCTGGGCCATATGAGTAATATATAAACTCCCCTAGGGTCAGGGCTATTTGTATGTGTATATATATACACTTTTAATATACACACTCCCTTAGGGTTAGAACTCTCTGTATCATCTGTACTTTTTCCTTTTTACAGTGAAAATCGATCGCCGCCACTCAAGGATGTAGTCCAGTTACGAATGAACCTTGTAAATCCGTGTCTTCAGCTTGTGTGGTTGATCCTTTGTGTGTGTTCCTCTTCTGCGATTCGCAACATTGAGAATGGATGATCATGATAAACTATTTAGGGTTATCTTTCTCCTAACCATCATGCTGAAATTGACTTAATAATCTCCTACACGAAAGCCTTATAATCCCAAAAGGATGAAACAAAAAAAATCTTAAAAGAAAGAAGATATTGATCTAAAAGTATAGAATCTCCTTGACAAAATTCAAGTCAAACTTCCAATGTGAGAAGTTCTAGAGCACTTTATAACTTTTAGGCAATTCGTGAAAGAAAAATGAAAAAAATAGAAGAATACAAAGAAAGTAAAAGAATATATATTTTAAAAAGGCATTACATGCACATAGCTTCTACTTAGGTCATTACTATTATGATGCAAAAAATAATTAAAAACAATGTTGAACCATTTACAGAGATGACCTTAAGGACCTTGACTTTCGACCATGCTTGATGATGGGTCCTTGGTAAGTATACCGCCCTCTTGGTTATATGATAGGTTTGATATGCTCTTGAACAAGACATTAAATCGATTAAGAAACCAAGAGGTATAGTAAAGGACATAATAGTTATGATGGTTCTTGGCGTCCAATTCATCAATGGTTGACTTCATCATTTTAAACATGGGCTCGAACATCCAAATTATCCATTCTTGAGATCCACCATGACCAAGATACAACTGGAGGATGTATTTATCTACTTTCATGTGGATGGCTAAAAGTATCCTTAGGGATATTAAGCTTCACCATGATAGAACATCGAAGAGAGATGATGGCACAAACTTCTAGACAAACCAATCAATAAACCAAAAGTTATCTTGATCGGAGAGAAGACAAACTATTCACGCTAAGGGTCCGTTCAGTAGAGGAATAAGGGAAAGATGCAAGGAGGGATATGACATGTTCAGTTGGAGGGAGAGGATAATAAGAATAAGGAGGGGTAAGTGACAGTTATTTGTTATTATATGTTCGTTAGGAGAGAGATGACAATGAGGGATAAAAGAATTAGGTTAGATAAGATTGTTGGATAAGTGATAGTTATTTGTATCTTTTTAACGAGAGAGGCCGATGATGGAGGTGTAATGAGGGAAACCTTGTCCCCTCATCTTGACTCCAAAATGAAAATGTTGACCATCTATGGAGGGAGAGGAATAAGGATGGGAATCCTTCCTTATTCCTCCAATATCTTATCTCTCCATAGATCGTCAACGTTTTGGTCCTGGAGTTGAGATGAGGGACAAGGTTTCCCTCGTTATCCCTCCATCATCGGTCTCTCTCACTAAAAAGATACAAATACTACCGTTTATCTAACAATCTTATCTAACATAATTTTCTTATCCCTCCTTATCCTTTCCCTCCTAACGAACATATAAGAACAAATAATTATTACTTATCCCTCCTTATCCTCTCCCTCCAAACGAACAGAAACCATGTCTTCTCTCTCCTTATCCATCGTTATCTCTTATACCTTATTCCTCAATCGAACTAAAGCATCTTAAAATTGAATTTGAGATTTCATCTAGGATTTAGGAGACACTAACTTGGATAGCACAATCCCTGACCTTGAAGCCTAGCCATGCATCTCATCTATGAAGCCATCAAAGATTGAATTTTGTAAAACTAATTATTGATGTAAACACATAATTTATGTAGTAACTTAGGTTTGCAGATATCAAAACTATATCTATATCCGCATCCATTTTAAAACGGATATGGATGCGAACGTCAAAATCTGTATAAAACGGATACGGTGACGAATCAAGTATGGATATCTCCGTAATTGTTTGCTTCCCTAATTAATGGTTTCGATACTTTAACATGGACGTAGACTTAGATGAGTCTGTATTTTCCTCTGTGATTTTTTAATTATACATACTCATGAAAAGTCAACCATCGAGTTTAGAATAACAAGCCATAGAATGCCTATGGTTTCACTCCTTTTAATTCTTCTTCTTCTCGCCACTCTTAATTTCCCAACTTGGTCATAACTTTTGATGATTTAGATGTGTCTCTCGTTGGTGTCAACTCTATACATTTTACCTTTGTAAAATCCCTTCACATTTGTCAACACTTGTCATGGATTTCAATTGATATGGATATGTAAAAAATGTCCAAGATGTTGTCATCCGTCTCATACAACTACTTCCTCCTCGTTTATGCAAGAAGATCAACTTTAACTATTTTTGAATCATATGTAGATTTCCTACTTTTTGTTTCTTGATTTGCTAATCTTTCACTTCAATCATCTAAGTGTGTGCTATGTTTTCTTTTATTCATTGTTTACTCCATGAGGATATATAATTCAAGCTAGGGTTGTGTGACGTCCCTAGGATCCAGGTACTCGACAAACCAATCCACGCACATACATTTCACAATCGAATACTAATGATATACATAGTAAGCATGAGAAAATAGCACAACACATTGGAATTTAAAACTTTTGCTCCTCATTCAACATGCTCACAATCACATTCCATTTCCTAACTCATTCATTCCATTGTCCATTACATTTCCATCTATTACATTTGCAATGCCCATCCATGTCCACAAAGTATACATGTATGTATGAAAGAATGTGTCTTGGAATACATTATACATGCCATGTCTTTCAAAGTGCTACAAGGAAAGACAGAAAAAAACTACTACCAACTGTTCCACAAGGAGTCTTGAAGCTGCACAAAAGTGGTGACTATAAAGTTGCTACTGCTGCGAACCTGTAGATCCACACGGAGGTACGTTATGAGCAAAGCTGTCAAATACGAATTAAACAAAGCTATACAACAACAAGCAGGATATAATTTAAATGTGTTCAAAAGAGAAAGAAACTAGGTAACCTGATCTCACAAGAATCACATTTTTATTATGGTTATTAGATATGGATATGAGTAACCAAGCTTCGTGGATAGTCTGTGGTCTTGGTCTGGGTGAGACCTCACACTATGACTCTAAGGCAAAAAGAATGCCTTAGGGTTGGGGTGCCTCCGTAGGCATGCGGTGGGGTACAATGCATCCTAACTAAGTCCCCAACACATCCACTTATCTCCACTTCACAATTGATATCCGATTCACAATCCAGATTCCAACCCGCGAATCTGAATCTTCGCGACTAGCCCAATCCTCCTTATGCACAGGAGATTCACGTCCCATTCCCAACTTCATTAACCACATTTCCTGAGACTCCTCTCTTAGCGCTCTCACTCGGAATACCGACCAATGTGGCCGACATTAGCTTGTACACGAGTGTTCTCTAAATGACAAGCGAAGCACTAGACGACCAATCATGGCTACTTGGCCCGTGCTCGAGCACAGGGCTAAAGAACGCAAGTGCCGAGGCCAACACCATCAGATTAGCACCTTGGTGTGCCAAGCAACATATCCCCCAACCATCGCAGCTACAATAGCAGTTGGGATCGCGACCATCTAGGCTTCTACCAGGGCCCCCAAGGGTGCATGCCCCTCCCCTGACGGTACCTAACTCCATCTACCGGAAAATCGTGATATCTCAACCACTGAATGATAGTCATCTCTTCAGAATCATTATTATTATTATTCAATCCAAATCTAAACTCTGAAACACAACCAACTAAAACTACATCGCAGCATTGTAAACATCCCTAATTGTAAAATGAATACATTAAGGAATAAGTTTTGTAAATATGGTATTATAAAGGATAAAGAAAACTGTACAAGAGAGAGAGAGAGAGAGAATCATCTGCAAGATTTTGCTGGTAAGGCCCAACATTTCCACCATAGATATCCATCATGGTTCAGTTGGGTTCACATAGTTGGGCTCCTCTACTATACATTGTTTCTCAGCAAGGTAAACATATTACCACGGAAAACTAAAATTTTCGATCGACAAAGCGTTTGAAATGAAACTTTAGGATTTCTTATGGTATCAATCTATAACTGTGAGCATGAGCCTTGTGGCAGATATGTGAATGAAGGTTGATCGATTGATGACATGCAAGACCTATCAATAGTGTTGATCTAATGTACCCACAAACCAGACGAAGAGGTTAAGAATAAAAGCATACACGCTCTAGATATCGTATTCGAATGAAACCACAATACAAGTCTAGATGTTTAATCATACGAAATATCACCCACTGTCTAGTAGCCGCCAAGGATAACAACTAAAATTTAAAATTTTCAGATTTCAACTGCAGATAAATGACTAATGAGTGGATTTCACAGGAAGTACGTAGGTGGCAAAAACATGACTATATACCCAACAATCATTATTTTTGTTTGGTGTCCTTAATAAAGATTGGTAATAATCGTAAATAAACAACGTGACAATCACCAATAACAACACAAAATCTAAATCATAGGGCTCTTGGGAGTTCCTACAATGACGTTGATGTCAACATACTCTCTGTATACGAGATTCTCTCCATCAATACATTGATAATGTATTGATTCTGAAGCCCTTAATTACTTCTATAAAATGTTCAATTACTCTCTATTGGTTAGACGTGAGGTATAAAAAAGGTTGCAGATTGAGGTATTTCTAACCATGTTTGAATAGTTGGTGGAATATTGTTGAATACTTGCTGGAAAAATTGGGAATATTGGTGCACATGTGAAGCACCTAATGTAGAATTTTACATATTTAATAATGGTGCATATAGTTTTTGAGTAAAGGTATTATGGGTTTCTCACAGATGGGAAGATAGAAGACCATATACATTTATATACATAACTCATATAGATTATTTCTAACTAACTTTTACAGCACCAGCTGGATGAGGAAAATAGTAAGGGGGGACCTTAGTCAAAAGGATCTAGTCGAGGATCATGCTCGCTGGCCATTGCCATTCCTATGCAGAGACATGTTAGGCACATGACCTTCCCAGCTTCATTAATCCTTGAAGCAATAATGACTAAATGCCTTTACTGGAAATAGTTTATGTGATGCAATGCAACATTTGTTTCAGCAACTGGATGGAACTTGGTAATAAGTGAAGAGTTGCAGATCTGTACAACACGGGCAATTTGACTTTCGGCATGGATTCGAAGAAGCAAAATGTTACTTCTGTAGGGTTCTCATATCGTAGCGAGAGTGAATATAGTGATCAAATTAAATATAAGACATAAGCAAATCTTGAAGATGAGTAGCTTCACCTTCGGCCACAATAAAAACCACAGCATATCAGGAATAAAACCAACCCTAAAAGTTGTAATTAGGCCCCTTAAGGGGAAGATACGGGATCCAAAATCGTGTGAAACCGCAGCAAGAGGAAGGGTAAATCGTACCTCAAGAAAAATCGAAACCTCGGTTTCTTCGTCGGTGAAGAATGACGCGATCAACGCCTTGTTTGCGATGAGAACCGCACAAGGGGACACCTTTGACCTTCTCAATGCGATTGCGGCTTTGGATCACCGATTCGAAGCATTCCAGCGAGCTCCAGTGAGGAGAAAGGGGAGGAAGAAGAGGGCTGGTCAAAGAGGAGGAGGGTTTTGGGCATTTAGGATGAGAAGGGGTTGGGGTTTAAGGGTAAAACCCGGATTCAGATCCGGGTTTGGATCCGAATAGGACCCTGACCCCTCCTCGCTACAATGGCCATATCTCGGGCTCCCGAAGTCGGATTTTTACGTTCTTGGACTCGTTAGAAATCTATCGACGAGCCCTATGCAATGGCTGGTACAGATTTTGTAATTAATTCCAGAATCAATCAAAGATTTGCATTTTAGTCCATGTTCGGTATTCAGGGTTTTGACATCATAAAAATTTCAAAGAAAGTCTCATCCCTGAGACTTAGGACGACTCTAATCAATTTCAACAACTGAACCCTATTGTATCCAAGTCTTCCAGAGAAATGACCGCATAAAAAATCTCAAAGAGAACGAAACCCATAAAAACCTCAAAGGGAACTTGACTATTGTTTGAATTCTACACCAGTGAACAGATAAGGATATTTCTCCCTCATGTCCGCCTCAGGTTCTCATGTCGCTTCCTCGACGTCTTGTTCGCCACAAGACCTTGATCAAAGGGATCTCCTTCTGCCTCATCCTCTTGACTGCATGGTCCAAAATCTGCACCAGCTCTTCTGGGAAGGAGAGGTTTGGCTCCACCACCAAGTCCTCGTAGTTGATCACGTGTTAAGCATCTCGGATGTACTTGCACAAATTCAACACATGAAACATGTCATGGATTCCCTAGAAGTGTAGGGGAAGGGCCACCCTATAGGACACTTCCCAACACGGGCCAAAGTCTCGAATGGACCCACAAAACGCGATACTCGCTTGCCCTTTGCACCAAAACGTTATACACCTCTCATTGGGGAAACGCGTAAGAACACGAAGTTCCCGACCTATGATCATGAAAAATGCTTAGTCACATAGGATTGGTTAAAAATTTGTCCCACTAAGGTGCATGCGTAGGACAACATACCTGAAACTCAAGGTCTCTACATCGTTGGTCGGTGTCATTCTTCTGGCGGCTCTGCGCGGTCAGCAATTTTCTCATAGCAGTCTCCACCACTCTTAAGGTCTCCTCAATGATCTGTGTAGTGAACATGGTGTTGTCATCCACCTGCTGCCAATAAAAGGGATCGGCGCACCGCCTCCCGTACAATGCATCAAACGGTGCAATGCTTATGCTGGCGTGGTAGTTGTTGTTGTATGTGAACTCCACTAGCGGAAGGTGATCCTTACAGGATCCCTTTTGCTCAACTGCACAAGCCCGCAATAAGTCTTCCAATGTCTGAATGGTCCTCTTGGACTGTCCATCTGTTTGTGGATGGTATACTGAACTTATGCGTAGTTCGGTCCTCAAGGCTCCCATGAATTCTTCCTAGTAGTATGATGTGAAATGGGAATCTCTATCTGACACTACTTCTTTGGGTATCATATGCAACCGAATGATGTGCTGAATATATAACTTGTCTAGTTGTACTGGTGTATATGTCATATTGATCGGGATGAAATGGGCTGACTTAGTCAACCCGTCAATGATGACCCATATTGTATCATGCCTACGTGACAATGATGTGACAAAATTCATGGAGATGCTCTCTCATTTCCACATCGAGATGGGAAGTGGTTTTAGTAAACCAGGAGGCCTCTGGTGCTCTGCCTTCACCATCTGACAAGTAAGACCTCTACTAACATGTTAAGCTTTGTCCTTCATGCCTTCCCACCGAAAGTGTTGAAGGAGGTCCTTGTACATCTTGGTGCCACCTGGATATATGGAAAGTTCCGGGCTATGCGCCTCATCCAGGATCTTTCTTCTCATCTCCTTGTCATCTGGGACACCCACACAGTCCCCCTTGCATACGATGGATTCACAGACTCGGAATCTGTCGAATTCATCCTTCAAGCACATGTGGTACAACTCTTGGATCCTCGAGTCTATCTATTGGCCCTAAACAATCATATCCCACAAGCTACCACACTTGATTGGCACTGTTACTGCATCAAATGTGCCTTCAAATGGGTGCCACTCATTTAGTGTAGTGAGGACATCCCATGTCTGCAACCAGCATGTCGAACCCTCAGTGTATGGTCGTCTACTTTAGGCATCTGCTATCACATTCCCCTTACCAGGATGGTAGGAGATGGTACAATAATGATCTTTTAACAGTTCCATCCATCACCTTTGCATCATATTCATCTCTATCTGATCAAAATTGTATTTAAGTCTCTTTTGGTCTGTGAAGATCTCAAATGTCACCCCATATAAATAATGACGCTATATCTTCAATGCAAAGACTACGGTCTCCAAATCCAAGTCATGAGTGGGGTAGTTGCGTTCATGTTTATTCGGTTATCGTGACGCGTATGCCACAACCTGTCCATGCTTCATTAACACTGCGTCCAAGCCCTCCTTGGAAATATCTATGTACATGGTGAAGTTCAAGGTACCAGAAGGAAGGGTGAAGATGGGTGCAGAAGTCAATCACTCCTTGAGCGTTCAGAAACTTAACTTGCATTAGTCACTCCAAACAAATATGACATCATTTTGCATCAACCGGGTGAGGAGTAAAGCCAATTGAGAGAACCCTCTGACAAACCTCCTGTCTCCATCTTGGTAGGATCAACTGACACCCCCGCCCCTGAAATCAAGTGGTAAAAAAAAGCTACCTCAGAAAGTCAAAACTCACACTTGTTGTATTTAGCATACAACTGATGCTCTCGGAGCGTCTCTAGTACGATGCGAAGATGTGACTCATGTTCATATTCATCATGAGAGTAGACTAAAACATCGTCAATAAACACGATCACAAATCTGTCCAAATACGGATGGAAGATCTGGTTCATCAAATTCATGGATGCAGCATGTGCATTCGTAAGTCCAAATGGCATCACCAAGAACTCATAATGGCCATATATAATGCGGAATGCACACTTCATCAAGTCGGCCTCTTTGGTCCTCAATTGATGGTATCCCGACCGCAGTTCAATCTTAGAGAATACTGCTGCTCCCTACAACTGGTCAAATAGATCATCAATCTTGGGAAGTGGGTAACGATTTTTCACCGTTCTCTTGTTCAACAACATGCAGTCTATGTATAGCCTTAGGTATCCATCCTTCTTCTTCACGAGGGCGACTAGTGATCCCCATGGTGACGTGCAGGGGTGGATGAATCCCTCCTCCAACAGCTCATGCAACTGTAGTTTGAGCTCCTTGAGCTCAGCTGGTGTCAATCTTTATAGAGGATAGATATCGACAGACTAGCATGATCTAGAACTCTATCTACTGTACTGGTGGTAATCCAAGTAATTTATCTAAAAACACATCAAGAAACTCCTGCACAACTCTAACATCCTCTATCATCTGGTCCTGTGCCACTGAGTCTATTATATTGGTAAGGTAGCCTACACAACCCTAAATGAGAAATTTGTGTACCCTCAAGGCAAAGATGCACTCGATCCCACCATCAGATGTGTTGCTTGACTTAAGAGAGACATATGGATATGGATGTAAACATGCTATTCTCTCGTGGACTTGTGTTGGATTAGAAGACTTCCACACTATCCAGTGTTCGAATACCACTAAGGAATGATAGGCGTAAAATGGAATGGAGTACCACTGCTCTGATA
Organism: Ottelia alismoides; assembly: GCA_037367405.1. Lineage (NCBI taxonomy): Eukaryota > Viridiplantae > Streptophyta > Magnoliopsida > Alismatales > Hydrocharitaceae > Ottelia > Ottelia alismoides. The sequence goes on along the minus strand of JAZKJV010002343.1, from coordinate 345,158 downwards.
CCAAGCTGTGACGCCCCTAGGATCCAGGTATTCGACAAAGCAATCCACACACATACATTCCACAATCGAATACTAATGATATACATATAAGCAGGAGAAAATAGCATAACGCATTGGAATTTAAAACTTTTGCTTCTCATTCAACTTGCTTACAATCACATTCCATTTCCATTCTCATTCATTCCATTATCTATTACATTTCCATCTATTACATTTGCAATTTCCATCCATGTCCACAAAGTATACATGTATGTATGAAAGAATGTATCTTGGAATACATTATACATGACATGTCTTTCAAAGTGCTATAAGGAAAGACAGAAAAAAACTACTACCAACTGTTCCACAAGGAGTCTTAAAGCTGCACAAAAGTGGTGACTATAAAGTTGCTACTGCTGCGAACCTGTAGATCCACACGGAGGTGTTATGAGCAAAGCTGTCAAATACGAATTAAACAAAGCTATACAATAACAAGCAGGATATGATTTAAATGTATTCAAAAGAGAAAGAAACTAGGTAACCTGATCTCACAAGAATCACATTTTTATTATGGTTATTAGATATGGATATGAGTAACCAAGCTTCGTGGATGGACTGCGGTCTTGGTCTAGGTGAGACCTCACACTATGACTCTAAGGAAAAAAGAATGCCTTAGGATTGGGGTGCCTCCGTATGCATGCGTTGGGGTACAATGCATCCTAACTAAGTTCCCAACACGTCCACTTAGCTCCACTTCACAATTGATATCCGATTCACAATCCAGATTCCAACCCGCGAATCTGAATCTTCGCGATTAGCCCAATCCTCCTTATGTACAGGAGATTCACGTCCCATTCCCAACTTCATTAACCACATTTCCTGGGACTCCCCTCTCAGCGCTCCCACTCAGAATACCGACCAATGTGGTCTACATTAGCCTGTACACGAGTGTTCTCTAAATGACAAGCGAAGCACTAGACGACCAATCATGGCTACTTGGCCCACGTTCGAGCACAGGGCTAAAGCACGCAAGTGCCGAGGCCAACACCATCAGATTAGCACCTCGGTCTCGGTGTGCCAAGCAACATGTCCCCCAACCATCGCAGCTACAATAGCAGTTGGGATCGCGGTTGATGAATCCACGATTCATCGCCTTTATTCTTTTATTTTAACTTCATTTTCATAGTCAAACACCTGTAAATACCCACTAATTTAATAATTTTACCATTTTGCATGCATTTGTTAAAATTGCATTTTTAACACTTTTTGTACAAAAATAAAAGAATAAGGAAGAAAAGAAAAAGAAAGGAGGTATTTATGCAAAAAGAAAGGAGGTATTTATTTATGCAATAAATCGCTGGTCACGCACGGTGGCCGGAGTGACGGATCTCTTCTTTCACCACACCAAGATCCACATCCATTCACTTATCCTATTATTGTGCATAAATAAATAAAAAAAAATCATATAATTGTTTTTCCTGTTCATCTCACATTTGTTTTTGCAGGGAAGACTTAAAAAAAGATTAAAATTTTTGTTCTTCTTTTTGTCCATCTAATCTTTGTTTTGCAGGAATAAATAGCAAAAATAAAGAAATCCATATATTTGTGTTCATCTCTAACTTTTTGTTTTGCAGAATCCTATTAAAAAATATAAAAAAATTTCCTTTCTCTTTTATTTACATTTGCTGTTTAAAAAAACAAAACAAAATTTTTTTAACCTTTTCCTGCAGGTTACAGAATAAAAAAATAAACAAAAAAAGTAACATAAAAAATGTAACAGGCAATGAGCCGTCACACCCCGCCAGCGGTGCCCCTCTGTCGCTCCACCTCCTGCTCTCGACCGTCACCGCCCGCACGCTCCTCAGTGCGCCGCCCTGCGGACTGCCACGCGAGGGCGTGACCTCCTCCGCCGCCTCATTCGCCGCGTTTGCAGCCAGCCACCTCTCCTTCGCGCGACATGCGCACCATCCAACGCCCCCCAGTGCGCGGGCGCCGCCACACGTGCTTCCTTTGCTGACGCGCCGCCCGCCATCTCCATCAGCCCCCTTGGGCGGCGACCTGCCATGCTCCCACCATCCTGCTTGAAGAAGACGGCGGCACCTTTGTGCCTCTTTTGCCTTTGCAGAGACTAGAGAAATGGCCAGCAGTGACGGACGAACCGATGGACAACCACAGAATTCAACTTTTGTTCTAGATCAGGGCGCCATCAACAATATCTTGCTAGCCTCCCTAGAGACGATGCAGCGACATATTCGGGACTAGGGAGCATTTATGGCAGAGGTCCATCAAGAATTAGCACAGATGCGAGCCGACAGAGGAGAGAATCACCGAGCAGGCGGTGGAGAGATTCCAGAGCTTGGAGGAGGATCAGACGGAAACCCAGAGGATCAGCTGGAGCCAGCTAGACAACCACGACCGATGAGGCATTTGCACAATCCTGCTGCAACTCTCACTCATCGATGGATTCAACTCCCTGAGATTCTGGGCGATTTCTAGCTTCCCCCTCAGACCATTCAGCTTTTGCCCAAGTTCCATGGGCTAGCCACCGAGGAGCCGCATCTTCACCTACAGGAGTTTCAGATGATCTGCAGCGCTGTCCACGACAGATACGTGGATGAGGACACTATCAAGATGGTAGCATTCCCTTTCTCCCTGGCCGACAGAGCAGCCAATTGGCTGAAGCATTTGGGGAGATATGTTACCTCTTGGGAGCAGCTCCGGACCGAGTACTTGAACAAGTACTATCCACTCGGTCGGACCAATGCAACGCGAGCTCTAATAAACAACTTCTCCATGATCCCCAATGAGCAGTTTAATGAGGCGTAGGATCGATTTCGTGAGCTCATCGACGAGTGTCCACACCATGAAATATCCAAGCCCAATCTTGTCCAGAGTTTTTTTTGTGGGCTGACATCGGAACTGCAAGGGCTTGTCAACGCTTCTTGTGGGGGTTCCTACTTCGCCAAGGACGAAGACAAGGTCTGGGCCATCTATGAGGAGATGACTGAAAATTATGCAGTGATGTCCCAGACTAGGCTCTACACTCAGGGGAAGCCCCAACCTCATGCCGTGTCCTATCATAGGATCTCACGGGTTGATGCGGGTCCACCCAGTTCTTCGTCAGCAGCAGCAGCACAGGCAGAATCTTCAGCCGCTGACATGGGCATTATCAGTGAGAAGTTGGACCGCATAGAGATAATAGAGAAGAAGCAGTGCCAGGACATGACACAGATAGATCAGTTGGCACAAACTCTTAGTGACCGGAAGACCCGCATCCTATGTCTCCAGGAGGCACAGGCGGCTTCTCAGTCTCATCCCGGGTCACGTGCTGATCCCCGCAACAGCAACTTTTCCCAACCCTCTGCCCAGTATCGTCAAGTTCACCACATTCATGCAGAGCCAGTCCAGCAGTTACAACAGCACTACTCTCAGCTAGCACCATCTCAGGACACTCAGATGGTAGTGTATCAGCCGGATCAGCCACTAGCAGTTCTTCCACCATCCCCTTACGAGCAGGAACCGTTGATTGGAGTCAACGGGATTTGGTATGACCGACAGCATCCCGGGATACGTCGAGATCACCCTGGATTTAGATGGTCAAACAGAGGTACCTCATCCCAGCAGCAGCCTCCAGCTCAGGGTGGACAGAGCAGCCAGCAGCAACAGCAGCCCTATTACTCCCAACATCAGCAACACTTCCAACAGGATCCTCGTCCCTACCATCAGGGACAACAGTGGAGGCAGCAACAACAACCTCAACAGTATTCTCAGCCTCCTCCTCATTTCTAGCGAGGAAACCCATCCGGTTCTCATGCACCTGTTTATGAGAATCCAGCCCTTGATGACCTTGCCCGCTTACTCATTGATCAACAGGCATCCTTCCGGCGAGAGATGGATGAGTTCCGGCAGGAAATGAGGGAGATAATCAAGGGAAAGGCTGCCATACCCGCTCAGATTGAACCTAATCCGAACAATCTGAAGAGGAAATCTGAGCAGGTACGATTTACAGAGACCGCCACTCCTAGTGATATTTTGAATGATATTTCATCCTCCATATTTGATGCTGATTTTGTGACGCTTAGGAGAGGTAGAAGGCCAGCAGGCGGTGCCTCGTCTGAACGACAACCCCATGATGATTCCAGAGCGTTAGACGAGGAGGATAGCGGTGCCGATGCCGCTGATGATGTTGATGACGATGGTGCTGACGCCACCAAGGATGATGATCCACTCGACGGTACTGAGGCTTCATTTCTCCAGATGCAGTTAGTGTTACTGATGAGACTATTAGACGTGATGCTGAGCCAGAGCGCGGTGCTGATGCCGCGAAGATAGATGCCATGGGTAGTAATGATGCCACCATCTTTATTTCAGTTGTGTTTCCTTCTGTGTTTGTACCTCAGGACATTATCAAAAACACCAAAAATATGAATAAAGGAAAGGTTTCTTCATATACTCCGAGTCCATATGTGTTGCATGATAACTCTTGTATGGGCTCCAGTCATTCTCAGCAGCAGGAACCTCTTCCTGACCCTCTATCTGAGGAGGGTCCAGCTATCCCTTTCCCTCAAGCACTCCACTTAGGGCAAGGGAAGAAAACAGAAAATCCAAAAAAATACAACAGTTAGAGTTCAGCCAGCAGATGATAGACATATTCCACATCCAGCTGACTCTACATGAGGCACTAGAGCACATCCCTCTCTTCCAAAAGCACTTGAGAGAAAAGACCAATGTACATCAGAAGAAGAGGAATCGTAATGCAGAAATCCATGTGCTTACACGTGCCACTTTGCTATTCAGAATCAACTGCCAGCCAAGAGACCCGATGGAGGAGCTCCATATGTCAGATGCCATATTCATGAGCAGCAGTTCGATCGTACCCTATTAGACAGCGGGTCTTCGATTAACCTTCTTCTGGCAGCCTTACTTGATCGATTCGAGTTTGGCCCTCTTAAATAAAGCATAATGATCATTCAGTTTGCTGATAGATCAGTTAAGAGGCCGAAGGGGTTACTAAAGGACGTTGTCATCATATTTTAGGGCTTGAAATTCCCCGTGGACTTTGTTGTATTGGACATGGAGGTCCCTGAATCAGTGACAGATTCCCCCATCATCTTAGGACGACCATTCTTGGCCACAGCCAAGGCAGTGTCCGACCATGATAATGGGAAAGGTATACTTTCGCGTCGAGGGTGAAAGTATACAAATAGAGACGATCGAGGAGACCAGAGCTAGAGAATAAGAGTGCCCAGACCAGATGACTGATTCAGAGCATATGATAGATGCAGAGCTAGACATCCACCAGGAGTGTGATTTTGTGCTTACAGATGATGAAGCAGTTTGGGAAGATCCTGCATCACGAGCTCTTGCCACATCTTCAGATAGTGTAGATTCACATATCATGGCATATGAGAGTTCGGAGAGCACATTCATGCCACATGATACAGTAGATGCTATTTATCATGATCAGGATAACGAAGATGATTTTGTCTCATGTGCTTCAGATTCAGATTCCTCAGACACAGACACTGACTTTGACTGGCTGGAGTTCGATGAATATTAACCGAGTCTGGTGCCTACAGAGCCGATAGCTAGGATGGAGAGTGAGCCAGGACAATTGATAGATATACCAGTAGGGCCATCTTTGTCAGATTTACCGTTGCAGCGAGAGTTCTCACACATAGATCTGGTAGCATTCACTCAGACATTCTAGAAGCCAGATTTACCAACTCCCACTTACCCAGAATTGAAGACCTTACCGTAGAGCATGAAGTATAGGTTCCTTACGGGTGAGATAGAAATGTTCCCAGTCATTAACTCAGCAGATCTGACTGAAGACCAAGAATCTCGTTTGATGGAGGTTCTTTAAAGAAACCGCAAGGCAATCAGATGGAGTGTAGCTGATCTCCAAGGGATAAGTCCGGCCCTGTGCTCCCACCACATTTATCTCGAAGAAGACGCCAAGCCCTCGCGTGAGTTCTAGCGATGGCTGAACCCGAATCTTCGAGAAGTGGTCATGAAGGAAATATCTAAGTGGTGGAGCGCCGATTTTATCTACCCTATCTCCGACTCAAAGTGGGTTAGTCCATTGCATGTGGTACCCAAGAAGACGGGTATCACTACAGTTGTGAACGAGTCTGGAGAGGAGATAGCTACTCGAGTACCCACTTCTTGGAGGGTCTGTGTGGACTATAGAAGATTGAATCATGCCACCAAGAAGGACCACTTCCTGCTACCATTCATAGATCAGATCATTGAGAGATTAGCTGGGAAGAGTTTTTACTGCTTTTTGGATGGGTATTCGGGATACAACCAAGTGGCCATAGCGCCCGAAGACCAAGAGAAAACAATGTTCACCTGTCCGTTTGGGACGTATGCTTTTTGACGGATGCCCTTTGGATTACGCAATGCCCCGGCTACATTCCAGAGGTACATGCTCTCTATTTTCTCGGACATGGTTGGTGAATTTTTAGAGGTCTTCATGGATGACTTCTCGGTCTACGGTGACAGTTTTGATGCATGTCTTGATTACCTAGACCGAGTACTTCAGCGCTGCATTGATGTCAATTTAGTCTTATCTTGGGAGAAGAGTCATCTCATGGTGACTTAAGGGATGGTCCTTGGCCACATCATCTCCAACAAGGGCATAGAGGTCGACCCAGCCAAGGTGGATATCATCAAGAAGCTCAATCCACCGTCCAATATACAACAGTTGCGGTCTTTTCTGGGGCATGTCGGTTTTTACCGATGGCTCATACAGGACTTCAGCAAAATTTCCCGACCGCTCACTGATTTGTTAACAAAAGACGCTGAGTTCCTTGTAGATGATAAATGTCTTGCATCATTTGAGACTCTCAAGATTCTAGTTGTCGAGGCTCCTGTCCTTCAGCCGCCTGATTGGTCTCTCCCATTCGAGATCATGACAGATGCCTCCGATTTTGTCATAGGGGTCGTGCTAGGACAGAGGAGGGATGAATTACCATATGCCATTCACTACGCTAGCAGAACAATGGATGTCGCTCAATGGAATTACACAGTCACAGAGAAAGAGATGCTAGCCGTAGTCTTCGCCTTGGATAAGTTTCGATCTTACATTCTTGGATCTAAAGTGACTATTTATACTGATCACACCGCCATCCGATATTTGATGGCGAAGAAGGATGCCAAAGTCAGATTGACCAGATGGATCCTTCTACTCCAGGAATTTGACATTGAGATTAAGGATAAACCTGGAGTCAAAAATGTTGTGACGGATCACCTCTCCCGTCTAGAGAACCTTGAGGATTCAGATCAGATTACACCGATTATAGAGACATTTCCAGATGAGTCGATCCTTGCAATCACCTCACTTCCATGGTACGCCGATATTGTGAACTATCTTGTCACGAAGAAAGTTCCACAAGATTGGCCCAGACAATGACTTGAGACCTTTTTTGTAAAGGACAAGTCGTACCATTGGGAGAATTCCACTCTTTATCATGAAGCAGGGGATATCATATGGAGACAGTGTATTCCTCAAGAAGAGCAGCATAGCGTCCTCACCTATTGCGACAAGCTTGAGGCAGGAGGACATCATTCTGGGAGACGGACAGCACAAAAGGTGCTTCAATCCGGCCTTTGGAGGCCTACCCTTTTCAAGGATTCAGATGAATTCGTGAAGAGATGTACTGACTGTCAGAAAAGGAGAACTTGTGGACAGAGAGATATGATGCCGATGCAGCCCATTCACTTATGTGAGGTATTTGACGCATGTGGCATCGATTTCATGGGCTCGTTTCCTAAGAGTCAGGGATTTGAGTATATCTTGCTTGCTGTAGATTATGTGAGTCCTTAGGTTGAGGCCATCCCCGCCCGAACCGCAGATGCTAATACCGTTTGCAAATTCTTGAGGAAAAATACCATTACACGGTTCGGAGTACCTAGAGTTTTGATATATGATGGGGGGACTCATTTTATCAATGACAAGGTAAGGGCCCTTGCCAACGAGTTTAACATAGACCATAGAGTTGACACTCCTTATCATCCTCAGATGAATGGTCTTGCTGAAGTTTCTAACAGGGAGGTTAAGACTATATTGCAGAAGGTAGTCCGCCCAGACCGAAAGGATTGGTCACAACTTTTGGACTCGGTCTTATGGGCATATCAGACATCCTTCAAGACCCCGTTGGGTACATCTCCATTCCGACTCGTTTATGGCAAGCCATGCCACTTACCAGTTGAGCTAAAGCATAAGTCACTATGGGCTGTCACTGAGATATTTTTGGATCCAGAGAGTGTAGGAGATCAGAGAAGGGCAGAATTGGCATCCTTGGAGGAACTTCGAGATACAGCCTTTTCGAGTAGCCTACAATATAAGGAACGGGTGAAGATATGGCATGATTCTCACATCAGCCATAAGCAGTTTGAGCCGAATCAGAAAGTATGGTTATTTGATGCCAGGCTAAAACTATTTTCAGGGAAGTTGCAGAGCAAGTGGAAGGGACCATACTTGGTCCGGAAGGTGCATGACAATGGCAGCATTGATATATCTGAGATGACATCTGAGTCTACCTTTCGAGTTAACGGTCGGCGCCTGAAGCCATATCTAGATCATGATCCGCTGATTGTCGATGTTGCCCCTATTCATTTTGCATGAGATGTGGTTTTTGACTAACATCATTTGCATCTCATGCCTGATTATCACTTCCTCCCGCAGCTGTATCGATCCAGATGTCCATATCACACATTCTTTTGTCTAACATCCCATCTCCATCTTATGATTATGCTATACTTAGGGTGTACTTTACCCTAAGTATAGGGGGGTGTCTGGCTTGTGATTATTCTTTTGATTCTTTTTACCTCTGTTTTGCTGCCTATACTTAGGGATATTTTACCCTAAGTATGGGGGGGGGGGTAAACCCACTACATTCTACCCCTCGGTTTTCCCCTTGTGTATAGTCTTCTATACTTAGGATTACTTAATCCTAAGTATATAGGGATCATCGACTTCTATTGATTTTATTCTTCGTTGTAGTATACTAGTCTTTTCACTTTTCTATACTAAGCACGAGTTATGTCTTTCTTTCCAGCTCTTCGATCACTATGAGGACATAGTTCGAGCTAAGTATAGGGGGTGTCGTATATATTGTATATATACTTTAGTCATAACTCATACTTTCATATTGTTAAAATACTGTATAAATATTAAAAGAAAAACTAAAAAAAGAAAAACAAAAAAATGCAGATTTTTCCTCAAATTTTTTCTTGTACATACTAACTAATAAGTCATGTTAAAATATTTTGAAAAATATTTTGAAAGTAGTTTGAAAATCTATTTGAAAAATCCTTTGAAAACTATTTGAAAAATGTTTGAAAAATATTTTCAACCTTTGTAAATATTGTGGATTGTAAAATTTTTTCTCTTTGTGTGAAAAAAAGAAGATTTTGTAAAACTATTTGCAAATGTTTGGAAAATTGGTTGAAAAATTATTTTGAAAATCTATATATATATATATATTGTTTGAAAAATGTTTGCAAAAACTATTTTCAAATGATTGTAAATGATTGTAAAATTCTGTGAAAAATTATTTTAAACTATAGTTTTTAAAATATTTGTAAAATTATTTTCAAATAAATTTGAGGAATATATGCATCACAAATAAAAAAAATGAATAAAAAATAAAAAAAATAAAAGATGACTATGTACATACTTGTATAAATTACTCAAGTTGTAAATTCTTTCTCATGACTCTTGTAAATATTGACTCACTTCTTTGTAAATATGTGTATATAATCCCTAACCCTTATTTAAAAGCAAAAAAATTTAAAAAATTTTAAAAAAATTGTTGTATGTACTTGTATATATTACTAATATCTGCATTAAAAAAACTTTTGCATATGCATCATTTTTTAAACAAATCCATAAAAATTTCAAAATTTTGAAAAATTATTTCACAAAAAGATTTTATTTTCTTTGCATTGTACATATTTTCTTGCATTGGCATGTGCATTTTTCAGAATGGTCTTGATATTTAAACTAAGTCTGGAATAAATTTGAAGAATGGAGCTTAGTAGGACCTTAATCCACTTAATTTCAGAGGAACCTTATAAGATTTGGAGTTAAGATTTTTCAGGTCCTAGTGACTTAATTCTTTGAGTCCATAAGACTATGTTCACATGTCATCTTGATGAGTCTAAGTAGACTATTTAACAACACACGCATGATTCTTTCAAACCGTGGCTTATCTTGGACAATGCACTCTACACGTAGCTCTTCATGGAGGAGGTAGTGAGGGGGCAGAATCTTTTGGCTTGGGGTAGCATACGAGGGTAGTACATCTAGGCGGAACCTCTCGTCCTCCTCTAGGGAGGGAAGTGCATCTCAACCTGGTTTGGTGATGTTGAGGTCTAAAGACAGGAGCTGGGGGGTTGCAATAATGCTTCAAAAGAAGGATAGTCTACTGGCTCAAGTGGAAAAACTCCTTTTATACATGCTGCACCTTGTATATATTTTCAAAAGAAAATCAAAAAAGGAAAAAAAAGAAAAAAATGCAAAATCTCCAAAAGTGGACAGGCCTGATTGAAAAGTAAAATGCCTGCCGGAGTGTAAATACAAGTGAAAAAAAGAGAATAAGAGCTTCAAAGTCAAATGTTTGTGAGCTTGCAGCGGGTGACATGGCTACACTGGTCATGCATCCAAGGATAGGTAACTACACTGGTTACCGTTCATTCTCTTCTCATCCCCTCTTCTTGAGCTGGTTGTACTTGAACTTAGAAGGGAATATCCCTGCTCCTCGAGGAAAGAGTTGCTAGATCGGGGGATTAGAGTTACCTTGTTGAGAGAGGTTGTTTCTTTGTTACTTCTGAGATGAGGAGCTATATTCATTTACACCGTACAAGTTAGAATTCATAGTCATAAGAATTTGTCTATGTAGACTTGTTCTGATCTGACTGTTGAGGAGACCTGAATAGGAGTGTTGTGGAACTTAGAGGCTGTTAGTTTTAAATCCAGATCCCAATAAAGTTCTGACACACTAATAATCCAAAGGTCCGACGGAGCTCCAGACTACATTTTTATAAAGATAAGTTTAAAAGTCAGCATTATTCTAACTTCTTTCCTTTTTCTTTTCTTTATTTTTGTTCTCACTTATTTTTCAAATAAGTGTTTGCTAAGGGACTAGCAAAGGTAAAGTATAGGGGAATGATGAATCCATGATTCATCGCCTTTATTCTTTTATTTTGGCTTCATTTTCTTAGTCAAACACCTGTAAATACCCACTAATTTCATAATTTTACCATTTTGCATGCATTTGTTAAAATTGCATTTTTAACACTTTTTGTACAAAAATAAAAGAATAAAGAAGAAAAGAAAAAGAAAGGAGGTATTTATGCAATAAATACAGACTGACCTGAGCCCCGAGAGAAGGTCAAGACTTGACCTGATCGACCAGAATAAAGTAGGGGGAGATAGGGCCTTCTCTCGAAAATCCAAAAATAATTTGTACATAAATTCCCTGTATATTTGTATAAAACTTGTACTATTTTATCTGTACATAATTTGACCTCAAATTAAATATTTTTTAACAAAAGTTGTAAATAAAAATGTTTTGTAAATAATAAAAACAAGTGTAAAATAAAATAATGTACATATTACTAATAATCACCCTTAGATAAATCCACAAAGTGATAATTGAAATACCAATTCTTGCTCCATACGAACTCAAATTGAACTAAACTCACTTCCATTGTACTCTAAATTAAATTATCTTTCAATTGGCTGTGATTTCATAATTTTTGGAGTTACGGTTAAAAAGTCGGTATTCTGGGGTGTTTTGTGTAGTTTTCCCATATACTTGTTGTATATATTCATATTTATTTTTATACATAATGTATATAATTGTAAATATTATTCTCATTAAAAATAAAAACAAAAAATATAAACAATAAAATTAAAAAAATATGTGTTTATAAATTATTTCCCTATGTGTATATGTGTATATTGTATTATATATACATAATATTTGTATACAACTAACTTCCTTAAATAAAAATCACCAAAAAATAAAATATATCACATTAATTAATTAATTTAATTTAATTACGAAATTCATATTCAAATATTTGATTTATTGGATTTATTGAATTATTTGATTTAATAACCTACCATGTATATAAGATTTGATTTAATACCTTTAATAGCCACCATTAAGGTGGCTAATTAATTTTTGTAAATTAATTATTTTATTTATTTCTAAATTTCATTCTTATTTATTTATTTAATTTATATAGTTATTTTTATTTATTAAAATAACCACTAATTACTTTCCCCATTTGTGCATACCTTCCTCTTTTGATTTTTATCTCTTTTTAATGGGCTCCTCCTCCCTCATTTCTCCTTGATCAATCTTTGGTGGAGAGGAGCCTGATCTCCGAGCGTTGTCTTGTTGAAGAAGGGTGCCTAGCCTCCGAGCCGTCCGGTGACAGCGTTTCGGTACTCGTCGAGGTCATCATAGCATTTCCGAACCTCGAGGTGAGATCCAATTTTATTTCTTGTCATTTTTCGTAGGTAAATCCTAGGTTTAATTTTTGCCTCTATTTCATTAATCTTTAGGTATCTTAAAACATCAAAAAAAATTCCATCACACTTGAGTCCGATCCGCCATCGATTTCCATCTCATTTTTCGTATCCCACCATTTTCACATTCTAACCCACATGATCTATCACCTTCGGTTACACACGGTGGCCGGAGTTACGGATCTCTTCTTTCACTACACCAAGATCCACATCCATTCACTTATATTATTATTGTGCATAAATAAATAAAAATCATATAATTGTTTTTCCTGTTCATCTCACATTTGTTGTTGCAGGGAAGACTTAAAAAAATAAATTTTTTGTTCTTCTTTTTGTCTCTCTAATCTTTGTTTTGCTGGAATAAATAGCAAAAATAAAAAATCCATATATTTATGTTCATCTCTAACTTTTTGTTTTACAGAATCATATTAAAAAATATAAAAAAATTCCTTTCTCTTTTATTTACATTTGTTGTTTAAAAAATAACAAAACAAAAAAAATATTTTTTAACCTTTTCCCGCAGGTTACAGAATAAAAAAAATAAACAAAAAAATAAACATAAAAAATGTAACAGGCAACGGGCCGTCACGCCCCGCCAGCGGCGCTCCTCCGCCGCTCCACCTCCTGCTCCCGGCCGTCACCGCCCGCACGCTCCTCAGCGCGCCGCCCCGTGGACCGCCGCACAGGGCGTGACATCCTCCGCCGCCTCGTTCGCCGTGTCTGCAACCAGTCACCTCTCCACCATGCGACACGCGCGCGCCATCCAGCGCCCCCCAGTGCGCGGTCGCCGCCACGCGTGCTTCCTTCGCCGACACGCCGCCCGTCATCTCCATCGGCCCCCTTGGGCGGCGGCCTGCCTTGCTCCCACCATCCTGCTTGAAGAAGATGGTGGCACCTTTATGCCTCTTTTGCCTTTTGCTTGAACGAAGGATCACAAAAGAACCCTAGGGCTCAATAAAAAAGGGAACAATTACGAAGATATGCCTCGAGGTTCCCAAAATATCAAAGAAGCCCCTGCTGCTAATATCAAGTCACATGCACCACATCTCTTTATTGGGTAATTTGCGATATTTTACCTGGATTTTAATTCTTTTATCTTTTCAGTACACAAACTTTGAATAATTGCAAGTTGGTCCTTGCTTTTTCAGACTTGAATTTTACATGCTCTCTTTGCTGGAATAAATGTTTATTGTGCTTTAAAAATTTTGTAAAAATTTGTGTAAGCCCCTGCTATGCGTGTGAACATGATATAACTTTTTCATAGCATTTTACAACCTTTTGATATATTTAAAAATTCAAAAACAGTGTCTTTTTGCATGCCTACACTTTGAAAATTCATAAAAATTAGAAAAATTGTCTAAAAATTTCAAAAAAATACTTTAGGTGTGTTTATGTATATTTTAATGTCTATCCAATTTTTGTGCATTTTTCATTTATAAAACTCCAAAAAAGTGCGAAAAATGGAAAAACTTAAAATAATTGTAGAAAATTCTAGAAAATCCAAAAAATGTGATTTCAGTTTCTGATTGTAGATATTGCCTTGTTATTTCTATTAAAAATAATTTCCAGGAGTATTGGTCACTTAAATTATTTTTATTTTGCAAAGTACTCTCGGTTGTGCACTGTTTCACTTGTTTTGTATTGTTTGATTTTTATAAAATCATAAAAACATAAGAAAATTTCGAAAAAATTACCAAAAATATTTTAAAATATATAAAACGTAAAAACATTTTATTTTTAATTTTCTGAGCATTTTTTGTCATTCTGAAAAATATAAAAAGAGTGGGGTGTCTACGTGTTTTTATCACTTGTGCATATTGTTCTTAAATTAAAAACAAAAAAAATAGAAAAATTCAAAAACCACTAATAAATCAATTCTGAAATTTGACTACTGAGTTTTTAAATCGTGCTCCTTGTGTTCGACCCTGGTCGCTATACCAGGTAAAAAGAATAGCGAAAGCCGCTTTCATTGCTTTCATTGATTCATCTTCATTAAGTGGTTTATATAAATATTTTTTACGTTGACCGATTCGCGCGGTTGAGGACAACGACATCGTGATATCATTTTATCCTCTCTTAACTGTACGATTTTCGTGTCATCAGTGGTCATCTAGGCTTCTACCCGGGGCCCCAAGGGTGCATGCCCTCCCTTGACGGCACCTAACTCCATCTACTCGAACATCGTGATATCTCAACCACTGAATGATAGTCATCTCTTCAGAATCATTATTATTATAATTCAATCCAAATCTGAACTCTGAAACACAACCAATTAAAACTACATCGCAGCATTGTAAACATCCGTAATTGTAAAATGAATACATTAAAGAATAAGTTTTGTAAATATGATATTATAAAGGATAAAGAAAACTGTACAAGAGAGAGAGAATCATCTGCAAGATTTTGCTGGTAAGGCCCAACATTTCCACCATAGATAACCATCATGGTTCAGTTGGGTTCACATAGTTAGGCTCCACTACTACACATTGTTTCTCAGCAAGGTAAACATATTACCACTGGAAAACTAAATTTTTCGATCGACAAAGCGTTCGAAATGAAACTTTAGGATTTCTTATGGTATCAATCGGTAACTGTGGGCTTGAGCCTTGTGCAGATATGTGAATGAAGTTTGACCGATGGATGACATGCAAGACCTAACATTAGTGTTGATCTAATGTACCCACAAACCAGACGAAGAGGTTAAGAATAAAAACATACACGCTCTAGATATCGTATCCGAATGAGACCACAATACAAGTCTAGATGTTTAAATCATATGAAATATCACCCACTATCTAGTGGCCGCCAAGGATCACAACTAAAATCTAAAACTTTTAGATTTCAACTGCATATAAATGACTAATGAGTGGATTTCACAGGAAGTACGTAGGTGGCAAAATCATGACTATATACCCACAATTATTATTTTTGTTTGGTGTCCTTAATAAAGATTGGTAATAATCGTAAATAAACAACGTGACAATCACCAATAACAACACAAAATCTAAATCACAAGGCTCTTGGGAGTTCCTACAATGACGTTGATGTCAACATACTCTCTATACACGAGATTCTCTCCATCAATAACTACATTGATAATGTATTGATTGTGAAGCCCTTAATTACTTCTATAAAATGTTCAATTACTCTTTATTGGTTAGACGTGAGGTATAAAAAAGGTTGTAGATTGAGGTGTTTCTAACCATGTTTGAATAGTTGGTGGAATATTGTTGAATACTTGCTGGAAAAATTGGGAATATTGGTGCACATGTGAAGTACCTAATGTAGAATTTTACATATTTAATAATGGTGCATATAGTTTTTGAGTAAAGGTATTATGGGTTTCTTACGGATGGGAAGATAGAAGATCATATACATTTGTATACATAACTCAAATAGATTATTTCTAACTAACTTTTTACAGCACCAGCTGGAAGAGGAAAATAGTAAGGGGGGACCTCAGTCAAAAGGATCTAGTCGAGGATCATGCTCGCTGGCCATTGCCATTCCTATGCAGAGACATGTTAGGCACATGACCTTCCCAGCTCCATTAATCCTTGAAGCAATAATGACTAAATGCCTTTACTGGAAATAGTTTATGTGATGCAATGCAACATTTGTTTCAGCAACCGGATGGAACTTGGTAATAAGTGAAGAGTTGCAGATCTGTACAACACAGGCAATTTGACTTTCGGCATGGATTCAAAGAAGCAAAATGTTACTTCTATAGGGTTCTCATATCGTAGCGAGAGTGAATATAGTGATCAAATTAAATATATGACATAAGAAAATCTTGAAGATGAGTAGCTTCTCCTTCGGCCACAATAAAAACCACAACATATCAGGAACAAAACCAACCCTAAAAGCGGTAACTAGGCCCCTTATGGGGAAGATACAAGATCCAAAATCGTGTGAAACCGCAGCAAAAGGAAGGGTACATCGTACCTCAAGAAAAATCAAAACCTCGGGTTCTTCGTCGGTGAAGAAGGACGCGATCAACGCCTTATTCGCGATGAGAACCGCACAAGGGGACACCTTTGACCTTCTCAATGCGATTGCGGATTTGGATCACCGATTCGAAGCATTTCGACGAGGTCCGGTGAGGAGAAAGGGGAGGAAGAAGAGGGCTGGTCGAAGAGGAGGAGGGTTTCGGGCGTTTAGGATGAGAAGGGGTTTGGGTTTAAGGGTAAAATCAGGATTCGGATCCGGGTTCAGATCCGAATAGGACCCTGACCCCTCCTCGCTAAAATGGCCATATTTCGGTCTCCCGAAGTCGGATTTTTACATTATTAGACTCGTTGGAAATCTATCGACGAGCCCTATGTATGGACTCCTTACTAGAATTTTTTGGTAACTGGACAAGTACCGAGTTTGCAATTAATTCTAGAATCAATCAAGATTTACATTTTAGTCCATGTTCGGTATTCGGAGTTTTGACATCATAAAAATTTCAAAGGAAGTCTCATCCCTGAGACTTAGGATGACTCTAATCGATTTCAACAACCGATCCTTGTTGTATCCAAGTCTTCCAGAGAAATTACCGCATAAAAATCTCAAAGAGAACGGAACCCATAAAAACCTCAAAGGGAACTTGACTATGGTTTCAATTCTATACCTGTGAACATATAAGGATATTTCTCCCTCATGTCCGCCTCAGGTTTCCATGTCGCTTCCTCGACGTCTTGACTTCGCCACGGGACCTTGATCAAAGGGATCTCCTTCTACCTCATCCTCTTGACCGCGTGGTCCAAAATCTGCACTAGTTCTTCTGGGAAGGAGAGGTTTGGCTCCACCACCAAGTCCTCGTAGTTGATCACGTGTTAAGGATCTCGGATGTACTTGCACAAATTCAACACATGAAACATGTCATGGATGCCCTAGAAGTTTAGGGCAAGGGCCACCCTATAGGACACTTTCCCAACACGGGCCAAAGTTTCGAATGGATCCCACAAAACACGGTGCTAGCTTGCCCTTTGCACCAAAACGTTATACGCCTCTCATTGGTGAAACACGTAAGAATACGAAGTTCCCGACCTATGATCATGAAAAATGCGTAGTCACATAGGATTGGCTAAGAATTTGTCCCACTAAGGCACAGGCGTAGGACAACATACCTGAAACTCAAGGTCTCTACACCGTTGGTCGGCGTCAGTGTAGTGAGGACATCCCATGTCTGCAACCAGCATGTCGAACCCTCAGTGTATGGTCGTCTACTTTAGGCATTTGCTATCACATTCCCCTTACCAGGATGGTAGGAGATGGTACAATCATGATCTTTTAACATTTCCATCCACCACCTTTGCCTCGTATTCATCTCTTTCTGATCAAAATTGTATTTAAGTCTCTTGTGGTCTATGAAGATCTCAAATGTCACCCCATTAAAAATAATGACGCTATATCTTTAATGCAAAGACTACGGCCGCCAACTCCAAGCCATGAGTGGGGTAGTTGCGTTCATGTTTCATCAGTTGTCGTGACGCGTATGCCACAACCTGTCCATGCTTCATTAACAATGCGCCCAAGCCCTCCTTGGAAATATCTATGTACATGGTGAAGTTCAAGGTACCAGAAGGAAGGGTGAAGTTGGGTACAGAAGTCAATCACTCCTTGAGCGTTCGGAAACTTAACTTGCATTAGTCACTCCAAACAAATATGACATCCTTCTGCATCTACCGGGTGAGGAGTAAAGCCAACTGAGAGAACCCTTTGACAAACCTCCTATCTCCATCTTGGTAGGATCAACTGACACCCCCGCCCCTGAAATCATGTGGTCAAATAAAAAGCTACCTCAGAAATTCAAAACTCACACTTGTTGTATTTAGCATACAACTGATGCTCTCAGAGCGTCTCTAGTACGGTGGAAGATGTGACTCATGCTCATATTCATCATGAGAGTAGACTAGAACATCGTCAATAAACACGATCACAAATCTGTCCAAATACGGATGGAAGACCTGGTTCATCAAATTCATGGATGCAGCATGTGCATTCGTAAGTCCAAATGGCATCACCAAGAACTCATAATGGCCATATCTAGTGCGGAATGCACACTTCATCAAGTCGGCCTCTTTGATCCTCAATTGATGGTATCCCGACCGCAGTTCAATCTTAGAGAATACTGCTGCTCCCTACAACTGGTCAAATAGATCATCAATCTTGGGAAGTGGGTAACGATTTTTGACCGTTCTCTTGTTCAACAACATGCAGTCTATGTATAGCCTTAGGTATCCATCCTTCTTTTTCACGAGGACGACTGGTAATCCCCATGGTGACGTGCAGGGGTGGATGAATCCCTCCTCCAACAGTGCATGCAACTGTAGTTTGAGCTCCTTGAGCTCAGCTGGTGTCAATCTATATAGAGGATAGAAATCGACTGAGTAGCATGATCTCGAACTCTATCTCCAGTACTGGTGGTAGTCCAAGTAATTCATCTGAAAACACATCAAGAAACGCCCGCACAACTCTAACATCCTCTATCATCTGGTCCTGTGCCACTAGGTCTATTATATTGGTAAGGTAGCTTACACAACCCTAACTGAGAAATTGGTGTGCCCTCAAGGCAGAGATGCACTCGATCCCACCATCAGATGTGTTGCTTGACTTAAGAGAGACATATGGATATGGATGTAAACATGCTATTCTCTCGTGGACTTGTGTTGGGTTAGAAGACTTCCACACTATCCAGTATTCGAATACCACTAAGGAATGATAGGCGTGAAATGGAATGGAGTACTACTGCTCTGATACCAAGCTGTGACGCCCCTAGGATCCAGGTATTCGACAAAGCAATCCACACACATACATTCCACAATCGAATACTAATGATATACATATAAGCAGGAGAAAATAACACAACACATTGGAATTTGAAACT
The DNA here is from genome assembly GCA_037367405.1 of Ottelia alismoides. Lineage (NCBI taxonomy): Eukaryota > Viridiplantae > Streptophyta > Magnoliopsida > Alismatales > Hydrocharitaceae > Ottelia > Ottelia alismoides. The sequence continues at coordinate 325,755 of JAZKJV010002343.1, read as the reverse complement.
TTTGCTTCTCATTCAACTTGCTCACAATCACATTCCATTTCCATTCTCATTCATTCCATTATCCATTACATTTCCATCTATTACATTTGCAATTCCCATCCATGTCCACAAAGTATGCATGTATGTATGAAAGAATGTGTCTTGAAATACATTATACATGCCATGTCTTTCAAAGTGCTATAAGGAAAGACAGAAAAAAAACTACTACCAATTGTTCCACAAGGAGTCTTGAAGCTGCATAAAAGTGGCAACTATAAAGTTGCTACTGCTGTGAACCTATAGATCCATACGTAGGTACGTTATGAGCAAAGTTGTCCATACAACAACAAGTAGGATATAATTTAAATGTGTTCAAAAGAGAAAGAAACTAGGTAACCTGATCTCACAAGAATCACAATTTTATTATGGTTATTAGATATGGATATGAGTAACCAAGCTTCGTGGATAGTCTGTGATCTTGGTCTGGGTGAGACCTCATACTATGACTCTAAGGCAAAAAGAATGCCTTAGGGTTGGGGTGCCTCCGTAGCTTGCGGTGGGGTACAATGCATCCTAACCAAGTTCTCAACACGTCCACTTAGCTCCACTTCACAATTGATATTCGATTCACAATCTAGATTCCAACCCGTGAATCTGAATCTTCGCGACTAGCCCAATCCTTCTTATGCGCAGGAGACACATCCCATTCCCAACTTCATTAACCACATTTTCCGAAACTCCCCTCTTAGCGCTCCCACTCGGAATACCGACCAATGTGGCCTACATTAGCATGTACACGAGTGTTAACTCCAAGTGTCAAGCGAAGCACTAGACGACCAATCATGACTACTTGGTCCGCGCTCGAGCACAGGGCTAAAGCACGCAAGTGCCGAGGCCAACACCGTCAGATTAGCACCTCAGTGTGCCAAGCAACATGTCCCCCAACCATCGCAGCTACAATAGCAGTTGGGATCGCGATCATCTAGGCTTCTACCCGGGACTCCCAAGGGTGCATGCCCCTCCCTTGGCGGCACCTAACTCCATCTACCCGAACATCGTGATATCTCAACCATTGAATGATCGTCATCTCTTCATAATCATCATTATTATTATTCAATCCAAATCTGAACTCTGAAACACAACCAATTAAAACTACATCGCAGCATTGTAAACATCCCTAATTGTAAAATGAATACATTAAGGAATAAGTTTTGTAAATATGGTATTATAAAGGATAAAGAAAACTGTACAAGAGAGAGAGAATCATCTTCAAGATTTTGCTGGTAAGGCCCAACATTTTCACCATAGATAACCATCATGGTTCAGTTGGGTTCACATAGTTGGGCTCCTCTACTACACATTGTTTCTTAGCAAGGTAAACATATTACCACTGGAAAACTAAATTTTTCGATCGACAAAGCGTACGAAATAAAACTTTAGGATTTCTTATGGTATCAATCTGTAACTGTGAGCTTGAGCCTTGTGCAGATATGTGAATGAAGGTTGACCGATGGATGACATGCAAGACCTAACAATAGTGTTGATCTAATGTACCCACAAACCAGACGAAGAGGTTAAGAATAAAAGCATACACGCTCTAGATATCGTATTCGAATGAAACCACAATACAAGTCTAGATGTTTAAATCATATGAAATATCACCCACTGTCTAGTGGCCGCCAAGGACCACAACTAAAATCTAAAATTTTGATATTTCAACTGCAGATAAATGACTAATGAGTGGATTTCACAGGAAGTACGTAGGTGGAAAAAACATGACTATATACTCAACAATCATTATTTTTGTTTGGTGTCCTTAATAAAGATTGGTAATAATCGTAAATAAACAACGTGACAATCACCAATAACAACACAAAATCTAAATCACAGGGCTCTTGGGAGTTCCTACAATGACGTTGATGTCAACATACTCTCTGTACACGAGATTCTCTCCATCAATAACTACATTGATAATGTATTGATTCTGAAGCCCTTAATTACTTCTATAAAATGTTCAATTACTCTTTATTGGTTAGACGTGAGGTATAAATAAGGTTGCAGATTGAGGTGTTTCTAACCACGTTTGAATAGTTGGTGGAATATTGTTGAATATTTGCTGGAAAAATTGGGAATATTGGTGCACATGTGAAGTACCTAATGTAGAATTTTACATATTTAATAATGGTGCATATAGTTTTTGAGTAAAGGTATTATGGGTTTCTTACGGATGGGAAGATAGAAGATCATATACATTTGTATACATAACTCAAATAGATTATTTCTAACTAACTTTTTACAGCACCAGCTGGAAGAGGAAAATAGTAAGGGGGGACCTTAGTCAAAAGGATCTAGTCGAGGATCATGCTCGCTGGCCATTGCCATTACTATGCAGAGACATGTTAGGCACATGACCTTTCCAGCTCCATTAATCCTTGAAGCAATAATGACTAAATACCTTTACTGGAAATAGTTTATGTGATGCAATGCAAGATTTGTTTCAGCAACTGGATGGAACTTGGTCATAAGTGAAGAGTTGCAGATCTGTACAACACAGGCAATTTGACTTTCGGCATGGATTCAAAGAAGCAAAATGTTACTTATGTAGGGTTCTCATATCGTAGCAAGAGTGAATATAGTGATCAAATTAAATATAAGACATAAGAAAATCTTGAAGATGAGTAGCTTCTCCTTCGGCCACAATAAAAACCACAACATATCGGGAACAAAACCAACCCTAAAAGTTGTAACTAGGCCCCTTATGGGGAAGATACGGGATCCAAAATCGTGTGAAACCGCAGCAAGAGGAAGGGTACATCGTACCTCAAGAAAAATCGAAATCTCAATTTCTTCGTCGGTGAAGAATGATGCGATCAACACCTTGTTCGCGATGAGAACCGCACAAAGGGACACCTTTGACCTTCTCAATGCGATTGCGTCTTTGGATCACCGATTCGAAGCATTCCAGCAAGCTCCGGTGAGGAGAAAGGGGAGGAAGAAGAGGGATGGTCGAAGAGGAGGAGGGTTTTGGGCGTTTAGGATGAGAAGGGGTTGGGGTTTAAGGGTAAAACCCGGATTCGGATCCGGATTCGGATTCGAATAGGACCCTGACCCCTCCTCACTAAAATGGCCATATCTCGGGCTCCCGAAGTAGGATTTTTACGTTCTTGGACTCGTTGGAAATCTATCGACGAGCCCTATGCAATGGACTCTTTACTAGAATTCTTTGGTAACTGGACACGTACAGATTTTGCAATTAAGTTCAGACTCATCCAAGATTTGCATTTTAGTCCATGTTCGGTATTCAGGGTTTTGACATTTGACATTGGACTGGGTTGTCCCGACCTGACCTAATCTGGCCCTCATAAGCCGACCCAAATCCAAACTCAAAATTTACTGGACGGGACGTGGGCTCCGAAATGAGCTTATATTGATTATCGGGCGAGATTCGGGCCTGAGAAGGTCCGAACCTGCAAGCCCGATAGCCCGATCTATACGATACAATTGTATCTAGTATATTCATGTTCGTTCTAAATACCATGTTATAACTTTCATATCCGTATTTTGAGTGTAGAACAAATGCTTAGACCCATTAATAATAATACCCATTAGCATGGATCGAAGACATTATTACATTAATATGCAAGATTATTACATTAATATGCAAGAATGGAATCTTTGTCCTCAAGTGTTATAGAATGTACAACTGTAAGTAACCAATCTGTATTGGGTCATAGTGCCTGCATATACAATAAAATATGTAATGGTGAATTGAATGATGATTTAAGTCATCATATTTTTTTACGCATTTCTATTTCCAATATACAACTAATGTACGGATTAGTTAGCATACTTAAAGTCCTAAACATGCACACATGCATAAGAAACAACCAGACAAATGCAAGAAGAACGAACACGTGATATTGGTGTACATAGGCGTTAAATTGGGCCAACCTGACCCGAATTTGACCCATTTTATTTGTGTCGGATTTGGGCTTGGGCCTGGAATTTGAAAATAAAATGGGACCAGGCTCGACCCATTAGCCCATATACTTAAATAGGCTTGGATCAGGCCAACTCAAACTCGACCCGACCCGATTCCCATCTCTAATTCAAGCTAACTATGAGAGTTTTGCATATATTCCATATATACTAGAAGTCATTATTATCTAGCATTATATATAATACGATAGTAGTATTTATTATTTTTCTTAAAATTCATAAAAGGTGATACTATATATTTTTTAGAAAATTATGAGAAATTTTAATACACCTTTGAAAATCAGGTTCGAATTCAATATTTTTTTAAAGTACATTAAAAATAATATAAAAAGCATAAAAATATAGAAAACACCTCACGAAAAACATTTATGCACGTGTGTGTCTATATATATATTCCATGTATAAATCTTTTTTCACTTTTAAGCTTTGTATTAGCTAGACTCAGAATATATTTTTCAAATAACACATTTTGTTTGGTAAAATAAGAGGGTTGCAAAGAATGGGCTCACGAGAGAACACTAGCTAGCTCGCTTCCCATTTGTTTTCCCATTTTGATATCCTTTACTAATGGATAATTACACTTGTTTAACTTGGAATAAAAGAAGGATTAATGGCTACCTTGAGACTCATCAATCTTATATCCCCTCTTTAAAATTCATCTCAGAGCTATTTAAGAAACACAAATATGTTATATTGGTAGAGTAAACTACAATTTGGATTCCCGTCTATGGCTCAGATTCCAGAATGGATCCCTATCTTTAAATTGTAACGATTCGGGTCTTCGGGCCGTCAACGTAATGATTTTTTTTGAGGTTGATGACGAATATGCCCTTGTTTAAAAGTTGGAACCCAACCTCCATTCCCTTCTTCTCTCCTACCCGACAAGGATATTTTCGTCATGAGCCGCAAAATTTCCGTTTCCTAAAAGGTCTGGGGCCCTGAATCGTTACAATTTAAAGATGAGGACCCATTCTAAGATCTGACCTATAGATGAAGACCCAAATTGTAATTTACCCTAATGTTGTATCACTACTTCCGTATTAAACTCCTTCACATAGAAACTTCTGATGTTTGCACTCTTCCCGTCTAGTGGCCCATGTGGAGGGATACTCTCCATATGAAGAATTACTGCCTCTCTCCCCTCTCTCTCTCTAGGATAACAAATAATTGCTTTCTTAGAAATACATGTTCCAACCTTTTGCATGTTTATAACATCTACGACCAATATGTGGTCAACTTTTGATTAAATTTTCTTTGCAAAGAGATATTTAACCTAAGAACTAACAATAACTTTAAACTTGTGTTTGATAAAACTTAGCTGATTATGTAACCGTGAGTGTGAAACAAAACCAGAAATCCTTTGGAGGAAAACAAAACTATAAATTCTTTGGAGAAAACTTAGCGGATTATATTCCTATTTTTTGCAATAATGCTTGTGCCGTTGTATTTTTTATAAAATTCACAGTACTGCTATTCTGTCGTCAATGTAATGTAAGGACGGTACTGTGAATTTTGTAAGAATACATGTGCACATGTATTATTGCAAAAAGATAGGGGCATAACTGGAGGGGCAAACGTGTAAAAATCTAAATATTTTTGACATTTACCTCTATTCACAATCCCCATTCATTTTGATTTTATAAATAAGTTTTCTTGATGTGTGTAGTGAAAAAGTATAGACAATCGATTTAATTAATACCTTCGTCAAAATCATGGCAATTGAACTCTCTAACCTTAGGACATTGTCTTAATAATATACCTACACAAAACATTTGATACCCTTCCACGACGTTCGGTTTGGGAATAAACAAGAATAAGGATGGAAGAATAAGGATGATAAAGGTGTATTCTCTGTTTGATTGAAAAGATACGAATAAGGAGAATAAGGTGGAATAAAGATATGAATAATGATAGAATAAGGTAAAATAATGAAACATGGCTGCGAATAGTCACACTCTTGGGAAACACACTGAGCGGAGAATCGACCCCTTATTCCAATGTTTATTCTCCAAACGAGCAGAGAGGGTGCTTTCTGCTCGAATCCATGACTTTGAAATTCGAAAACTTTTATTATTTTGATTCCTCTTATTCTTTCCTTGGCCAAGACTTCCATAAAATATCAAAATGATCAACTATGTGGCTACTTCTATTTTTCTCGAGGTGTCCAACAATGCGATTATATTGTGCCTCTCATCTTCAACTCCATTATGCTTGTCCTTGTACACCTTCTCCAAAACACTTTAGATTGCGAGCTTTTCAAACCATACTCTTTTTGAAAAAAAACTCACCTTGATATCAAACATACAATATGCTTATGGTCTACTTTTATTCTTTGAAGATTCCGATCAGAGTGGGACAAATTTGATGAAAAATATGCACATCTTTTCTTCTATGCATGTTTAAATATGAGTTCAACGTTGGCTATTTTTAGATAATCGAGTGGTCATCGGATTTGAAAAATGCCCCGCACTAACAAGAAGTTGTTAGCGAGAAAAGGGGATAGGTGGTTAGGGTTTTTGGGGCATACGGGTTGTGCGCATGGGCCTACAAATATTGAACGACACACTGATGGAACCCCAAGCCCGAGCACCTCACCTTCTCTTGTAACGATCGTCCTCTCTCGCTGGTATCAGAGCGGGTGCTGATGATCCACCGCCGTGGGTTCTTCAATCTGTCGCTACAACTCAATCCGAGTCGCATGTTCCTTCGACTGCTGCTCCATCAGCCCTCACTGTTGCGACTGTAACCTTCATGTTCTCCTCCGGAACCCATCGAAGCCGCATGGTAAGGAGATTTTCGGTAAAGTTTTCTTTCGTACATAATTTGTTTATTGATCTAACAGTTGCAACCTTTTTCACGTACACTCCAAGTCAGATTCTCTACACGCCGCTGTTTTTTGTCCATATCTTATTTTATTTTATTCCCATTCACATAGTACACTCCACGTGAATGAGTTGATGATCATTTTTTTATATTTTAAATCATTTACCTTATATACATCATTCATAATCTTTAAAAAAACGAGCCACATGATTTTGCAGAGTTTATTACATACAAAGTTTATGAATTCCCTTTTTTCTACTTAACATTATGGGCTTGTTTGGTTGGTGGGTTGGGTCAGGGTACACCGATGTATCCCTCCTTCCAACCCTCTCCATCCTCCTCACAGTTTACTATTCACAAGAGTAACCCAACACAACCCAACCCAATCCAACCCAGCAACCAAACATACTTTGTATCTTCTCAACAAATTAGGGATTGTATTTTTTTATTTTTGATCTTAGGTATTTTTTTAAAACGGATACTTCAAAAAAAGGAGAAGAGGGGAGATAACAGAACCTTGAAAACTCAAATACATAATAGTGAATATCTTGGTCAGTCTAGTTTTTTTATTAGTATTGTTCATAATTTTTTTAGTTTCGTATAAAATTCCATCAATTTTTCTATATTTTTTTCAATGCATAACCTTTATTCCATCTTTGTTAAATGGTTGAGCTTGTTTTAAATATCAAGTCATTGTAAAGTAATTTTTTTATATATATTTTGGCAAACAAGATTCAAATGGCAACCAAATTGATTGCATCCGCGTTGGCTAAGTTTGAAAAGCTGAATGGCGTCAACTATGACATGTGGAGTCGAAAAATATTATATGGTTTAATGCATGATAATTTGGATAGCATCATTTACACCCCTCCTCTGTACTCTCCAAGGAAGCCACTGATGTTGAGAAAGTTGCCTACAAGAAATTCTTTGAACAATGTGAGAAAACATATAAGAAAGCTCGTAGTTTCATCCTCATACATATGGAGGATGATTTGATTAGGATTTTTGAAGCTCATAAATCCACATCTGGGTTATGGAGAGCAATAAGGGGAAGTATGACTCCAAGAAGGAGGTGAATGTGCAGTTCCTATTGCACAAATATAACACATGTAAAATGAAGGGATCCGATAGTGTTATTGAACACGTCAATCGAATGATAGTCTTGGCAAAAGATCTGCAAATAGCAGGAACCACTATTCCTGAAAATTTACAGGTGGCAACTATATTGAATAGTCTGCCATCTTCATTTGATATTCACGCCACCGCTATGAGGCTAAATGGAGCTATAAAGAACGTGACCGACTTGCCCACTGAACTTGCGATTGAGCAGAGGACTTAAGTGCCAGAAAGAAGAAGATTGATGTCTTCGAAGTTGAATAGGAAGAGGCACATGCTGTTCATCACAAGAGGCACATGCTGTTCATCACAAAAAATATATAGGTCCCACAAAAGCTAAATTTAAGGGCAACCAACAACAACGTGAAAAAGGACCACGAGGATCATGCTATTCTTGCAGAAAGTTTGGTCATTTCATGGCTAATTGCCCCATTAAAGGGGTGAAATCAGGACAAGCTAAGGTCTCAGAAAATAAGGGCAAGAAGCACGAATTTGTTGATGTGGTTAAATGTAACTCTGCCACAACAGACTGCGAAGGCTAATGGGTGGACTTTGGTGCCACTCGGCATATCGCAAAGACCAAAGAGGACTCGTGGAATTCAAAGAGCTCAAAAAGGATGAACATGGGATCTACATGGGCAATAACATCTACCTAGATGTGGAAGGTGTTGGAACTTATAGGTTGGATCTTGGGGAGAGTGTGATGACCCTCCAAGATGTATTCAATGCTCTAGAGATTCAAAGGAATCTGATTTCAGTGGCAGCTCTCCTGAAGAAGAATTTGGAAGTTAGATTCTATAATAATTGTGTCTCTATAGGTCGAGATAGAAAAATTCTTTGTAGTCGGATGTGCCTGAACATGACTTATTTTGTATCCCTATCTTTACTGAATCAATAAAGGGTCATTTGAATTATTCCTTATTTTTTGATTTTGATTTATGACATATGAGATTAGGTCACCCAAGAAATAATAAAATGAATCAAATAATAAAGTTAGATCTATTGCCGAACATAACAAGAGCAAGAACATTGCCTTGTAAGCATTGTTTCACGAGAAAAATGACTAGGAAACCCTTTTCTAGTGGTCAAAGGTCAAAGGAATTGCTAGAGTTGATTCATTTAGATATTTGTGGTCCCCTAAGTGCCAAAACATATGCAAATAAGGAATATTTTATTACCTTTATTGATGATTATTTGAGGTTTAACTTTGTATATCTCTTGGAAAGAAAAGCTGAAGTTTTTTAATGCTTTAAGAGACATAAGGCCAATGTAGGAACTAAATTGGGTAGATCGATCAAAGTGTTAAGGACGGATAGAGGTGTAGAATTTAACTCGAGAGAGTTTAATAACTTTTGCATTGATGCAAGCATTGTTCGGCATATAACAATGCCATATGTGCTGCAACAAAGTGGAGTAGCGGAAAGAAAAAATCGAACATTGATGAATGCAGTCAGGTGCATGCTCTCACATTTGAAACTCCCGAAGAATTTATGGGGTGAAGCAATATTGACTGCAATTATATACAAAATAGAATTCCCATGAAAATCCATTGAATCCAAACCATATGAGATATAGAATGGAAGAAAGCCATAATTACATCATTTCGGTAGATGAGAATGTGAAGCACATGTCTTAGTCCCGTAGTAGTTAGAGATAAGCTTGATTTTAAAACAATAAGTGCATTTTTATTGGTTATTCAGGGAAATCCAAAGGATATAGGTTTCTACATCAATAAAGGGGTTTGATTGAGAGTTGTGATGCTACCTTTTTCGAGAATAAAGAAGAAGTAGAATTAGAGAATTTGGAACCTCTAGTTGATTTGCATGATAATGATTGACTCAGAAACAGACCGAATAGGAAGGGAATTTCTTCCGGATGTTGAGGATGAACCTATGAATATCGATATTCCTTTGCAAGTTGTGGGTGAGCCTAATCAACCCATTGGTTTAGCTGGAAATAAAAGACACAGAATGCAGCCTACATGGATGGACAACTACCATCCGTATTCTTGCGAGGTTTCATGTTTTGCTGTTGATGAGGATATTGTGGATTGTACGGATCCAGTGTCATTCGATGAAGCGATGTATTCATCTGAATCAGAATCATGGATGACCGCCATGAAGGATGAACTTGACTCGATAGACAAAAATGATATATGAGAACTATGTGACTTACCGGTAGACAGGAAGTACATAGGATGTTAATGGGTCTTTAAGAAAAAGTACTAGCTGACGATACAATTGATAAATACAAACAAGGCTAGTTGCTAAAGGTTATACTCAGAAAGCTGGAATTGATTTTCAGGAAACATATTCTCCCATTGCCAAATTTGCATCGATAAGGATGATTTTAACACTGGTCGCTTATATGGATTTGAAATTATTCCAAATAGATGTCAAGACTGCTTTTCTCAATGGAGAATTGAGAGAAGACATATACATGCGATAACCTAATGATTTTCAGGTAAATGATAAGGAGAATATGGTTTATAAATTGAAAAAAATCTCTATATGGATTAAAACAGTCCTCGTAATAGTGGTATCTCAAATTCCATGATACAATTATTCAATTAGGTTTTGTAATGTATATGTCATGCATAGTTGGAGCAAGTTTATGATTTTGTCATTGTATGTAAATAACATCTTGCTTGCAGGAAATGCCATAGAGATGTTAAATGATATAAAGAATAAATTAAGTTCTGAATTTGAGATGAAGGACATGGGACATGGGAGAGGCATCCTATGTTCTTGGAATCCATATCAGTAGAGACAGAAGCTTAAGAACATTGAGTTTAGATCAAGAGAAGTATTTGCATACAATATTAAAGAGATTTAGAATGCAGAATAATACTCTAGTCCCTACACCACTTGCGATAGGAAAAAGACTTAGTAAAGGTCAATGTCCAGGAAACAGACAAAAATCACTTGATGTTCCATATGCACAAGCAGTGGGTAGTTTAATGTATGCAATGTTATGTACAAGACCTGATTTGGCTTATCTAGTAAGCCTAATAAATAGATATCAAAGTAATCCCTGGTAGGCTCATTGGGAAGACATTAAGAGGATTCTTAGATATCTGAAAGGTATTGTACAATTGAAATTGATTTATCAAGCTGAATCACTTGAAATTGTGGGATACTTCGATGCAGATTTCGGTGGGGATATTGATGATAGGAAGTTCACATCAGGTTACCTTTTTCATATTTGGCGGTGCAGATGTTTCTTGGGGAAACAAGAAACAAACTTGTATATCTAGGCATACACAAGAAGATGAATATATTGCATGCAGTATGGCTACCACTCACGCTGTTTGGATTAAACGTTTTCTTGAGAACTTAGGCCCTGAATTGGTTAAAGGACCAGTTGAAATATATGTGATAATCAAGACACAATAAGCTTGATTAACAGTGGGGCAAATTGTTCATGAGGAAAACATATTGAAATTCAATATCATTATATTCAAGACATAGCAACCAAACAAGAGATTAAGGTAAGGTACATTCCCATGAGTGATAGTTAGCTGATTCTTTCACAAAAGAAATTCCAGTAGTAACTTACATTAAACATGTTGGTTTAATGGGACTCAGGAACATATGAGTCAACTAGAAGGCATTCAAGTAAATTGAAGCCTTGGGAATAAACATCTCTACACTATAGACACCACACGAATAATGGGAGTGTAGTATGGCCACTTCGGTCAAGTGGGAGATGTTGGCTATTTTTAGATGACCGACTGATCATCGGACTTGAAAAACGCCCTGCACTAAGAAGAAGTTGTTAGCGAGAAAGGGGGATAGGCGGTTAGGGTTTTTGGGGCGTAAGGGTCGTGTGCATGGGCATACAAATATTGAACGACATATTGATGGAAGCTCCAAGCCCGAGCACCTCACCTTCTCTTGTAACGATTGTCCTCCCTCATTCAATGCTCTCTCTGATTGCCTTAAGACTCCTCCCCTTCCTAACCTCCTTGGGTCTATCTCAAGGTTCTTTCCCCTTCAACTATTTGGCACGGTTCCTCTGCAGTACTGCAGAGGCCAACTAAAATGGTAGGGTGTGACGTGAACCGCTCAATCAAGATCGAGCAGTTTGCACGATAAGAGTTGAAAAAAAACTCTGATTTTGTGTGAACCACTCGATCGTGATCGAATGATTCACGCTACAACCTCTTTTACCGCCGGCTTTGCAGAGGAATCGGTCCCTCAACTATCTAGGTTCTAATCTTCTGCCCAATAAATTCAATTAAGAAGTTCTGAAGTTGAACGGAGCGAGTCTGCAGGATTTCTGAAATAATTAAGATGAAAACAAAGAGGGGGCGAATGATTAATAAACTTTTCAGGTTGTAAAAAATTCCATAAATATAATGTAGATTTTCATCTGCTTGGTACAAAATAAAAAGGATCAGCGAAGGCTACGCCCTCCCTTCTCCCCTTTGCCGGCCAAAAATCCCGCACCTCTCTCCTCCTCCACCATGACCTCCGACGGCGATGGAGACGCGGAGTACGAGGAGTACATACCGGTGGCCAAGCGCCGAGCCCTTCAAGCGCACGCCCTCCTCCACCACCATTCAACCCGCGGCGGCGCCCTCCTTGCTGCTGATGCTGCTCCTGCGCTGCCTCCCGCCTCCGCCTCCGCCGCCGAGTCCAAGCCCAGCCTTCTCGTGAAGGCCTCTCAGTTGAAGAAGGATCAGCCTGAGATCACCCCCACGGAGCAGCTCATCCTTCAGGAGAAGGAGATGATCGACCACCTCTCCGACCGCAAGACCCTTATGTCCGTGCGCGAGCTCGCCAAGGGCATCACCTACACCGATCCCATCCCCACTGGCTGGAAGCCCCCCCTCTCCATCCGCCGCATGTCCCCACGCCGCGCAGATGCGTTGCGTAAGCAGTGGCACATACTGGTTGACGGCGACGATCTGCCCCCTCCCATCAAGAACTTTAGGGACATGCGCCTGCCCGAGCCCGTGCTCCGGAGGCTCAGAGAGAAGGGCATCGTCCAGCCCACTCCCATTCAGGTATTCATAACATTCATTGTCTTCTCAACCAAAAACCGGTAAAAAACAATAAAATGGGTGCTTTTTTGTGTGCTGCTCCCCCGCGTAATTTGTGTGTCTGCTTTCGGCTTGCTTGACATTTTTTATGGATTATTGTTATCCTGGCTCTTGTCAGTTACTTTGGTGATTGGTGATGTTTCTTTTTGGAGCGTGCTCCCCGGTTACTCAACATTTCGTTTGCGGCAATATATCACTAGGCTCATACAATAGAAACTGTCACTCAAAAAGCTAAGTATACTGGCCCAAAACGGATGAGAAATGAAGAAAATTACCGTGTCATAAATTTCTGATATCTCAAAAGCTGTTCAGCTTATTGTCAATATATTTAGATAGTAGAACTGTGCCCTTCATCCGACTTTAATATGAGGATAATTACATAATGATCAAGAGATTATAACTTATGCATGCGAGGATGATATCTCTTTGGTGTAATCCTACGTACTGGAAGAAAGGCACATAGGAGGAGGGTGAGCAGGAGGAGGGGGAGTTTCGGCCGCAGGAGGATTCGTCTGCCACAGGAGTGAGGTTTGTGAGTCGAGGGCTACCGAGAGAGTAGTGGATGTGGAGATGATGGATGTCATCATCGATCTCGACCAAGATTGGTCCTCGAGTTGCCACAAATGGTAAATGAATGAAGATGATTTCATGTTCGTTTCGTTGCTTCCGTTGTGGTGAGATTGGACACTTCATGAAGGCTTTCGTGTGCAATCTTATGTGTTTCTGATGTAATGTGCATGGCAACCGAGAATAGAGTGCATGTGGCGGGTGGGGGTGGGGTGGGGGGGTGGAGGTTGAAGGGAGTTCGATGGTCAATATGCCTCCATTGGTGAATAGAGATCATTATCTTATGTCATATGCGTATGATCGTACTGTTATAAAAGTCAGCTGACCAAGACGAACGACTATTGACTAATTGATCTATAGTCAGTCAGATGTCTACTCAGTCAGCTGATTAGTTGGCTAATTATTGCATAGATATCTGTATTATTTTATTTTTTACTTTTTTAAAGGCTTACCAATGTTCAGGATAACGTTATGCATATACATTCAGACATGTCCCTGAATAGTGATTAAGCGGTATGCGAGGGCATATGCAAGGTATATGCGGTTCTACGTGGTTTTCTATTTTTATTTAAAAAATAAATAAATATCTATAAAAGTGACCACAACTGAATTTATAAATAAATGTGGTCCAACATAAGATCTAAGAAAAACGACTTTTATGTATAGCTCAAAATAGTGCAACTAAATATCAAAATCAAAATAATAGAACCTCACAGCAAAAATATTTAATATATAAAATGGCTTTTACATTATCTGATTTAATATATAAAATCAAAATAATAGAATTGGCATTCAATATCAAAGAAAAATAAAATAAAACCAAATAATTTAGACCGCAATACAAACAATTTAAACCTCACAGTAAAAAGATTGAAATTCAGAATGTAAACCTTAGCAGTAAAAAAATGAATTTAGAGTTAATTGAAAGTACAAAACAAAAGTAGACAAAACAATGCGAGTTGAAATTCAGACCTATTCAAATCAAACTAAACAGATCAAGAAATTGAAATTAAAAGAAATTAAAATTGAAACCTCAGTAATAAATAAAAATAAGTAGACCCCAGACAATAAAAAAATCATCACAGATATTTTCTCAAACAATTCAGACCAACTGGACCTTATTCAGGCACACGGAGTGCATATACGGTTTGCATATGCGCAAATGGCGCATAAAGGGGGTTTCATGTAATCGGTGCACTCACGAGGCTGATTAGGCATATGTGGCTGCATATGCGGCTTCACACGGGCTGCTTTCATGAACATTGAAGCATACTTATTCTAATATTCTTAAAATCTTATTTAAATTCAATCACTTCTTTTATTTCATCATAATAATATAGAAAATATACAAATCACTGTAAATACATAATAATATATATATAATAGTTTATATATAAGATAATTAAAAAAATCAAAATCAACTAAAGGCCGACTAAATCTGATTAGTTGCCGACCACCGTTACTCCTTAGTCGATGACCCAACCGATCGAGTACCGACTTCTGCAACCTTGTATGATGGTGACCTTATTTTAGCAAAAATGATGATATGTGGCTGCCATTGGCCTCTGACTTTGCTAGAGTTGTGGTTAGTTTTGACAGGGGGTTTGTTGTGTGCTCGAGGCCTCTCAGGACAAGAGGAGTTATTGTTAAAGGGCGAGATCAACCCTTTACAAGTTTGCTGTGCTAGAGGCCTCTCCCCGGAACAACGGGAGCTCCTCTTTCGTCATGCCGATGCTTCTTTGGTCAAGTGGAGGCGACCGAGGGTCGCGGATGGGGCGGCCATGGGCACTGAACGATGCGTGGTGGAGGTACGCGGCGTCCCTTTTCTCTCCCGCTCCGCTCATTGTCTCTCGAAGATTATCTCCAAGTGGGGTCAGGTCGTGTCGGTTCTGGACGACGGCCTGACGCCCTGTTCGGATTGGACTTGCACGAGGATATTGGTGGAATGTTCCTCTACCTTGTGCCGCTCCATGAGGGGCAAGGTTCTTTTCGATAAGCTCTCCCTCGGCAGATGGTCTTTCAAGGTGGAATTCTTCTTTCCGTCGCCGGACGATCCTCCTCAGCCTCCTCCTTCCTCCGGCAACGGCGTCTCGACCGTTGATGCCCTAGGCGTTTCATCTTCCTTTGGCCACGTGTCATACTGCAGTGATATTATCCAAGCGCCGCAGA
This sequence comes from Ottelia alismoides, assembly GCA_037367405.1. Classification (NCBI taxonomy): domain Eukaryota; kingdom Viridiplantae; phylum Streptophyta; class Magnoliopsida; order Alismatales; family Hydrocharitaceae; genus Ottelia; species Ottelia alismoides. Next base: position 310,055 of record JAZKJV010002343.1, on the reverse strand, counting down.
TGCATGACACACGTTATGATATGTCGGCTGGCCTTCACTTTTCTTGGGAAGCAGGAAGGTCGCCCCCGCACGAGCATGGGAGCCTGTTCGAGATCGATTCTATTCAGAGTAATTGTTCTGTTATTCCCGATCCTCTGGACCACGGGGTGGTCCCTTCCAATTCGATGGCGGTTCCTATTCCGACATCCGGGTCGGACCTTGAAAGCATTCCAAGCAATTCTCGGGCGGTGTTTGACCCGATTATTTCCGACGATCCTCTATTCTGCTATTCGGACTATCCGTGCCCTAGCCCGGTTACTTCTATTCCCTTTTGCCAGGCACGCTCGTCCGATCATCAGCACTCAACCGCTTCGACGACTCTTCTCATCTCGATGGACTCGGTATCCTCGGGGGCTGCCTCCTCTCTCATGGCTGGTATGTTTTCTCACAGTGGAGCTCTGCCTTCTTTCCCTAATCGAAGCTCTATGTTTGATGGCGACGCTATGGCCTCTTCTTCGTCTGCTCCATCGGCGTCAACGCCCTGCGTCACCTCTTCCTGGAGCTCTTGGAATGACTTTTGTGCGTCTCCGGCGAGATTTGGACTCGTTTATTCTCGACGCCTGGACTTGCTCCCTATCGATCCCCTCTCGCCGATTCGCGAGGTTGTTGCAGAAGCGGCAGGGCTTCGCCGGGCTGGCCAGCATCGTCCCCAGCTGTAGTGGCTGTCGGCTGTTTATTTTTGTTGTTTTTGGGGCCAATTTTTGTAATTAAATGAAGCTACTATCTTGGAACGTTCGTGGGTTGGGAGACCCGATTCGTCGTCAGGCTTTGGGCTCGCGCATGCGCGAGTGGGATTGCGATGTTGTATTTATTCAGGAAACTAAGCTTGCGGGAGTCGACGACGCCATATGGAAATCTTTTGGGGCAGGTCCTGTTGATGCTTTTTGCTCCCTGGATGCGGTTGGCACCTCTGGCGGCGCTATTATTGCTTGGCGCTCTTCAACATTCTCGTTCGTATGTGCTCGCGTAGGACGCCACTCTATCACTGTTACACTTATTCATGTGGACTCAAATACTTCTTTGGCTTTTTCATGCGTATATGCGCCATTATGTCACCTCGATCGACGACTCTTATGGGAGGATTTGAATGCTGATGCTGCGGCCCTAGGGAGCATCCCTTGGATTGTGGGGGGGGGGATTTTAATGTCACTCTTCTCGCTTGCGACCGCCCTCGTGGTAGAGGGGGTCGGGATCCCGGATCGAGTGATTTTTTGGATTTCATACATGGCTTGGCTCTCGAAGATTTGGTGGCAAATGATATTTCTTTCACGTGGCGCAACTCATCTTCGCGTTCACGCCTTGACAGATTTTTTGCTAATAATGGCTGGATGGAAGCCTTCCCACTATGCTCCGTTTCTTCTAGGACGCGATCCTTTTCTGATCACTCTCCAATTATTTGGGAGGCTGACGATTCATCCCGTCCTCATGGTATTTTCCGATATGAGAGGAGCTGGCTTCTGGAATCAGACTTTATGGATTTGGTCCGCAATCACTGGTCTCAGCTCTCTTTCCCCGAGCATGCGGCTCGCCGCTTTGATCTTAAGCTTTCATCGCTTCGCCGTGCCCTCGCCGCCTTCAAATTTTCCACCCGGCAGGCTAGGCTTTTGGCTCGGAACAACGCGGAGGAAATCATTCTTCGGCTTGATCGTTTGGAGAACGATAGAGAACTCTCTCCTTATGAATTATCGGAGCGATCCTCGGCTAATTTTGTAATCTTGGAGGACGACAGGAAGAAGGCGATCGAATGGAGGCAGCGCTCTCGTATTCGTTGGCTGAAGAGTGGCGACGCTAACACTGCTTTCTTCCACCGGGTCGCCAGTGCTCGCAAGCGCGCTAATCGTATATCCACCATTGATATTGGGGGCGTCTCTGTCCAGGGCTCTCGTGAAATCGGCTCCTTATTGGTTGATTACTTCAAGAACTTTTTTGATCGTCAACCCTCCTCTCCGTGGCGATGGTCTGCCTTCGGGATCCCCTCTCTCGCCTCTGCAGATGCAAATATATTAACTCGGCCCTTCACGCTTGAGGAGCTTAAGAGGGCGGCTTGGGACCTTAACGTCGACGCTTCCCCTGGCCCCGACGGCTTCCCCATCTCGTTCTACAGGGACTTCTGGGATGTGATCTCTAATGATGTTCTTGATGTCGCTCTCGATTTTTGCAATGGAAATCGGGGGTTCGACAGGATTAACCGGGCCAACATGGTTCTTATTCCTAAGTCTCATGGGGCCTCTCGTATCGAGGATTTTTGCCCTATTGCTATTTCAAACGGCATCTACTTGATCATTGCAAAGGCTTTGGCTATTCGGCTTGCTCCCCACCTGGACTCTCTAATATCTCCCGCTCAGGCCGCATTTATTCAGGGGAGAAAGATCTCCGACTGTTACGCGCTGGCGTCTGCAATCATTGACGGCTGGCATAGAAATGGCACGAAAGGGATTCTATGGAAAATAGACTTTGCTAAGGCCTACGACTCTTTGGATTGGCGCTTCCTTTGGGGGGTTTTAAAGGCTTGGGGCTTCCCTCCGCTGTGGATCTCATGGGTTAGACGATGCGTTACTACTGTCTCTTTCTCCCTCTCTATTAACGGTCGGCCGACCGGGGGACTTTTTCAGCCTCGGAGAGGGGTTCGTCAGGGCTGCCCCCTCGCCCCTCTCCTCTTCGTCCTGGCCGCTGACGTTTTGCCTCGCATGATCCAGGGTGTGGCAAATGCTGGTCTTACACGCGGCTGTTTTTTGGATAACCTTCATATCCCTCTAATTCAATTCGCGGATGACACCCTTTGTTTTATTGAGGGAGGCCGGTCTCAGGCTTTGGGGATGGCCACTACGATTCAACTTTTTTGCGAGATCTCGGGACTCCACATCAATGGCGCTAAATCTAAAGTGGTGCCTTTTGGCTTATCGGCTCTTGAGGCCGGGGAGTGTTCCTCTCTTTTGGGGGCTTCCCTCGGGGAGCTTCCACTTGAATACCTGGGTCTGCCTCTCTCTCTTGGTCAGCCGCGCTTGCGGGATTATCACACGATGATTGAAAAGGTGGAAGCCAGATTGGCTGGTTGGCGTTCGTCAATGCTATCCAAAGGCGGTCGATTAGTGCTTATCAAATCGGTTCTCTCGGCTATCCCCATCTACTTCTTTTCGGCTCGCGGATTGCCCAAAGGAATCCGCCTCCGCTTGGAGAAAGCAATGAGGCGTTTTATGTGGGGCAAGAATGGTTCTGACAGAAGAGGCTTGCACTTAGTTGGGTGGGACGACATCTCTAGACCGAAAAGTGACGGGGGTCTTGGCGTTAGGCGCTTGGAGGTGGTTCGTGATGCTTGGCTCCTCAAGTGGGCGATGAGGCTTCTTGGCCGGGACGAGAGTTTCTTACTGCAGTGCCTTCGCGTGGCAGCTGGACATGCTTTTGCATCCGTTTTTGGCGGCCATTCCCCGGGTCCCTCCCATTCTTTCTGGCGCGATGTCTTGTATGTTTTCAACTCTAACCGCTCGCTGGTTGCTCCGGCTATTGGCGATGGGAGATCTTTTCGCTTCTGGACTGTGGATTGGTCCGGGAAGGGCATTCTCAAGAATCTTTTTCCTCGTCTTTATGCGATGGCCGGGGACAAACTCGCCTCAGTGGCCTCTTGCTGGGCCGATGGCGTCTGGTGCCCTATTTTATTGGGCACGCTGTCCGACCAGCGACTCTCTGACTTCACAGATTTGATGACTCTTCTTGCGGACGCTTCTACGCCTTCTTCGGGCCGTGATCATTTTGTTTGGTTGGACGGGACCTTCTCCACTCGAAAGGCTTATCTCTCCGTTCTCCCCCCTGTTTTGAATGCGGATGCATCTCTTCTTCGCCACTGCAAGCTCATTTGGGATCTCAAGATTCCGGAGAGGATCGGCGTTTTCCTTTGGCTTCTCAGACGTGGAAGATTGCTTACGCGTGACCGATGCGCCTCCATTTTACAGAATATCTCATCTTCCTGTGGCTTGTGCGGTTTCGACATTGAAACCTCCGACCACCTCTTCTTGCTATGTCCCTTCGTGCAGGCCATCTGGGATGGCGTGGGATGGGTGAATCGCTCCTCCATGCTTGACTTCTGGGAGAGCCTTGCTGCTGCCTCAACTCGCCCCAGATCGGATAGAATTGTCCCCATTGCGCGTATTTGGAGCATTTGGCTGGGAAGAAACAACTTGATTTTTGCGGGGCAGCGATTCTATAAGGAAAATATATGTATCGCTGCAAATAACTTCTGTTCGGACTGGTTATCCATGTAACGTTTTTATTTTGGGTGGCGGATGGTATCTCTTGTACCATCTACCTTGACCTTGTTGTCTCCCCCGCTGTAAGTATATCTTACCTTCATTTTCAATAAATTGGGGCGAACACCTTTGAGTGTATCCCCCTCTTTTGAGTGTCAAAAAAAAAGTTTGGGGTTTGGTGTCTAACCGAGAAATTGGAAGATGGAATGTGAGTCCACATCGTCGCAGTCGACAGAGATCGAGGGGCCATATGCGTGTGATTTTTGATGTTATTTGTTGGGAAAAGAGACTTCGTTGTTTATTCAGAAAACCCTAGGCTCTCTTATATAGGGAGAGACCTTAGGGTAAATTACAGAGAGGTCTATAGAAAAGAAAGAAATAACAACAAACTCCATAAAGAGATAATAACACTACTAACTATTTCTACACTCCCCCTCAAGGTGGAGCATAGATATCTATCATGCTCAGCTTGGACGAACATCTCTGAAATGGTCCTCTGAGTAGTGGCTTGGTAAATACATCTGCAGTCTGATCTCCTGAGCTCACATGTGCAGTAGATATCAATCCTCTCTGGATCAAGTCCCTAGTATAATGGCAGTCAACTTCAATATGCTTGGTCCTTTCATGAAAAGCTGGATTGTTGGCAATGAACAATGCTGCCTGATTGTCACACTGAAGCTTCATAGGTAGAGGTACCGCTACATGTAGATCTTCTAGTACTGAGCGAACCCACATCATTTCCGTACTGGCTTGAGCCATGGCCCTATACTCGGATTCGGCACTGGACCTTGCCACAACAGTTTGTTTCTTGCTTTTCCAAGAAACCAAAGAGCCTCCAACAAACACTGCAAACCCTGAGGTTGATTTTCGGTCCTTAGGACATCCTGCATAATCGGCATCTGCACATGCTGAGACAGATAAGTCCGTGCCCTTTCTGAATAGCAGCCCTGAACCTGGAGAAGACTTTAGATACCTCAGTATCATGTGTATAACATCCATGTGAACCTGTCTTGGCTGCTCCATAAATTGACTCACCCTGCTAACTGCAAATTGAATGTCTGGGCGAGTTATGGTGATGTAGAGTAGTTTGCCCACCATCTCTCTATATCTCCTCTTATCTACTTCATCAGTATCACCATCATACAACCTCACGCTGGGATCCATAGGAATACTTGATGGTTTGCAACCATCCATGCCCGTCTCAGTCAGGAAGTCTGTAATATACTTCCGTTGGGTCATTACCAAACCCTGTGCATTCCTTGCAAATTCTAACCCCAGAAAGTATCTCAGGGTCCCAAGATCTTTTGTAACAAATTGACGGCCAAGGAATGCCTTCGCCTTTTCTATGCCCTGTGCATCATCTCCTGTAACAAGAATATCATCCACATAGACCATAATAACAACCGTACCTGCCGATGACTTCTGGACAAACAATGAGTGATCGGCATTTGACCTCTTGAATCCTTGTTGCTCAATCAGGTTGGACAACTTCTGGAACCATGCTCTGGGGCTCTGTTTGAGGCCATATATCGCTTTGTGAAGTCTACAGACCATCTGCTTCTCCCCCTCAGCAGTAAACCCAGGTGGCTGCTGCATGTAGACTTCCTCCTGCAAGTCTCCATACAAAAATGCATTCTTGACATCTAGTTGAGATATACTCCAATCACGGACTACAACAACAGATAAGAGAATACGAAGGGTAGAATGTCTCGCCACTGGAGAGAATGTATCCATGTAATCCACACCGTAGGTTTGCGTAAACCCACGAGCGACCAAGCGTGCTTTGTACCTATCCAAGGTTCCATCTGCATGGTATTTGACTGTAAAGACCCATTTGCAGCTCACAACGGATGCATCAGAAGGTGCAGGGACCAAAGACCATGTGCCACGAGACTGCAGGGCCCTCATTTCTTCTTCCATTGCTAATCGCCAGCATTCATTCTGCAAAGCTTCCTGGTATGTCCGTGGTATATCCACGGAAGACAAAGCTGTGGCAAATCTCTGAAAATCACCTGTGAGACGGTGAAAAGAAACCTGTGAAGCAAACGGATAAGCGGCACATTGCCGCTTCTGTTTCCGAATAGCAATCGGAACATCAAGATCATCATCTGCTGTACGAGATGGGCTAGTGTCGGCCTGAACTGAAGGATCCTGCACATGTACCAAACCTGACCCGTCAGTAGTAATGCCATCTGAACATACCTGAGGCGGGATGATCGGCTGCTGTGTGGTCTGAGCAGGACCTGACCGACGCGTATAGAATTTCGGTAACGGTGATATGATAGGCCGTGGATTGGGTGGAGGTGGAGGTGGTGGTGGGGGTGGTGGAGGTGGTGCTGGCGTGGAGACAGACACAGGGGAAGACTCAGGTGTACTCAATGTAGGTGGTGGAGGAACATAGATCTCATCAGTGGTAGTGGATGGTACCATTCTGTCACCTGCAGGAGAGAAATACATGACAGACTCAAAGAAAGTGACATCGGCACTCACAAAGTATCTCTTAGTTGTGGGATCATAACACCGGTAGCCCTTCTGAGTTCTGGAATAACCAACAAAAACGCACTTGACTGCTCTAGGAGAGAGTTTGTCAAGTCCGGGAGATAGACGATGCACAAAAGCAACAGTGCCAAAGACACGTGGAGTTAGTGAGAATAACTCCTTATCTGGAAAAATAATGGACATAGGTATCTTTTCACCAAGGACTGAGGATGGCATACGGTTGACCAGATAACAAGCAGTAAGGACAGCATCGCCCCAGAAAGAAATAGGGGCACAACTCTGAATCAACAATGTACGAGTAATATCTAAGAGATGGCGATGCTTCCTTTCCGCGACACCATTTTGTTGTGAGGTATATGCACAAGTGGTTTGGTGAATAATGCCCTTTGATGACAGGAATTGTGACAGTAAGCGTGTACAAAATTCAAGGGCATTATCAGTCCGAACATATTTGACATTTGCAGAAAAGACATTTAACACTTCATTAATCAAGTTTTTGATCACATTTCCTGCTTCAGATTTATTTTTCAAAAGAAAGACCCATGACACACGAGAGAAATCATCCACTACCACAAGATAAAACCTGTGTCCCTGATGATCGGGAACACGACTTGGACCCCATATATCTATATGTAACAACTCAAAAGGGGAGCTACTGCTCCGACTCAGACGACGTGGGAAGCTCGACCTGTGATGCTTTCCCAACTGACACGCTTCACATTGAAACAAAGAACTAGGAGAGATCTGAGGCAGAAGATGGCGCATTTTCTGAAGTGGAAGGTGACCAAATCGGAGGTGCCAAATGTACGGAGAGACTGGTCCAGTAGAATGAGAGGAGACACCAGCATATGAATCCCGGACCAGCCGATATAAACCATTCTGCTCAGAGCCACAACCAATCACCTTGCCCGTGAGTATGTCCTGAAAAATGAGAGAAGACGGGTCAAATATGGCACGACAGTTCAAATCCTTCGTAATCTGACTAATAGATAGCAAATTCATTGAGAACTCAGGAGCATGCAGAACATTCTGTAAATACAAAGTGGAGGACAGGAAAACCTCCCCCTGTCCAATAAGGGGCGAATGGGTACCATCTGCTATCTGCACTGAACGTCCGGGAGGAATGTCCCTGTAGGCCTGTAATCTACCTCTATCTCGGCAGAGATGATGTGTGGCTCCAGAATCAATAATCCAGTCGGATATATCATGAGATGTAATAGATCTACCTGAGGAGCTTGCGGCTGCGGAAGAATTGGCAGAGGCAGTGGCAGCAATATCTGAGGAACCACCAGGCGAATCACCAGAAGCATGTGGCATAATCTCTCGGAGACGGGCGACAAGTTCGTCAAATCGACTATCTGCAGTAGAAGTCAGTGGAGACTGAGAGTGCTCTGCAATACGTGCTGATGCTGGAAATCCATGCTTCGAATAGCATGTCTCCTCCGAGTGTCCTGTGCGACGACAATAGGAGCATGTCTGACTCAAGCGACCACCCCTCCCCTGGGGTCCACGACCACGTCCACGACCACGGCCAGATAGTGGTCCACCTCTTCGACGCGAGACTGCCATCGCTGAAGGAGGTGGAGTAGAAGAGCTGGAGGAGACTGGAATGCGGCTAAGCCGTCTGTAAACATCCTCAACTGGAGGAATAACTGCATCAGCGAGAATCTGAGATCGAGCTGCATCGTACTCTGGGTCAAGGGCCGCAAGAAGAACACCAACCATGGTGGCGTTTCGAAACGCCTTCTGCTGCTCAGGAGTTGCAGTCAGAGGGATGATACTATATAACTTCTCGAACATCCCTCTTAGGGATGTATAAAGAGAATGGAGAGGTCTGCCGCTCTGCTTCATTGTGAATATGTCGTGCTGAAGCTGCAACATCTTCGTCTCATTTCGCACTTGCGAATATGTGGCGGTAAGAATTTCCCACATTGCCTTAGCAGTGGGCTGATGGAGGACGTCGTTGGCAATCTCCGTCGTTAAGGTGCCGGACAACCAGACCTTTGCATAGGAATCATCAGCCTCCCATGAGGCATAAATCCCAGTCTTCTCTGCGGGCTCATCCTCGGTAAGAATATGTTTCTTACCATTCGACTTCATAAGGCTCATGAACTGCATAGCCCAGAGCTCGTAGTTAGACCCATCCATCTTGACTATTGGTGCAGGACCTTTGAATGCGCCGGTGGAGGGCATATCAACTTTTGATTCTGACATACTGCCGCTTGGAGAAGAACTAGGATATGTAGACGTGATGCTGGATGTCTACAAAAACTGCATCGGATTTGAGTGCGTATGTAGACGTTACGCACTCAAATCCATAGAATGGATGTGGAAGAAACTAGGGCACGCCTAACAAGAGGCTGACAGCCCTTTCAGCGGCTAGGAGCCGCTAGAAGACCTTGTGCTTGTTGCTGTTCACGCACCCAGAGGCCGTGCGCGGGCAGCAGAGGGAGATGCCTCCTATTGGCGGAGGCCGCTGGGGGCTGAGATCCCCTTCGGCGGCTGGCAGGGGCTATTGGCGGGGGCCGCTAGAGGGTGGGATCCAACCAGATGGAGGGCTGGATCCAACCGCGGCGATAGAAGGCTGCCGCTGGAGATGGAGAAGGAGAAGGCGGCGGCGAGAGAGGGCTGCCGTTGGAGAGAGAAGCGGCGGGAGGGCGGCGATTCCGAGAAGAGGGAGGCGGGTGGGGAAGGGGCGGCGGGAGGGAGGAGAGCCCTAGGGTGGCTCTGATACCATGTTGGGAAAAGAGACTTCGTTGTTTATTCAGAAAACCCTAGGCTCTCTTATATAGGGAGAGACCTTAGGGTAAATTACAGAGAGGTCTATAGAAAAGAAAGAAATAACAACAAACTCCATAAAGAGATAATAACACTACTAACTATTTCTACATTATTGATGGAGGTTGTGATTGTCAGCGTTCATATCCCATCCCTTCCTTTTTTGGAGGATTTTGAAAATATGGGTAACACTTCATGTGATATTTTATGCATTGGGGCGTGGGCATTGATATCTATTTGGGTAAATGCGCGAGTTGTTGGGAAAACCAAGAGAATTGTTTATTGCATAAGCCCTAGGCTCTCTTATATAGAAGAGAGACCTATGGGTAAATTGCATAAAGTAGACAAGAAGAAAAAATAATAGATAACGGAGTACATAAATATAGAAATAAAACATATATCTCTACACATCCCCTTAAGATGGAACATAGATATCTATCATGCTCAGCTTGGATGAACACTTCTAAAATGATCCTCTGAGTAAGACCTTGGTGAAAATATCGGTCATCTGGTCTACTGAGCTAACATGAGATGTAGAGACAAATCCCTTCTGAATCATGTCACACATATAGTGACAATCGACCTCAATATGCTTCACCCTTTCATGGAATGCCGGTTTATTAGTAATAAACAAGGCTAATTGGTTGTCGCATTTTAGCAACATGGGAAGAGGTACATCTATATGTAGGTCTGTAAGACTTGCTCGAATCCACATCATTTCTGTGCATGCTTGTGCCATAGCCCTATACTCCGACTCAACACTAGATCTAGCAACAACAGTTTGCTTCTTGCTTTTCCACGAGACCAGTGAATCTCCAACAAATATAGCAAACCCTGTGGCGGACTTTCTGTCCTTGTGACACCCTGCCTAATCTGCATCCGCATATGCTGAGATGGATATGGTGCCACCTTTCTTAAAAAAAGCCTTGCACCTAGAGATGATTTAAGATACCTTAATATCATTTATGTAGCATCCATTTGTACATGATGAGGTTGTTTCATGAACTGGCCCTCCCAACTGACAACAAATGAAATATCGTGTCTAGTAATGGTCACGTAAAGGAGCTTTTCCACCAGTTCTCTGTATCTTCTCCTATCAATCTCATCAGTATCATCTTTGTACGGCTTCATGCTTGGATCCAAAGGTGTGGTAGCAGGTCGACATCCAAGCATACCCGTATCACTTAGCAAGTCTGTGACATACTTCTTTTGAGTCATCACTAGCCCATGTCGATTTCTGGCAAATTCCAGTCCCGGAAAGTATCTAAGTGATCCAAGATCCTTGGTAACAAATTCACGGCTCAAAAATTCTTTTGCCTTCTTTATTCCTTGTATATCATCCTGTAATAAGTATATCAACAACATATACTATAATGGCAATCATACCTCTCGAGGTTCTTTGTATGAAGAGTGAATGATCTACATCCGACCGTTTGAACCCCTGCTTTTGAAACAAATCTGACAGTTTTGGGAACCATGTTCGTGGGCTCTGCTTAAGGCCATAGATTGCCTTATGAAGTCTATGTACATGTGAACACTCCCCCTCAGCATCAAACTTAGGTGGCTGTTGCATGTAGGCTTCCTCATGAAGATCACCATATAAGAATGCATTCTTGACATCAAGTTGGAACAAGGGCCAATCTCGAACCACAAAAACTGATAAAAGGATCCGTAGGGTAGAGTTGCGAGCAACATGAAAGAAAGTGTCAAGGTAGTCCACTCCACAAGTCACGTGCTACTAGTCATGTCTTGCAATGATCAATACTTCCATCTGCATTCTGCTTCAGTATGAAGACCCATTTGTAACTCACTATAGTCGCCCCAGTGAGGGTCGAGACCATACTCTAAGTACCTCTAGACTGCAGACCTGCCATCTCCTCCTCCATGGCTACTCGCCACCTGTTATCTGTTAACGCCTCCTGATAATTCCGTCGAATGACCATGGTGTTCAAAGCAACCACAAACTTTCCAAAGTCACCTGTTAGACGATCGAAGGTGACATGAGAAGCTATCGGATACAATGCACACGAACTTCTGTTTCCGAATAGCAATAGGTAAATCAAGATCATCATCATTTCTGCCTCCAACATGATCAACCTCTTGAGATATGCCCTGCTCAGAAACGTTATTAAACCCATCATTAGAAGTAATGCTATCAGAACAAACCTGAGACGTGCTTGGTGACGAACCATGAGCAAGAGCAGGAACATACCTTCAATTGTGATGATATGGTAATGGTAGGACTTGAGTAATGGGAGATGGTGGGTTGATGGTGGTAACGGAGGAGGTGGTAAAGGAGATGATGTGGAAGGTGGTTGACTCAAAGATGGAGGTGGAATATAGACCTCACTATCCGAACCTGAAGATGTCAACCTGTCTCCTGTAGGTGAGAAATACATGACAAACTCAAAAAACGTGACATCTGCATTGACATAATATCTCCTATATAAGGGATCATAGCAACAATATCCCTTCTGAGTTCTGGAATACCCAAGAAAGACACATTTGGCAGCCTTAGGAGAGAGCTTGTCAATCCCTGGAGACAACCGATGGACAAATGCAACAGATCCAAAAACACGAGAGCTAAGGGAAAACAATTCCTTGTCAGGGAAAACAAGTGACAAAGGTATTTTCTCTCCTAACATTGACGAGGGCATGATGATAATGAGATAACATGCCGTAAGAAGCGCATCACCCCATAATGAATGCGGAGCACAACTCTGGTTAGGAGAGTATGGGTGACATCAAGAATGTGACAGTGCTTTCTTTCAGAAACACCGTTCTGTTGAGACGTATACACACATGACGTCTGATGAAGAATACCATGAGACTGAAAGAACATGGAAAGTAGATGAGTGCAAAAGTCAAGCGCATTGTCTGTCCTAACAATTTTAACAGAGGTAGAAAAAAGATTCTGTACTTCTTTAATGAAATTTATTATGACATTTTCAGCTTCAGATTTATTCTTCAACAAGAAGACTCAAGACAAACGACTAAAATCATCTACAACAACTAAATAAAATCTGTGCCCTTGATGATCGGGAACACGACTTGGGCTCCAAATGTCTATATGGAAAAATTTAAAAAGGGAGCTACTGCTCCAACTCTGATGACCAGGGAAGACCGATCGATGATGCTTCCCTAACTGATATGCATCATAGTTGAATATCGAGTGAGGTGAAATCTGGGGAAGAACTTGATGCATTTTCTGAAGCAGGAGATAACCAAAGCGTAGGTGCCAAAGGAAGGGAGAGACCGGACTAGTGATATGAGATGATAGACCAACATATGGTGTTTGGATCAGTCAATAGAGTCCGTCCTGCTTATGACCACAACCAATCACCTTGCCTGTAAGAATGTCCTGAAACACAAGAGATGATGGGTTAAATATTGCTCGACAATTTAAATCCTTGGTAATAAGACTGATAGATAGTAAATTCATTGAAAAATCAGGAGCATGCAACACATTATGTAAGCACATAAATGGTGTCAAGGTGATCTCCCCCTGTCCCTTGATAGGAGAATGAGTCCCATTAGCTATGACCACAGTCCTTCCTGGAGGAACCTGCTGATAGGCTATGAGCTGATCTCTATTTCCACACAAGTGATGTGTGGCTCCAGAATCAATAATCTACTCTGATGTATCTGAACCAACATAAAAAGTAGATGTAGCAACACTACCTGAGGAACTGGCCTCTGTAGAAGCAACGGAGTCTGGGTTGTTCTATGGAACAGGAGCAGATGCATGCGTACTAGATGGATTCATAATGTCTCTTAGTCGAGACACAAGATCATCGTATCTATGATTTGATGTAGGTGGCGTAACATTTCTACGATAGGCCTGCTCTACTACACGTGCTGATGCTAGGAAACCATGCTTTGAGTAGCATGTATCTTCCGTATGACCCGATCTGTGGCAATAGGTACATGGTGGTCCATAACCACGCCCACCTCTTCCTCGTGATGTTCGTTCACGAAAGTGAGATGCACCGCCTCCCCCATGAGAGGCTGCCATGGCAAAAGAATTTGGCACTGGAGTTGAGACATTGATCCTGCTTAACCTCCAGAAAGCCTCCTCCATGGATGGTATTGTAGAATCAGCCAATATCTGAGAGGAGGCGATCTCGTACTGTGAGTCAAGAGAGGCCATAAAACCAACCATCGTCGCATTCTGGAAAGTCTTCATCTGCTCTGGAGTAGCTGTGAGAGGTATAAAGCTACGAAGCGTCTCAAACATCCCGCTCAGGGCAGTGTAGTGTGCATGAAGTGGTCGACCGTTCAGCTTAATAGTGAAGATGTCATGCTGTAACTGTAGGATTTTCGTCTCATTCTTAGCCTGGCAATACGTAGCAACAAGAATATCCCACATGGTTTTTTTTGAAGTCTAAAAGAGGGGGAAACACTTCACCAGGGCCCCATAGTCTACTGACCCACTTAAGGAGAAGGGCCTCATTGACATGGTCCAACCTCCTGACGCCCAGTCCCCCATCACTCTTGCGCCTCGTAACGTCATTCCACCTCACCAAATGCATCCCACCCGCCGACTCCCCATTTTTGCCCCATAAAAACCTCCGCATGAGCTTCTCGAGACGAACTCGAATCCCCATCGGTAAGCGATGTTAGATAAGAAATAAACGGGGATAGACGAAAGCACCTCCTTGAGAAGGATGAGGCGCCCCCCTTCGAAAGCAAAGCAGATCTCTAACCGGCCAGCCTCATCCCCACCTTCTCCACCACCTTGGACCAATCCCTCAGGCGAGCCCTACCAGAGACCAACGACATCCCCAAGTACTCTAAGGGCAGGGTACACAGCTGAGAATCCAAGATCGACCCGCACTTTCTCACCTCCTCCACGCTAAGATCAAAAGAAACCAACTTTGATTTGGTGGGATTTTTGAACAGACCCGACATCTCGCTGAACACCTCAAGCGTAGCCGTCATGGCCGACACCTCCGCCGGGCCCCCCTCGATGAAAAAAACGGTGTCATCGGCATATTGGAGCAATGGAACCACCATCCCGCACAAGAAAACCCCCGAGAGAGTCCACGATTGATGACCCGACAAGCCATTCGAGCAAGGACATCCACGGCCACAACGAACAGTAGAGGCGCAAGGGGGCAACCCTACCGGATCCCCCTCTTCGGCTGGAAAAATCCCCCCTCCATGCGCCCATTAGTCATCACCGAAAAAGAAACCGTAGTGACGCAACAACGCATCCAAGCAATCCAAACCGTCGGAAAACTCCTCCTCAACACCGACCAAATGAAACTCCAATCGAGACAATCATAGGCTTTTGCGAAGTCAACCTTCCACAACACCCCACGACAACTGTCCCTCTTCCACTTCGCAACCATCTCCGAAGCCAAAGTGATACAATCCCTAATCTGCCTTCCCCGAACAAAAGCAGCCTGCATAGGCGAGATAATAGTGTCCAGCACCCGCACCAACCTCAGAGCGAACACCTTCGCCATGATGAGGTATAGAGCGTTCGAAACATCGATTGGGCGGAAATCCGCAATATGCTCCGCCGAGGAAGACTTAGGAAGCAAGACTATGAGGGCTTTATTGACTTTCTCAAAACCAGCATTACCATCACAGAACTCGGAGATCACCTCCAACACCTCCGTGCCCACCAAGCCCCAAAAATCCTCGTAGAAGGCCACCGAGAAACCGTCAGGACCCGGACAAGCATCGGCGTTAAGATCCCACACAACCGCTTTCACCTCCTCCAAAGTGACCCTCCTCGTCAGATCCTTGCAAAGCGTGTGCGAAAGCGGAGGAGCCCCAGCCCCCGTCCACCTCCAACGCTTTTGGATGCGTCTCCCCGAAAAATCCTTAAAGTAATCCACTATCGCCAATCGTTATGGAATGAAGGGCGTTCGATCGCCGCCTACCATTGGCCACCCGATGGAAATACGCCGTGTTGGTATCCCCCTCCTTCAGCCAAGACACCCTCGACCTCTGGCGGCACTTCGTGACATGCTTCAAATCTCCTCCGCCACCTTCTTCTGAGCAGCCGATCGCGCGACCAGCTCCTCCTGCCGAAGCTCCCTAACTCCCTCCAAAGCATCTAAAGCGCTGACCACCTCCTCCGCCTCCCTTCTGGCCGCGATCCTCGCCGCCCTCGATTCCTTCTTAAAGATAGCCAGTCGTTTGCGCAACGATTCAAGCTTGCGTACAAACCTCGTTACCGCCGAAGTCCCAAGGTGCCTCGGCCCAATGATCCACAACGACAGCTCTGAAATTGTCCTCCAACATCCAGCACCTCTCATATCTGAAGAAGCCCCACGAAATCACCAACTGATCGGAATCCCAAAGGATAGGACTGTGATCAGACAAGCACCGAGGCCTGAAGCTCACGAAAGAAAGGGGAAAGGAACCCAAAAGATCCATGGACGCCAAAAATCTGTCAATACAGGATCGGGAACTAGAATTACGCCACGTGTAAGTGATATCGTCCGCTCCCAAGTCCTCAAGAGCCAAAGAGTTGATGAGCTCCACAAAATCCAACGAGCCAGGGTCCAAACCGCCCCGAGAACGAGGCTTGTCCGACGAGCGGAGGGTAACATTGAAGTCACCCCCAACCAGCCAGGGCACACCCTCAAACCGGCTAGCAACCTCCCGCAAGTCCTCCCAGAGCTCCTTCCTCTTATTATTGCAGCACGACCCGTAAGCACAAGAAAGAGCAATTGGCGAAGAAGAATCCACCCGATCAAGAAGCATCGAAATAGAATGCCTTCCTCTGACCAACGAATTGAACGAGAACGAAGCGGATCGCCACGCGATGAGCAGCCCGCCCGCCGAGCCCACCGCGTCCATCGCCCGGACCTCGTCCAACCCCCCGCGCCAAATGATCTCCATATATCGTCATTCAAACCCTGCAGCTTAGTCTCCTGCAACATGACTATGTCACGCCCCCATTCTGAGAACCTCGACCCCAAGGTTCTCCTCTTTGTCGCCTCCCTCAACCCTCGAACATTCCAAGACAGTACCTTCATGAGGAAACTTGTGAGTGCCCCCCAGAACGGACGACACCAGCTGCCTCTGCAACCGCATCCTTCAACGACGAGCACCCCTGCGTCAGAAAGGGCAACGACTGCGCTCTGTTCCTCCTCCTGTATCTCTTAGTAGATCTTTTTTCAGGCACTCCCTCAACCAAAGCATCCTCTTCGATTTCAGACAGCACCACCGAGGACTGCCACGGGGGACCGCGACCCATTGCCACCGATGCAGAGTCTTCCAACGCGATCGCCGCCGGGTCGCCGAGGACCCCTCCCCCCGCGAACGCGGAAGAATGAAAAGATATCTGCGCCAATGAAGGCCCCCCGCCTCCCTTCGATGGGGCTAAGTCGACCAAAGGAGTAGAGAGAAACTCTGAGGGAGAACTGGAAAGAGGCTGGTGCTAGCCAGAGCTTCCGCCCACAAAAGATCCGAGAGCAAGACAATAAGAGGCAATAACCGGCCGATCCGCCAAATGATCCGATCGAAGGAAATGGATAGCGGACCCAGGTGCCCGAGCCAAAAGCTAAAGGTCCCATCGATCCCTGGCGCCCCCTCGCCACGTCAGCAGACCAACCGGCAGCTGAAGAATCCAAGCACAAAGACCGAGGCGAATAACCGAAGGGACGTACGTAATCATCAACGCGGGACGAGTCCCACGAAACGCCACCATGCACAGCCACCCGAACCTCGGAAGACGAGGCGACGCCCTTTTCCCTTCCAATCTCCGAAGAAGCCTCCACCGCCCCGACCCCGTTCATCGGCGACGGTGGTGGGTCGACAACCGATAGCTCAACCCGACAACTGAAGCATCCGATCTTCATGCACTCGGAGAAAAGTTGACCCGACGCACCATCAAGAAAACTCTTGTTGCACTCCATGAGAACCCGAGTAACACTAAGGTCTGAGCCCGGTGTCAAACCATTGTCGATGACCGCGAGGACCTCACCCCACCGCCGCAGAGGCCGTTTGAGACAATGCACCGACCTCGAAAGAAACGGGACCCCACGGACCTTTGCCACACACACCTCGACGCTCGAAAACGCTCCGTCCGCAAAACGCAGGTCCCGCCAAACAAGATCATCATCCCAACCAGTCCTAAGAAGCCGATCACGCTGTGCAGCAGACATGCCTCGAACACAACAACGATTATCATCGATGGCGACGACGTCCCCCATAAAATGTGCTCCAAAAAACTCATGTAGAAAGCCCTCACGCGATCCACCGACAAGCAGCAATGCAAGCTCAACCCAATGACCGCAAACTTGAACTCCTTTTCCCTTGTAGACCCTGGTTGCAGCTCCGGGAGCTTAACCTGTGGTATCGATGCAGTCGAGGCGGCCAAACCACATGAATTAGAGTGGGTGGTGGAACTCGGAGCAAAGCTTGGACCCCCTGCCACCACTTGTGCGAATGAGCGCCCCTCCCTGACCAAGAAAGTCTCCTGCAGAGACGAATCACCCTGCTTGAATGCGAACCCACGAGTCGGTGCCGATGCGCTGTCACGACGAAATCGAAAACCACAGGAGGCCATTCGGTGCCCCAACCCTCCGCATGCAAAGCATCTCGGACGAGCAGTGCAAACCGACGCCAGGTGTCCCCTCAACCCACAGCGAAAGCATCTCCGCTCCGCTTCCTATGGGTTACATGCACCCACTCACCAGGACGACCTTCTCCACCCTCCCCCGCTCCTTCGCCAACACCCGCACCAACCACAACGAGCTGTGAGCTCTCGCCAACACTGCACGACACCTTCAACCCACCTCGATAGCCCCCTTCCCCCTTCGCGGCCGCCCCAACGGGCCTCAGCCATGTCAGAGACAAGAGCCCCGCCATTCCCGAGAACCCCATTCCTCGCCGCCTTGTTCCCAACCGCTGAACGCCAGGCTTTCCTGCTCCCAAAACCGCTCGCCTCACCCTTCTCCCACCCCCTCGCACCAACCCTCCCGCTCCCCCACTCCCACACTCTCGCTTTCGCACCGCTCGCCATCCTGGACGCATGGCTTTAACTGTGGGTTGGTGCAGAATATCATTTGCTATATCTGGTATCATGGTACCAGACAACCAAACTCGTGCGTAGGCATCATCAACCTCCCATGAGGCATACACTCCTGTCTTCTCCGTTGGCTCTTCCTCCATTAACTTCATTAGGCTCATGAATTGCATGGTCCACAACTCATAATTTGACCCATCCATCTTAACTATGGGTGTTGAACCTATAGAGGCATTCGTGGTGGGGATATCAACCTTGTTCTCTGACATATTGCCGATCGAAGAAGACAAGGAGCGTAGTCTTTGACCAACAAATTGTCTACACGGATATATGAGAAGACAGTTGCATAGTTAGATCGAAACCAACTCCCTCAAGGGAGACCTAGAGGGCCGCGTGAGATGTGCAGGGGCTGTGAAGGCCACAGAGAAACACAGGGTGGTGGATGAGGACTGCGAGGACGTCCAATGCCCGCAGTTGGGGCCGCAACTGCGGCTGATGGCCGCTACAACGGCTTGGGACCGTAGGGCGACATGTAGCCACAGGTGGAGGATCGCATGGGCAACAAGAATCCTCAAGGACGTCACGCGGGCGGCCGAAAGCCGCAAGGCAGGTGACAAGAAGCTGCGAGACGGTCGTGCGGGCAACCTGAAGTTGCAAGGCAGTTGCACGGGTGGTAAGGAGCCACGAGAGGGGTCGCGCATCAGGATCCGAGGGAGGCTGGGGGCCACAAATGGTGGCGGAACCGCCAAACACGGCTGTAGAGCCGCAGGTTGCGGCGCACACACGCAGGAGGCTGGAGGTGGGGTTTAGGTTTAGGATTTCGAAACGAGAGCTCTGGTCTAGGATCGCCGCTCTGATACCATGTTGGGAAATCGAGAAAATTGTTTATTCCATAAGACCTAGACTCTCTTATGTAGAAGAGAGACCTATGGGTAAATTAAATAAAGTAGACAAGAAGAAAAGAGAATAGATAACATAGTACATAAATATAGAAATAAAACATATATCTCTACACGAGTCCTTGTCATGGTAGATCTATTTAGTGGGTCCCAGTCCCATGACCTTAAATATCAAAGATATGTTAATGACATGCCATCGATATATTGTATCTTGGAGTCAACGATATTGATACTGGGTATATATATTTTCAGGGTATCATCAACATGTCGGTTATATATCAATGATAACACTGAAATATCTCCTTTTTTCTCTTGCCTAAGAAGGATGCGTGTTGATGCAGCGTGAACTCGACACATAGGCCATCTATTTAATTAAATTATGGTCGTTAATTTTATTTACGTTTTTAAGTTGGCGCAAGTTCAATTTAAATAAAGAGATCGCGTGTGATCTCAATTTGAATTTTAAATTTGTCGGTTAATTTGTCAGAGTCAAATTAGGATAAGTTTGTTGTCCAATTTAAATTGATTACTATTTTTGTAACCCCATCTCTCCTATATAAAGAGATGGTAGGCCAATGTTTTAGTCAGTTCAGTTTAATTAAAAGTTTGAGATTTTTTATCTCTAACCCTCTCTCTCCCTTCTCTCTCCACGCGATCTCCGCGGTTTTCCTCCTTCAACCTCTCGTATTCCCGACGAGTTCTTCTTCTCAACCCCTCCTTTTCTTCTACCGAATATCCACCGTAAGATATATTATTATTATTTTGACGACGTCGAGTAGCCGTTTGCATCATTTGGTATCAGAGCATGGCAACCGAATCGTCTCTACGATTCGACGATCCCGTCGCGTATTGGAAGATGCAATATGATTTGAGTTGCATATCTCATGGTTCGCGTTTACGTGCACGTCAACAAAGGTTCAAGAAGCGCCTTATATCAAGCATCAAGGTTCAGGGATGGCTGGATGCGTTAATCGAGGTAGAATCACTCGACAACAACAAAATTCAGATCACAGAAGCTGCTGTCCAACCAACTTTTGATCAAGAAAATGAAGTTATGGGGGAAGAATATGAACTCGTCGAGTTTACCGAGTTCAAAGTTGCTGTCCAGAATTCAAGAAATGAGAAAAATCGAGATCTGAAGCCCATATTTGACGAAGCTTCCGTGGATGGTGAGGTCAAAAATCTCATTATCTTCACAGGCGAACTTGCTGTCCAAGAAGATGTGGCACCCATATACGACGGAAGCACAATGGGAGAGCTTGCTGATGTCCCTGCAATGGACCTTTCCGTAGCAGCCCAGGAAGCATTTGCTCCACCGCAACCACTGGTGACTGCGCCAAGCTCGGCTGCAATGCCGTACCCAACCCAGCGACCCCCACCTATGTGCCACCTCCCCCATCTGCAGCTCTACCCCTACGGTAGTCACCACTGCCCTCGCGCGCAAGGCTCGCACGACCACCGCCGCCTTACTTGCATCTCGTGCCATCTCCCTGCGCACTGCAGGTTTGGTTTTCATCTTCGCTTGGAACACAACAAGGGACCCCACCATAGGAACCACCACAGGCGGTGTCGACCTCCCCGATTCGGCCCTTCCGCATCATGGTCCTACCGCCTTACTCCACATCGCCAGCGCCGCTGCATGTGCCCTCCCATCTCAAGTCGCCGCCACCACTTTTTGAGAAGAAGTGAAACCCTCGTTGGGGACGCTTCTTCAAAAGGTTTGGAATCCCTTAAACATAGGGACATGAACTGGAAACGTGAATTGGGGATGATTTGTGAATTTTGCAGAAAAATACCTCCGTCCAAAAACTTTTATTCAAAGGTTAAAGTTGGTGGCCACTTAAAGTGTGCTATTTTAAGTGAAAGGGTAGAACAATTACAATCATACCCTTCAGTGGAAAGGAACTACAAACGTAACATGGAAAAGGATCAAATTTGGGAGATGTATGTTCAACCAATCCAGATGGAATTCTCCACCGACGGAACGAAGATCGAGCAATTCATCAGGAGACGAATTTTTAAAGCGGAGGAGAGTTGATGCAGCGTGAACTCGACACATAGGGCCATCTATTTAATTCAATTATGGTCGTTAATTTTATTTACGTTTTTTAAGTTGGCGCAAGTTCAATTTAAATAAAGAGATCGCGTGTGATCTCAATTTGAATTTTAAATTTGTCGGTTAATTTGTCAGAGTCAAATTAGGATAAGTTTGTTGTCCAATTTAAATTGATTACTATTTTTGTAACCCCATCTCTCCTATATAAAGAGATGGTAGGCCAATGTTTTAGTCAGTTCAGTTTAATTAAAAGTTTGAGATTTTTTATCTCTAACCCTCTCTCTCCCTTCTCTCTCCACGCGATCTCCGCGGTTCTCCTCCTTCAACCTCTCGTATTCCCGACGAGTTCTTCTTCTCAACCCCTCCCTTTTCTTCTACCGAATATCCACCGTAAGATATATTATTATTATTTTGACGACGTCGAGTACCGTTTGCATCACGTGTCATGTGGCAAGCTGGGTGGAAGATTTCCTTCCACCCTATTGTCTTTCAAATGCCATCTATCTCATTTTTGCAAGGTCTTGGCAACCAGATATCATGATGTATTGGACTCTATCGTCGATGTTTCACAAATGAATTTTTGACACATGATGGACGCTTTTTTTTTATGATTGAATTGCTTGGACGAGGAGGTGCATAACAACGACATGCTACTCGATTTTAGTGAAGAAAAGGCAGGAGGATGGGTTCGTCCAACCACATTGGGGGATTATGCAAGGGTGCCCATTGGCTCTGCTACTCTGTTATGGTGGTCGATTCTCTTTCACTGATGGTCTCACGAGTAGTGGTAGGATTTTTTTGTTGTGGCTATCATTTGGATACAATTTTGATCCCGGTTCTACAATATGCTGATGCCACGATACTGTCATGGAGGGTGGTGTATGCAAGGCAAAGGGATTGATATAGTGAAGCTCTTCAATATTCTTGCGGACCTAAAGCTCAATAGTGAGAAGTCAATTTTTGTACTTTTCTTTGCTTATAGAGGAGGCAGAGGTTTGTGGGGCTTCACTTCTCTATTAATTGGGGGGGGGGGGGGCTACTGATAAGTTATTTGGGGTCATCATTAGCAGGTGACATCTTTCTTAGTCGGACTGGTTGCCCATGGTGGAGAGGCTTGAACGCAAGCTTGTGGGTTGGCATGCTTCATGCCTTTTAACATGTGGTTGTTTGGTGCTCTTGAAACCGGTCATCTCGATGATCCCAATCTTTTTTGTCATCCTATTCACGCTTGGTTGTTATGGCAGGTTGGAGGCTTTGATGCGATGCTTTTCTTGGGTTAGGTGGGGCAAGTTGAAAGGCATTCCTTTTGTCGGCCGGATGACAGTATTGCTAGACGAGAGTGATGGTGGCTTGGGCATATTGAGCATGGATGTGATGAACATGTCCATCCTGGTGAAATGGGTCACCGCATTTGAGGTGGAAGCTGCGATTCTCTCTGCTCTTTGGTGAGAAGGATTTATGGGGTGTCCAGAAAGTTAGGGAGGTTAAGCCCTACAACTTCTGATGCATGGTATGTGCATCTGATGCATGGTATGTACAGTTCTCCACAGGTATCTCTGCATTTATGTTGGGTGATGGTGGCTTATTTTGTCTGTAGTTAGATGACTTGATGAGCCAGTGTGCTTTTTGTGACCACTACTCACGTCTGTTTGCCCTTGCAATGGATCGGGACACACTAGTCGATGAGGCTTGGTTTGATGGCTCTCAGACATTTTGTTTCAGAAAGGAGTTCTCTAAACACCGATTGACAACGTTTATGGCGATATTTGAGTTTCTTTCTGGGGAGGGGGTGGGTATTTGATGGCGATTTCACATTGAAGAAGTCTACAAGATTCTATACACGTGGTTGGTGTTTGACCTAGGGGTAGTCGGACGTCTTGAATCATCTCTGGGCCAAATTTGGTGTTGGAATATCCCACACAGGGTGAGGCTTATCTTTTGACTTTTGAGTGAGGGTTGCTGATGATGTGTGCTCGAGGTCTACAGTATTTGTGGGGATTGCTGATTCCAGTCAGTGCTACATGAGAAGGTGGAGGACATCTACCATCTCTTCTTTTTTTTGCTCATCGTCAAGACTGATTTACGAGGTGACATCTTTTTTGGGTGTTGCGTACTCGGGGACCCACATTTTTTTGGGAATCTATCGGTGAATTTGAGGCTGCTGCTTCAGGACTTGAAAGTCCGTGTAACCTTATTCTTTGGGCACTATGGTAGACAAGGAATGTGGTTATATTCCATGGGGAGAGATTGTATGTTGAAAACACACTAGTACATGCCAGACTCGTGTAGGAGTTCTGATCTTTGTGAAATCTTGTGAACATAAGTTTTTGGGTGTCAGCCTTTACGGTATGGTTGGCATCACCCCCTTTCCTTTCAAAAACTTTTGCATAGGAGATCATATTTTACTTTGTTAAGATCTAATTAAGAAAATAAGCTAGTTTGCATCCCCCACCCGTTTTAATTGTTCTCCTCCCAATGACAAGCTAGATTTAGCAGGAGAGAAAAGAAGAAACGAACCGGCTGGTTAACTTAACATATGGTTAGTTTGAGTTGGGGTGGGGTGGGCTAGGAGGTGTTGTTGGCAATTGGGTTTGACTTGTTCTTGGAGCTAGGGGGCAACCACGTGGGTGCTTGATGCCCTTTATGGTGGTGTGCACCCTTGTAGAGGGATCACTGGAGTTGTGCTTGGGGGAGGGGTGTTGTGTTGGTGTTGAGAGGGAATGGATAGGAGGAGGAAAAGGGGGACTTTTTGGTTGTTGACATAGAGGTCCAGTGATGGAAGTGTGGAGTGGAATAGGAAATGTGAGGTGAAGAAATTACAAATGTTGTTGCAATATGAGAGGAGGGGAAAGGAAGAAGGGAGGTGCATGGGATGTGACCCCATCCCCCACTCGTTCTTCGATGGTGGTGACGTCAACAAGTTGGGGAGGATGATGTGGCAACGATGAGGAGGATGTGGTAGAGATAGAGAGAAAGGAGAAAGAAAGGGTGATGAGGGAGGAGGTGGTAGGAGAGGGGGATGGTAAAGTCGAGGAGAGATAGGGGATGTTCAGGGATGGGGAAGAGGAAGAATAGCATAATTGGATATGGCCGACATCGAAGGGTAATTTTTTGGCATCTAACAGATTACGTCAGAAGGGGAGACGAAAGACAACTGTTAGTCATCATACAATGATTATGGTGTCAATATAAATTATAGAGGGGGCAATATATAAATATTACATTTTACAAGGGTATGAATGTAAATATCCCAAATCATGTTTCATCATTAGGGGACTGCTTTTAAAATCATTCATCTTTGTGAAATCCACCTAAAACACAACGAGAATGATGCTTATAGTTTTTTAATATTTGTTTTGTATCCACATACCCATTTTTAGATTTGAACTCATTTATGACCGGAAATCTGTTTGGAGACAACCTATCAATGTAGGCGAACCCACTTATTAGAAAAGGTTTGGTTTTTGGTTTTGTTGTATCCATCCAATTTTTATAATGTGCACTTCCATATAGCATAACAATA
The DNA here is from genome assembly GCA_037367405.1 of Ottelia alismoides. Taxonomy (NCBI): domain Eukaryota; kingdom Viridiplantae; phylum Streptophyta; class Magnoliopsida; order Alismatales; family Hydrocharitaceae; genus Ottelia; species Ottelia alismoides. Next base: position 285,028 of record JAZKJV010002343.1, on the reverse strand, counting down.
TTTATTTACATCTTGATATCAGACGTTGCTGAGGTATTCACTCATATTTGAAACGTGTCTAACTCTTATGGTTGTCTGAATCCAGGTCCAAGGGCTACCTGTGATACTGTCAGGCCGTGACATGATTGGTATCGCTTTCACGGGGTCAGGGAAAACATTGGTGTTTGTGCTGCCTTTAATAATGGTTGCATTGCAGGAAGAGGTTATGATGCCGGTGGTGCCAGGGGAGGGGCCATTTGGACTTGTCATTTGCCCATCAAGGGAACTTGCGAGGCAGACATATGAGGTTGTAGAGGAGTTTTTGAAGCCAATGAGGGAGAGTGGTTATCCGGAACTGCGGCCTATGCTGTGTATAGGAGGGGTAGATATGAGAGAGCAGTTGGAGGTGGTAAAGAGGGGTGTGCATATTGTGGTAGCAACACCTGGGAGGTTGAAGGACTTGCTGGCAAAGAAGAAGATGAGTCTTGATAACTGCAGGTATGTAAGTTCAGTTCGTAGCAAACATAAAATGATGTCTTCTCTGCATATTGAAACGTTGAAAATTTTTGGTGCATGCACGCTTGTAAGTTGATGTGCATGCAAATCTGAAAATTTCAACGCTGGATTAATTTCAAGTACTGTTTACTTTCTAGACGAGTGTTTCATTCCTTGTAAGTTAACGATTTCGTATATTTATCCATGCTATGGATGTTGTGTATTCTGGCACTTTCTGATTATACCGATATTAAGAGAAATTAATAATAAAAATGCTACCTAATAGTTTGGCAGTATTTTATTAATCTTTATATTTTAAGAGGTATACTTGTCTCACTCATGGGTCATTTAGTTGCTGCTATTGAGTGTGTTTCTAAGTTGAATCTTATTTACAAGCTCATATCTGATGAAGATTTTGGTCTTTGTGAAAGGATTGATGAACATGGTTGAGCGTTTAATTGGGGGCTTATGTCAAGAGATGGGATTTCGATGGATGTTGATTGTGAGTTTTTTCCCGTTTGTTATCTGCTTATCCTTCATGGAGTTGTCTCTGGTAGGATGTCTGCTGTTGGCTGAGGTGTTCGTCCACCATGACGGGCACTATTCTTTTTTTCTGGCTCCTGTGTTCGTTCTTTCCTAAAATCCATGGGGTGGAGCCCTCCTCTCAGGGGAGTTCCTTTGTTTTTTCTGTATATTATGATGAATATGAGTGAGCTTATAACTGTTTGCAACTATGGATGCTTCTCTAGTTCTGCAATGAAAAGATAAAAGACATTATTGTATGTGATCAAACATATTGAAAGGCTCAAGTGCTGAATATTTCAAGGGTAAAGCGTGTATCTAACGTCTCTTGCCATCATTTGAATTATAAGTATGTAAGAAAACATCAAAAGGATGAAAAAACATATTTATTCGATGGAGACTAACAGTGATTTTGTATAATATTAATCGCATCTTCAGTATTAGTGGGAGAAAAATAAACTGTTTTGTCGAGCCATGTAAATACATTTTTATTTCTGGATTAAGAGCATTTTCTTATGCCGGTTTCTGACATTATTGTCTCCCGAAACTCTACTGGCGATTATAATTAAATAGGTAGCCACTTCTCCCTTATTTAAGTTTTATAAGATAAACTTTCCCATACTGTAATTGTTTATGTATATATAACCCTCAAAAGTTATTACATGTTTTATTATTTATTTATGCTGCTTACATTGCATTCCAGGTATTTGACATTAGATGAGGCGGATAGGCTTGTTGATCTCGGTTTTGAGGATGACATAAGAGAAGTGTTCGACCATTTCAAGGCACAGAGGCAAACACTTCTCTTCTCTGCCACTATGCCGAAAAAGATCCAGAATTTTGCACGAAGTGCTCTAGTGAAGCCCGTTACGGTCAATGTCGGGAGAGCTGGTGCAGCCAATCTTGATGTCATACAGGAGGTTGAGTATGTTAAGCAGGAGGCTAAAATTGTTTACCTTCTTGAGTGCCTGCAAAAAACGCCGCCTCCTGTCCTGATCTTTTGTGAGAACAAAGCTGATGTTGATGATATCCATGAATACCTTCTCTTGAAAGGAGTTGAAGCTGTCGCCATCCATGGAGGCAAAGACCAAGAAGAAAGAGAGTATGCAATTGCATCATTTAAATCTGGAAAAAAGGATGTCCTTGTTGCAACTGATGTCGCATCCAAGGGCTTGGATTTTCCCGACATCCAGCATGTCATCAACTATGACATGCCTGCAGAGATTGAAAACTACGTTCACCGTATTGGACGAACTGGTAGATGCGGGAAGACAGGCATAGCAACGACGTTTATAAACAAGAACCAGAGTGAGACAACACTTCTTGATCTGAAACACCTTCTGCAAGAAGCCAAACAGAGGATTCCACCAGTGCTTAGTGAGTTGAATGATCCGATGGAAGATCTGGATGCCATTACGAACGCCAGTGGCGTGAAAGGTTGTGCTTATTGTGGTGGGCTTGGTCATCGTATCCAAGTATGCCCCAAACTGGAGCATCAGAAGAGCATGGCGATCGCAGGCTCCAGAAGAGATTACTATGGATCAGGTGGTTACAGAGGAGAAATATGAACAGCTAGTTGGTGTTTGGTATGTTGCATGTTTTATAAGAAAGATTGTATATATGTACGTACCATGCCCGCATGTGGACAGTGCGAGTCTCAGGTGGACAAACCAAATTCCTGGCCTGGTCATGAGACATAATCTTGAAGCTGGTTTGCCAAGTCTAGTTCAAGATCTTGATCCTATCTGAACCCACAATATTTCTGCAACATCGACCACCAGTGCGAGGTACTCAACGTCAACATATGACCTGGTTCCTTTCTTTTTGCAAAAAAAAAAACGACCCTTTGTCTAAATTCTGTAGACTATGGCAATACATGTGTCTGTTGGAGCATGCATGAGTTAGTTTACCACATTTACTATACAAGCGATGTCTGGTCCACTGAGAGTAAGATATATAAGCTAACCAAGAAGCTGATGATAATGCTTCTTGAGAGAATCATCAAGAGGATTTTCGTCAAGAGAATCATACATTGGTGGCATTTGCATATAGATTTTTTTTGAGTCAAGTCCCCATTTGAGAAGACTTTTTCCCATCTAGCTATTATAAGTGCCGCATGTACATGACAACAAGGCAAAGAATGATCTTTGCAGAGTTCGTCTTTATCACATGAGCAAATGTTTTAAGGTAGTCAATACTGAATTCCCAAAAATGATCTTTAGCTATCAACAAGCTTTATATTTATCCACTTTGCGATCTACCATGCGTTCAACTGATAAACACAATAAAATCTCATCATATAGATTTTCTCGTGATGCCCACAAAATCTCGTAAGAGCCCATATTTCATATAGTTGGGATTGGCATGTGCTTTAGCCACATTCCTAACAATAACACACAAAGAGAATGAAATAAGAAAACGTTTATAATTTGGATATAGGCCACATGTCTTACCATTCAGTATCTCAATCAACATCTTTGCACACCTTTTCAAAGGGTAACGAGGACATCCTCTTTTCATTCTCTAATTCGATTTCTGGATCATCATCATTGTCATCAAGGTTAGAAGTACTAAAGTTCTAAAAAAGCTGTTGCTTTTCCTTGACGACATTTATCTACATATGGTTTGGAGTTTGAATTGAGATTAGTATTAGTCTTTTCTATGTGTGGGAATTATTTTCCAAAACATTTATCCTCCTCATGTTGATCATCATAATATCAATAAGCAAGCATAACTTTTCCTTCTTTTTTCCCTTCATCCTCTCTATCTTATGATTTCCATCCTCACAATCTTCCTAAAGGAAGAGGTGGAGTAATATGGTTCATTTTCAAAGAAGACAACGTCATGTAATGTATTAACGATCGATATATGTATTAAGATACTTATACCCTTTTTGAGCAGTTGAGTATCTAAGAAAGAATAATCGAGTATCCAAGAAACATTCATTTGAAGGAGAGTGCATCTAATTTCCCGTGATTAGGTGTAGGGGAGTTAATCGAATACATTTGCATCCACCTGAATTCATATTCAATTTATTTAAAAATTTCTGATTTCGAATATAATTTTAAACAAATTTGTTAACTTAATTTCAGATTCGATTCATTTGGAATTTCAAGTATTCAAATTCGATTCATTTTCTTTTGAATTTGAACTGTTAATTTATTTCTTAAAGCTCATGAACATAAATTTATTGGAAGAATATTACAATTTTATATATTTTATTGTATAATTCTAATTTTGAATATAGATTAATTAGATAAGTTGGAAATCAATGTAATCAAGGAAAATATCGAACATATAATATATAGTGTATAAAAAATACCTAACTTTTACAATTATTATATGTCCTTTACAAACTACAGATAATCCTTTTTCCCGCGACGAAAGAATTATATAAATATAATATAATTATATAATGTCCTATTAAAGAAAATATTATTGACAAAAAAATTGAACTCATCATAAATACCACTACACATTAGATCAAGAGAAGATCAAGCTCATATAGAAAACTGATACAAACTTTTTTTTTCGAAAAAGTGTAGTAGTAAAATAAGATTTATTAAGATAAAATCACTTCATTCATTGTGAGGATAACTGATCTCTAAAAGCTAAAGCAATGGAACACATGATTTTTGATATACAAATGATCAAGTTTCATTATGGTGAGAAAGACTTGTAGATTTAAATGTTGTCTTAACATTTATAGAACCATCATGGATAGTCATGCAAGAAAACCAACCTAAAAAAGAAAGGTAGAGAATGGATATATGGATAGACCATGAACCATGACAAATGCTAAAGAGGAACTTGCAATATTGCGACCATTGTTTTTGCGTGCAGGGAGAATGAGCACCATTGTCAACCCTGGGTTTGAGTGAGGGAAAAGATATTGTAAGGAATGTTAGGACATGGAGATAAATATGATGTATGGAATTGGAATATAAATATAAAAAAATTGTTCTTTCCTACTAGACATTATGACTAATATTTTCTACTTTTTTTTTTAAAATCGAATATTTTATCTATAACTAATAAGATTATAATAGACTAATATTCAATTAGAAATGGCTTAGAGTGTTTTGTGATTCTCTTTACACCTTAACATTTCCAATAACATACTAAGATCGACCACCACACTTCCAGGTCAAAACGAGAAATAAAGATGAGAACTTAGATATTTTATATAATTGATGCATGGAGGAGTTCTATCCCTGACTCATGATGTATTTCAGAGTTGAACTACTTGAACTTAGTTAAGAAATGGGACAATCTTCCAACATGGGAATTGAAAAAACTGAGAAATGGCATCAACTCATAATTGAATTGAATTTGACTATTGAGGACGAATGATTGGACTAATATGAAAGTAATAAGCCTAATGTATCATTGAACATAAGGGGATTTGCGTAGATTGAAAGTTGGTCCAACTTGAGCTTGTAAAGGTAGAATGAAAGAGATTAGGACGCACTACAAGATCCCAACGTTGCATACATATGCCATGCAATGACAAGCGCACTGACATAGAATGGGAATAAGCTAGGAAATCATTTCAGTCAAGTCTGGATGCGATAAATCATACCGGTGGAGCATATGTATAAAAATAAGTTTAAGAGAAATCATGTAGTCACGTGTAATATTGGAATTTGAGAGTACCTTTTAATGCATGATTCAACTGAATCAGTTGACTTTCTTCACTCTTACTTAGCCGTCAAAATATGACTAATATTTTTCATGAAGAAATCAAATTAGAAATGAAAATCGCTTAATTATATTTCCATACTTTGATATGTTATCTTAATCATATAATGAGAATACTAAATCTTTCTAAATGACGTGCATATCTTGTTTTTGCATCTAGTTACTTGATAATGAATTTTGATTAAATGTATGCCAATCTTTGATGCTATTATGCTATACCTCCCAGCACGAGACATTCATATTGAATTTGGATCTTCCCAGAGTGGGGCTGTTGCATGTGTGTGTATGTATTATATGAACGTACACATATAATTATATGTAAATGGGAATATATGGATGTATATGTATGTATATGCATGTATATAAACATCGAATCAAATTATTATCGAATGAATTCAGGTTACTTCAAATTCAGTTCATATGGGAATCAAATCAACAAGTAAAATGCAAATTTAGTTAGTTTTATTTCGAATCGAACTTCTCTCGAATTTTTATCGAACAAATCCTAAGAATTCGAATGATTTAATCCAATTACCACCCTCAATTAAGGGATAGACTTTTAAATGAAGCACGTCACCAAGATGCCCAAGGCATCAAAATGTAAGCATCTAACGACACACACACACACACAACACCCCCCCAAATGGTCTAGTCATCTGATTTTACAACTATGTACACCTGTAAAAGAAATAGATTCGCTACTATAGACTTAGATAGATTAATATGTGATGCTTGCATTAATGGAACATGTGCTCCTTATAAGGGAAGGGATATATTAAAAATGGAGAAATGTCGTTGAGGGGTGTTAGAAAACTTGAATGCGGAAGCATATCAGAAATAAAAGGATAAAGAACAATGTAGAATGCGAGATTTTAGGTGGAACCCTACTCCCTAAAGAGTGGGATGAAACCACGAGAGAAGGCCTCAAAGGGCCATATGTTGCATTGCACTTTCTCACTGGACACAGGAGGTCTGAGGCTTTTTATATAGCCTCCACAGACCCTCCAAGTCCCACCACTAGTAGATGTGAGACTAAACAATGGATGTGGTAAATGGATATTAGAACGATCCATTTACCCATCTTACATGATAAGTGACACATACTCTAATACTCCCCTCAAACTGGAGCTCGCAATGCTCAATTTGGACAAAAAGAAAGAAATCTCAAACTCACAATACAAGACACTCCAAATAATATAAACTCAATGCGTACAATTCTCGGCTGTTGTCGAGGACATTGCTTCTCATGCCCTGCAGGTGAGGAGGAATGAACGGGATGGAGTGTGAATCAAACTGAATCTCCTCATCGGAGAACATGTGCTATGTACTGCGCTTGTCAGAGTCACTGCAACTGGAAATGAGTCTCCTCGTCGGAGTACTCTAGCCTGCCACAATATATGGACAATTGCTCCATCTCTGAAATGGACGAACTGAAAAAGTTATTGAGACATCCCCGTCAGAGTCTACGATCGTTGGATAATGGAGTATGAAAAAGTCCCCTCATCAGATAACTGAGTCTCTCCCACACTGTCCTAGAGAATGGGATCTCTACTCTGAAGTCCCTATGAAACCACATGAAAATCCTAACCCACATGGCATAGGGAATGTGATCTTTACTCTAGAGTTCCTATTGAACACATGAAAACGTAGAGAGCTAACTATGTGATTCTCAAAAGTTAATTGAGTATGCTGTAAATATCTCACGTGGAGGGACTACTTTGTGACGGAGCTTAAAATTTTCTTTACGTTGGGTCATGGTGGATGTTGTGCCATATTCAAAAGTTCCTAGGGTACAAGTGTGATTATTGCACCTAGTTTTTTGGAAAGGAAAACAAGGTGTCACGTCGTAGAGACCTTTACTAAAAAAACTTTATATTCACATGCTTAGAATAGAGTTACAAGGATCATAAATTCCGAAGGATTCTGGCATGAACCAAAACATTTCTACATAGAGTCTCTCCCCTCTAGACACTACACCATTTTGAGCAAGCCACAGACCCCATAGGATGGACACCACATGGATCCTGTCCTCCATCCCCACATTTTCAGAATGTCCTAGCAATGCCCAAAGGTCCCCAACATCCATAGTAGCAACATTTAGAACCCCAACCTCAACCAAAATATTTGCTGATTTGGGACAAGAGAAGAAAAGGTGATATGAACTTTCAAGATACATCTCGCATCTCGGACAAATGCCATCCATCACTCTGGAAAAATGGCTCGCTTAGACCCTGTCATCAACTGGTCTCTCCCAAACAACCAAAGAAAGATATTGATCCTTTGAGGGATCCTTAACCCCCAAATAAGTCCAAGCGAAGTCATGACGATGCTGGGGTCGAAAACATGCATAGTATGCAGCTTCTTCTAGGCCTTCCTCATTGAGAATTGACCATCACACCAACACCAATGGTCCCTCCCACCCTCAGGTCCCTCAATGCAAGAGATGGACTCATTGAGATCCAGGAGCTCCACCATCCACCGATCTGAGAGCTCAAAATGAAAAATCAAAGATCAAGTCCCATCAGACCAAACCTCATCACCAATAAGTTTCTATCATTCGCCAACACAAAAGGTTGTGAGAATCAGATGCAAGGTCTCCTGTCAAGATTAGTCATCCCACCAGAAGCAGAAGGAGCAACCATCACCCAACACATGCATTATTGAGGTAGCAATCTGTGGTAGGACGAAAGAATGCCTTTCCAAAAGTTCGAAGACATGGGCAATGAAGGCCTGTCAAAACCCCATAAATATTCATAAGAACGATACAAACTAGGTTAGATCTATTACCCTAAATCCGAGTGATCCACTTTGCAAGCAACACCCTTTTCATGGAATCTAGACTACATAGGCCCAAGCTCCCATCCTTCTTAGAGAGCATCACCGTCTTCCAATAGACCTGTGTAAGACCATCATTAGAACCAAAGTTCGTCCATAAGAAATATCTCATTAGGGTCTCAAGTTTATGACACACATGTGTAGCGAGAAACTAAAAAGCCCGAACTTACCCTTGTTAATTTGGTGGAATTAACGTTCTAGTTTTCGTTGCAGTCGGGCAAATCCAGATTAATAAAAATTGCTAAATTGATCAATTATCTAATTAAAGTGAGCGGTAAAATTTTTTTTACTTGGGCAAGCCCAAAATAGAACTCAGGGAGGCCACTGTCTCCTTAGGTTGATTTATAGTCTATCTAGAATCAGGTTTTCAAAGAGGTATTTTTTGTATTTTTAAATGCAAATAATGAGCGAAATACAATTTTAGCGAAGTTTAGGGACTAAAAAGTAATTTATAACCTAATATAGTCTAAAAACCCTCAAACTATGGCTAGAAGGTGAAATATGATGAAATTAAGCTAATATATTTTTTTAGAATTTTTGGATTCAAAATGAATTTTCTGCGAATTAAATATGTAGACTACGTGATTTTGAGTTAATTAATTTTAATAAATAGCAAACTTAATTATTTTTTAGGAAATAAAATTAACCGAGATGATTCTATGTGAGAGCTATCCAGGAAAAATTCTAAACCATTGAAATAATGAGTTTTCAGTCCATTAAAAATCAATTAATGAAATCACAATTTATCTTATTCTGACCTCGATATGCATGCAAATGATATGAAATTTGGGCATAATTTAGAACAAACTAAAATCTAGCTATTGTGAATTTTTGAGATTTTTTCGAGCAAAAATTAATTTAATATGAATTAAATAGAATGCGATGGGTAAATCGTACAATTTTCTATCAAACTAACAATATTAAATATAACACAGCTCATAAAAATAAATTCAATATCAACAATGATAGAGCATGAGTTGTTCTACAATAGGCAGATTTTAGATTAATGAAATGATGCTAAATAAACTTGCAAACTAATAAACGAACACATGGTTCTTTATGAAAAATAAAAAAATTGAACAAAGAAAAGATGTTAATGGGACTTGAAGGAAATTACTCAGAATTGTAAGGTGGAAAATGCAAATTGTCCTCGTACACGTGCGACGTATGTGTATGCTTCTTGTGGGGACCTCTTTGCGAATGTTGAATAATGGCGAGACGTCTCTACAATTGTTCACTTGCTCACGTGACTCACACGTGAGGGGGAAGGGAGATAGGAAAGGGGGGCTCGACGGGCACTCCTCCCGAGTCTGGCCGAGCAGCGGGTTGAAGGCACGTTGCATGGGAGGTTAGCTGGAAGCATGCATGGCCGCGCTTTGGAGATGGAGGTGCTCGGTGGCACAACGACCAGCTGCGACACGTGCAGAGACTTGCGACGGTGGAGGGATGTAGACTATTGGACATCAGTGCATCCTCGTGCGGAGGAGGGTGCAGTTGTTGCTACGTGCGTGAAGGAGGAGGTGGTGGTTCATGGGCCGCGATGGAGCTAGTGGCCACCTTTATCGACACACGACTAGAGGTGGCCGGGGTGTGGAAGAGGCGGCGTAGATTGTTGTCGAAGGTGCTGCAGGCAAGGAAACAACCAAGGAAAGACACCCAGGAGGGCATGAATCGGGCGGAGTCCTAGGGCGGCTGGTGCAATGGGGTGGTTTGAAGGATATAGGAAAATCCTTGAGCACATCACATAAGAGTGAGGATCGCATCGTATGTGATCGGAGCGACTAGTCGTACTAGTTTCTCGAGGTAGTGGAATTTAAAAATTTTTTAATGGGGAAATCACATGATTTCAGAACACTTCTCAAATCGTTTCATCTAAACAACAAACACACATTAGATTTACCTCTTGAAGCGTGATTGTGATTGAGTCTTTAAACGAAGAGACCTCCTATCTCAAGTCCGATCCAATAGAGGAGACGCTTGAAAGCACGTTGATGAGACATATGCTTCTCACAATCCATGTTAATGATCCAAGCGACGGATCTCCTGATCTCGTCACACGACATCCAATGTCTTCTTCATGAGCGAGGTGCACCAAAGGAGATGGAGATCCACGATCAAACAATCCGGCAGCATAACGACGATGCTGCGATGATCATGACTCTCTCTAGGGCTCCATGATGGATGATGACAATAAGAGAGAGAGAGAGGCTTGGCATGTAGAGAATGAGAGAGAGAGCATTAGTTTTGATGCTGTATGAAGAGCAAGGGGTGCCGCTTCTTATATAGTATTTTGGGAGTCCATGGATCTCAATCCATGGACAATACAAAACCAATAGATGAGATTGATTTTTATTTCTTTTAGCGGCCATCATTTTGTTGTAAAAACACAACAACAATTAACTTGATTAAATTAAATATATATATTGAATAATCAATATAAATTAATTTCAGATCAAATAAATTATCTTGGAGATAATTGGAAGGAGATAATCATCTACCAATCAAGAGGGACAACCACCCAATCCCACTGGGACTTGATGACTGTCCACCACCTTTGGTGGATGGCAATCTTTTCCAGTGAGATTATATCATCTCATTCCAACAATATCTCGCAACAATAATTCTCATTATCTTGAGAAATATTATTATAAAATGTAAACTATATTTACAATTAATTATCCAATGTGAATCCAATTCACATCGCTAACTAATCAACAAATATAAATTACAATATGCTCTCTCTATATATTATAAATCGTATTTATAATATATCTGATTAATATGGATAGTGCTGCCCAAATTATTCATATCCATGATAATTAAATCATATTTAATCATCTTGATCTCTATTCTCATGTCTCAAATAACATGAATCACATTCACATTATTCACATCTTTGATAATTAAATCAAATTTAATTATCTTAGATAACTCTCCTTATATACTGAATCAAATTCATATTATTCATGATAATTAAATCACATTTAATTATCAATTTATCTCAATGCTCATATCTATATATCAACAGTGAAATTGTCCCTGAACTCTTTCGAGGATAATGCGCTTTCTTTGCGGATACTTGGAGATAAGGACATGGTGATTGTATTGTTCCACGTATAGTGACTTAGATATTGAGATCACATCTCAAATCCAGATCTTACGGACCTCTCATAGATGCTTGATTAAATTAATACCACAAATCTAATCTTCTCATTGTATTTGAATCACATTCATATCAATGACCAACATTTAGACCAAGATCAGATCACTTCTCTACTGAGAGGAGTCATTAAAATCCATACCCGTTTCATCACTCCCTAGGAATGAAAGTGCCATGATTATACAATCGTTTATGATCACATCACCCTTTGTTATTCCTAATACATGTACATCCTGCATAATGGAAGACCAAGAATAAACTCGAAGTTTTAGATCTATTTAGACTATCTTCTTTAGGGTTTCATCATTAAGTTTCTCATTTGTTCATTGGGAGTTGGTATCGATCATATACTTTCCAAAGGAATATATCATACCTAGTTGTTGATCATATACTTTCCAAAAGCATATATCAAACCTTACAAACTCAGTCAAGCTTCCAAAGTGAGACGATTGTGCACAGAATTTGATTCTTCCCAATATCTCATGAGTGAGCTCATGTCTTCCAATTCAGTAATGAACCTGTATAATCCCTTTGAGAGATCGTATTATTCGTATGCCCTTGCATGCACACTAGTGCATGGGCGTATAGACCTTGGTCAGGTCATCAACCTATTGGTCTATCAAATATACATATTCAGACATATAGTAACACACCTGTCTCCGGTCAGAGGATACATGCCTATATCGTGAAGATATTATCCTTTAGAGAAAGGATTGACATCTCCTTCTCAGGTTAGAGATCATGTCTTAATAATCATTTGACGGTGCTTAATGAGTCCTCATTCTAACTTTTTAGATATTCATCCAAGCACCAACCTTTATAATTCAATAATTGAATCAACAACTGTATGATCATTAAGATGGCCATGGTACATAACCCTAATTATACTAAGGGACCTATTATGCAAATTAGTTATTCTTCATTTCTGATCAGGGAATGATATTTACAATAACATTTATTGCATAATGACAAGCTGTGGGCTCGCATATCCGACAATCGCCCACTATCCCAAAGAGACATTAATGGGATAATCTTTAAACCCACACTCATGTGACAATCATAAGCTATTTTGAATAACTAGGCAAGCTGATCAGTCATTGTGTTCTCGAGAGACTATGCCAAGTCCTTTTATGACACTTGCGTATCTCCTCGTAACAATGTTCACATCCAATGCGAATGTTGCATCTTATACAACCATTACTCAATCTTGTTAATTATAGTATCTTCAACTTTACAATTCAGTAGTTATTATAACCAGTATTTCCATTGTTATTATCAAAATACCCTTATTCTTGGAGATCTCTATCTCCTAAAGTATATGCAGTTAATACCTTTTAGATCATATCTATAAAGTCTTAAGTTCTTGAAGATAAGACTTTGATATTACTATCTCAAAAATCTTATCCTCTCTGAAAATATTGTTATTACTACAATCAAGTGTTTTATCTCCTTAGTAGGATTAGTAACAATTTATTACTCCCACTACATGGTAGACATCTGGCTTTCGCACACATCTAGCATATACTCAGCTTCTCGTAAATGATGCACGAAGGCAAGAAGGTTTAGCATTCACTTCGTCAACTTCATAATATGTTATCCCTTCATATAGGTCAGTACCATATCTTAAGGGAAGGAAGCCTTACTTGGATTTTCCAGAAAAATGGAACATGTCCAAGGTATATCCCTTAATGTGACGGTCCCAATACCTTCTTCTCTTTGCTTTTGAACATCTTCAGAACTAAGATCTAAGAGGTATCCTTGAGATCATATCTCAAGATATGGAACAACTCGTTTATAAAACACTTATTATTATCCATATATCATTCTAAATGTTAAGGATATCATCTACATTTAGCACAATGAACACAATGGCACTCCCACTAAGCTTCACATGGTTCATCAAGATTCTAGCTGAAATCATAATATTTATAATTTCATTAAATCTGATGTCCAACATACAAGAAGCTTATTTGAGTCCATAGATGGAGTTCCTCATCTTGCACACCTTGCTTTCCTCAACCATGAAGCCCTGAGACTACTTCATATAAATATCCTCGGAAAGGTATTTATAGAGGAATGCAATCTTGATTTCCATATTGAAGATGCCATTGTCATGTTGTGTAGTTGTAGTTAGCAATAATCTGATGAGTTTAAGCATGTTCACTAGAAATCAAGTCTCATCGCAAGTGATGTCTTCTTTCTATGTGTATCTTGAGGATACGAGTCATGCTTTGAAGGTCCCTACCTTCTCATCAAGTTTCTTCTTTCTCTTGAAGATCTATTTACACCTTAATGAGTCTTACCCATGTACATGGATCCTCGAGGGTCCATATACAACACTTGTATATTTAGTCTACTTGAGACATATTGCTAACATCTATCTTTCCTTGACAAGATCTTCAGAAGCTTCATCATATGGAGTTCGATCATTGTCAGACTTAATTGACACATGGAATTCATCCTCAAACTCATTTGAAGATGTATTAATGTCTTTAATTGTCCTTTTAGTTTCCGATTCCGTGAGCCTCATTATCTTCTCAAGATTAAATGAGTTCCTTCACTTCATTTTCATCTTAATTCTCAAGAAAATCATCCTCTAAGAATCACATTCTCAGATATGAAATCTTTTAAGAATCTCAAGTTCATAAAGTAGGTATCCAATACCATCCTTTATTTTCCTAATGAAGTAGCACTCTTTGGTACAAGAGTCCAGCTTACTTGCATTCATGACAAAGTTATGAACCAAGCAACCCTAAATCCTCAAGTGTCCAACACTAGGCTAGGTTCCAGACCTTAGGATGTTCATGTTTAGATGGAATCTTATTAAAGAAATGTACGTAGTCTCTGAAGGATATGAACAAATCCTCAAGCGCATCACGGAAGCGTGATCGTCGTATCGAATACGACGAAGAACGACTAGTCGTACTAGTTGTTCGGTGCAGCGGAATTTAAAAAATTTAAACCGATGAAACCACATGATCCGAGAACCATTCTCAAATCGTTTCATCTATAACCACATCAAGTATAATGCAATACCTCTTGAAGCGTGGTTGATCAAGTCTCTACGAAAAGAGACCTCCTGTCTCAAGTCCGATCGTCGGAGTAACGGCTTGCGAGCGCGGAGATGAGTCACGGTGTCCTCGCAATCCAAGTTGATCCAAGCGCGGTTGCTCCTGATCTCGTCACACGAGATCAAACGTCTCCTTCGTGAGTGAAGCACTCCAAGAAAACAAAGAACCGCAGAGAGTCGAAGCGGCAGCACGATGGCGCGGGCGTCGACGTTTCTCTCCACCAAGGTGGACGGCCACCAAGAAGAGAGGGAGAGAGGGCTGTCGTGTATATGAGAAAGAGAGAGAGAGAGTTTTGCTACAACAACATGTGTAAAGAGAGAGCCAAGTATGCCTCTCTATTTATAGGGTTTTGGGATCCATGGATCTCAATCCATGGGACACATAAAATCAATGGATGAGATTGATTTATGTTCATCCAATGGCTGAGATTGTTGTTGTCAAAAGCAACAAATTTAGGTCAAAATATATTTGATAAAATCAAATATAATTTGCTCCTAAATTAACCCAACAAATAAGGAGAGAAGACACATAGAGATTTCATCTCCATGTGCCTTCCATGTAGGCGCACACCCACTCCAATTAGGAGTGGTGTGCCGTCCACCTTGGATTGCATGGAGATTGCAATCTCCATGTAATCTCTCTTTATTTATTTGCAACAAAATAATTTGGGTTTTATTTCTCAAAAAATAATTCACAATTATCTTTGAGAAAATTGCAATCTTGCCATGGAAAAATTGTGAATCATATTCACAACCCAAAACAACATGTAATTCATATTGTTAATTAATTACACAATGTGTATCCAATACACATCATAATTAATCAACATATATAAATTATAATTAACTCTCTCTAATACATTATAAATCACATTTATAATATATTATAAATAATTGGATATCTCTATCCACATTATTCTTATCCAAACTAATTAAATCACATTTAATCATATTGGATAATTTCTCATACATCATGATAATTAAAACACTTTTAATTATCAAATTCTCTTTGCTTAGATCTTATGGAATTGTTCTTAAACCATTTAAGAACAATGCTATTTCTCCTCAGATACTTGGAGATAAGGACAGGGCGATTGTATTGTTCCACGTATAGTGACTTGGATGTTGAGATCGTATCTCAAATCCAGATCCTATGGACCTCCCACTGATGCTTGATCAAATCAAGACCGTAGACTTAATCTTCTCATTGCATCTGAATCTTATTCAGATCAATGTCCAGTTCATGGACAAAGATTAGGTCACTTCTCTAATGAGAGGAGTCACTAAAATCCAATCCTGTTTCATCACTCCCTCGGAATGGAAGTGTCATGGTTATACAATCGTATATGATCAAATCACCCTTCAGGTATTCCCAATACCTGCACATCCTACATACTGGAAGACTCATGATCATCTTAAAGATAAAGATCACTTTTATACTGTCATCTTCAGGGTTAGATCATTAAGTTTCTCAATCTTGGTCATCGGGATATGGTATAGATCATATGCTTTCACAAAACATATATCTTACCTTCAAATTCATGTCATGCTTCCAAAGCACGACGACCATGCATGGAATTTGTTCAGTCCCAATACCTCATGAGTGAGCTCATGTCTCCCGGTTCACAAGTGAACCTGTATGATCCCTTTGAGAGATCGTATTACTCATATGTCCTTACATGCACACCAGCTCGCCGGTATATAGACCTTGATTAGGTCATCAACCTATTGGTCTGCCAAATGTACATACTCAAACATATAGCAATACATCTGTCTCTAGTCAGAGGATGCATGCCTATGTTGTGACAGTATTCAACGTAGGTCTTTGGTTATCTCGATCTCGTCAAGTCAACCCATTGACTTAACTAACCTGACACCTCTGAATCATTATTCCCATGCAGAGGACCTGCATCAAGAGGTCAGTCAGATATCAGTCATATGAGATAGGATTGCTATCTCCCACTCAGACTGGAGATCATCACTTAATGATCATTTGATGATGCTTGATGAGTCCTCTATCTAACTCCTTAGATATTCATCCAAGCATCAGCCTCTATGATCCATCCAATGAATCAACAGCTGTATGATCATCAAGTTGGCCATGGTACATAACCCTTATTGTACAGAGGGACCCTATAGTGCATTCATTCATTAATCTCAGAAAGGGGAGTGAAAAATAATCAATAATTTTCATTGATAATTTATTCATTACAATAACATTTATTGTAGAAATGGTTCGCCCGGGGCTCACATTGCTAACAATCTCCCACTAGCCCTCAGAACCATTCAGGTACAATCTTTAAACCCATACTCATTACATGCTGGTCGAAAACCTTCTGTGTCAGAGGTTTGGTAAGAGGATCAGCAACGTTGTCGGCAGAGGCCACCTTGGTGATGATGATGTCACCACGCTTTTGTATCTCCCGAATGATGTGGTATTTCCTTTCCACGTGCTTGCTCTTTTGATGCCATCTGGGTTCCTTTGCCTGGGCAATGGCTCCCGTGTTATCGCAGAGTAACGGGATGGGAGTATCAGAGGAAACTACGCCAAGCTCTAGCACGAACTTGCGTAACCACACCGCCTCCTTCGCAGCATCTGATGCGGCAATGTATTCGGCTTCTGTTGTTGAATCTGCAGTAGTGTCCTGCTTCTTGCTTCTCCAGCTCACAGCACCACCATTCAACAAGAACACGAACCCCGATGTCGACTTTCGATCATCTACATCCGATTGGAAGTCAGAATCTGTATATCCCAAGACTTGGAGATCACCATCTCCATAGACCAAGATGTAATCTTGCGTCCGTCTTAGATATTTGAATATGTTCTTTACTGCATTCCAGTGTTGTTCTCCATAGCAGGATTGGTAACGACTTACCACTCCCACTGCATGGCAGATATCTGGCCTAGTGCACATCATGGCATACATTAAGCTTCCTACGGCTGATGCATAAGGACATCCAGCCATGGCCTTCTTTTCCTCAACAGTTTGAGGAGCCATTACTTTAGACAGGTGGATACCATGTCTTAAGGGTAGGAATCCTTTCTTTGAACTATCCATGCGGAATCGTTCAAGAATCTTCTTAATGTATCCATGTTGTGACAATCCCAAAATCCTCTTTTCTCGGTTTCTGAACAGCTTCAGGCCTAAGATATAAGAGGCTTCTCCAAGATCTTTCATCTCAAAGGTATGGGACAGCCAAATCTTTACACTGGTCATCATCCCTGTATCATTCCCAATGATAAGGATGTCATCTACATAAAGCACGATGAACACAACGGCGCTCCCACTAAGCTTCTTGTACACACAAGGTTCATCAGGATTTTGCACAAAATCATAACTCTTTATGGTTTCGTCAAATCTGATGTTCCAACTACGAGAAGCTTGCTTGAGCCCATAGATGGATTTCTTCAGCTTGCATACTTTACCATCCTCAGTCATGAAGCCCTGGGGCTGCTCCATGTAGATATCCTCTTCGAGGGTATCCATTGAGGAAAGCCGTCTTGACGTCCATCTGCCAGATGTCGTAGTCAAGATATGCAGCTATAGCTAGCAACGTCCGGATGGATTTAAGCATAGCCACAGGAGAGAATGTCTCATCATAATCGATGCCTTCTCTCTGTGTGTAGCCCTTGGCTACGAGCCGTGCCTTGAAAGTCTCTACTTTCCCATCAGGTCCCCTCTTTCTTTTGAAGATCCATTTACACCCAATGGGTTTTACCCCTTTAGGTGGATCCTTTAGGGTCCATACACCATTCTTATGCATGGAGTCAATTTCTGACTTCATTGCTAGCATCCATCTATCCATGTCTTGATCCGCGAGTGCTTCATCAAATGAAGTAGGATCAATGTCAGTTTCACCTGACACATGGAATCCATACCTTTCAGGTGGTGCAACCACCCTCGAACTCCTTCGAAGATGTATGGGTGTTTCATCTTTATTTATCTCTTCTGTTTCTGGTCTAGGAAGTTCATGAATCCTCAGGGGATTCAAAGAATTCCTCTACTTCATTGTTGTCTTGACCTTTATGGAAATCATTCTCCAGAAACTTCACATCTCTAGAAACAAAAACCTTTTGGGTCTCAGGGTCATAAAGTTGGTATCCAATACCATCTTTAACATACCCAATGAAGTAGCACTCACGAGAGCGAGATTCTAGCTTACTTGCGTCTACGTTCTTCGCATAGACCAAGCAACCCCAAACCCTCAAGTGATTAACACTAGGTTTGGTTCCATACCATAGCTCATGAGGAGTCTTAGGCACGGATTTGCTAGGAATCTTATTCAGGATATATATTGCAGTCTCTACTGCATATCCCCAGAAACTAAGAGGTAAATTTGCTTTATTCATCATTGATCGGACCATGTCCATGATGGTCCTGTTGCGTCTTTCAGCAACACCATTTAGTTGGGGAGTTCCAGGAGGAGTGAGATTGGAAACAATTCCATTCTCCTTAAGGTATTCCTTGAATTCATCTGATAGGTACTCGCCACCTCGATCAGATCGAATCCGTTTAATTTTCCTATCGGTTTGGTTCTCAACCAAAGCCTTGAATTCTTTGAACTTTTCAAAGGTTTCAGACTTATGACGTAGTAGGAAGATAAACCCGTATCGCGAATGGTCATCGATAAACGTCAAATAATATCGGTATCCATTTCGAGTCGCGGTACTGAAGGGACCACATACATCGGTATGTATTAGGTCAATAATACCTTCGCATCTCGTAACCTTGTTACGGAAAGGCGTCCTAGTCATTTTGCCCTGTATGCAATGTTTGCAAGTGGGCAGAGGTTGAACCTGTAGAAAATCTAGAGGTCCATCCTTTATCAATCTATTGATCCTATCAACAGACAAATGACCAAGCCTTTGATGCCATATCTCATTTGAGATATTTTTATCCTCTCTGGATCTTTTAGGGTTTTTATTAGTGGTTGTCACATTCATAATACATTTATCAATGCACAATTCATAGAGTCCACCAGAAGTCAAAATACCATCCGCAATATATTTATCATAACGACTTATGACTAATTTATTACAGAAAAGGAAAGTATATCCGCTTCTAACAAGCTTAGATACAGATATCAAGTTCCTTCTGACTTCAGGTACATAAAGACATTCTTTAAGTATAAGGACTCTTCCACTAGATAATGATAGTCTACAAGTCCCGACGGCTACTGCTGCAACACTTGCATCAGATCCCATCTGGATGACTATCTCCCCTTCCTCAAGATTCCTAGTTTCCTGAAACAAATGCAACAAATTGCATACATGAACAGAAGCACCAGAATCTACAACCCAACTTCCTTCTCGTCCGACGAGAAAGCTAGTTTCAATGATGAAAGTAGATTTCATACCTGCTGGGGCTTTACCTTTGTCTGAGGACTTCAGGTAATCTGGGCAGTTACGCTTCCAGTGCCCCGACTTCTTGCAGTGATGACAGACGTCGGTTTTCTTTGACGCCATGAGAGTGGATGCATTGGAAGAAGAGGCAACACTTTGTCCCTTCTTCTTTCTCTTCTGGGCCGGGCCCTTCCGAGAACCATGCTTCCGACCGCGCTTCCCTTTGACCTGTGCAACCATTGCACTGCCACTGGGACCATCCTTCTTCATCACGTCCTCTGCGGACTTTAATGCAGCAAGGAGAGCAGCATTTGTCAATTCTAACTTGTTCATGTGGAATGACACTACAAAGTTATTAAAAGACTTGGGCAATGACAGCAGAATGAAGTCAGCTTGCATGTCTGCATCCATCGTTGCCCCAAGAGTCTCCAGCTCCGACAAGTACCCAAACATTTTGAGTACATGTTCACGGACCGAAGTCCCTTCCTGCATTCTACAGCGAATGAGGTCTTTCATAACATTGTACCGCTGAGTGCGGTTAATGTCACCAAACATATCCTTAAGATTCTGCATTATATCCTGACAGGTATTCATCTCCACATGTTGCTTCTGCAGAACATTGGAGAGAGAACCTAGGATATAGCACCTAGCCAAGACATGATCTTCATCATACTTGTCATTAAATGCTTTTTCTTCCTTGGACTTAGGGTTCTCAAGCTTGTCCTCGGATAGCACATAACTAATGCGCTCAGCAGAGAGAACAAGCTCCAAATTTCGGATCCAATCCGAGTAATTTGGGCCGGTCAATTGGTTGACCTCAAGAAGCCTACTAAGTGGGTTCAAAGACTTCATTTTCTGAAATTAAGAATGCACTATATTAGAATATAGAAATATATATTCAAAATTATGATATTTGATTAAGGTATTTTAAATCAAATTATTCTTGCATTGTCGACTTTGAAAGTTCATTCCCTTAATCACTTTCAAAGTAAGAGATATACTTACCGTTATATCTCTAGCAAGAATTGGGATCTCCTCTTTATCATTGTCACATCCCAATAATATGAGAATCTGTGACTCCAATAAAGAAAAGCAGGAACTCATTCCAATTTGCAAGTCCAACTTGCAATTTCCCAATTCGGTCTTTAACACCCGAGCCCACCACCCCTAAGGCGATGTTGACCCGTTGTTAATTGAACCAACCGTCAACAGGAATAGTACTCGCTATGCGCAATCCAATATCGCCCCAATAATATGAGGATCCGATATTGGGGTCACTACGCATACGGCCTTACTCTTTCGAGAAGCAAAGAGCTCGATCCAGATGCGCTTGCACACGGGAGCTGTCACTTCGGACAGGCGTCTCCCATATGCAATCCCTGGCGACGAAACTCTTCGCCTTGACGGGAGACCATGGATGTCACTTATGTGATCCTCCATCTTCATATTCAAATTTTAATTAATTATCGTGAATCACATTCACATAATTAATTCTTCCAAGGGAATTAATAACTCTAATTATATTAGAGTATTTCAATTGGACATAATCAATTTAATCATATTAAATTAATTATCAATCCAATTCAATCAATCAAACTTGATTATTTTACTTGAATACATATATGGTAATATCTCAAAATACGTATTAATTCGAATTTTAATAATTAGGAAAAAATACATCTTAATCCCTCGGACATTATCCCGGCCCTACCCGCTGTCATGGCCAGTACCGACGAGAGTGGGACGGACCACATACGTTGCAACCCGCAACCCCAATGCTCTCCGACTAGGCACCATATCCGCCTCGGGAAAGGATAATGCCAAATTGATTAATTTGTACTTGAGATTATCATCGGTTTTTCAACCGAAATTATACCATATAGTAATAATCAAAATATTTTTGATTATAAGGAAATTTGCTAGACAAATTCCCAAATCCTATTCAAGCATCAAGTTTGAAGATTGTTGTTTCCAATTTATGATTTAGATCACATCTTAATCAATTAATTGGTTGGGGCCATATCAATTAGGCAAATAATCATGTCTCAATATTTCACAAATATCATTCAAGATTATTTCACGAAATTAACAATTTAATTTCTCTAATTGACAATCACTTGGTTCTAGATTAGGAATGCAATTTCAGTATAGACCCCTATTCACTAAAATTGGCATATCTCAATCAATTTAAATCCAAATTAAGCAAACTCAATTTTCATAGATTGCTAACTTGATTTACAACAGAACCTAAGTGGATTTGCACGCATTTCGAGGCAGATGATAACAGTAATTAACTCTTTAATCATGTTAAAATCTATTGTTCCCGCAACAGTGCATACATGTCCATTAAAACAACCATAACTAGAGCATACGAAATCCGATTTACGCAAACTCAGTTGCTATGGTTTCCTTATTTAATGGGGAACGAAAATCAAGTATTAAATTCGTGTTTAAACAATTTAAATAGTACCGAATTTATTTACTAAACAGATCTGCGAAATCAAATGCGATGAAAACTTTCGCGACCTAAACGAACCCAAGTCGTCCTCGGTTTTTCGAATCATATTCGAAACCGTCGACCTAAGGCTCTGATACCACTTGAAGGATATGGAGAAATCCTCAAGCGCATCACGGAAGCGTGATCGTCGTATCGAATACGACGAAGAACGACTAGTCGTACTAGTTGTTCGGTGCAGCGGAATTTAAAAAATTTTAAACCGATGAAACCACATGATCCGAGAACCATTCTCAAATCGTTTCATCTATAACCACATCAAGTATAATGCAATACCTCTTGAAGCGTGGTTGATCAAGTCTCTACGAAAAGAGACCTCCTGTCTCAAGTCCGATCGTCGGAGTAACAGCTTGCGAGCGCGGAGATGAGTCGCGGTGTCCTCGCAATCCAAGTTGATCCAAGCGCGGTTGCTCCTGATCTCGTCACACGAGATCAAACGTCTCCTTCGTGAGTGAAGCACTCCAAGAAGACAAAGAACCGCAGAGAGTCGAAGCGGCAGCACGATGGCGCGGGCGTCGACGTTTCTCTCCACCAAGGTGGACGGCCACCAAGAAGAGAGGGAGAGAGGGCTGTCGTGTATATGAGAAAGAGAGAGAGAGAGAGTTTTGCTACAACAACATGTGTAAAGAGAGAGCCAAGTATGCCTCTCTATTTATAGGGTTTTGGGATCTATGGATCTCAATCCATGGGACACATAAAATCAATGGATGAGATTGATTTATGTTCATCCAATGGCTGAGATTGTTGTTGTCAAAAGCAACAAATTTAGGTCAAAATATATTTGATAAAATCAAATATAATTTGCTCCTAAATTAACCCAACAAATAAGGAGAGAAGACACATGGAGATTTCATCTCCATGTGCCTTCCATGTAGGCGCACACCCACTCCAATTAGGAGTGGTGTGCCGTCCACCTTGGATTGCATGGAGATTGCAATCTCCATGTAATCTCTCTTTATTTATTTGCAACAAAATAATTTGGGTTTTATTTCTCAAAAAATAATTCACAATTATCTTTGAGAAAATTGCAATCTTGCCATGGAAAAATTGTGAATCATATTCACAACCCAAAACAACATGTAATTCATATTGTTAATTAATTACACAATGTGTATCCAATACACATCATAATTAATCAACATATATAAATTATAATTAACTCTCTCTAATACATTATAAATCACATTTATAATATATTATAAATAATTGGATATCTCTATCCACATTATTCTTATCCAAACTAATTAAATCACATTTAATCATATTGGATAATTTCTCATACATCATGATAATTAAAACACTTTTAATTATCAAATTCTCTTTGCTTAGATCTTATGGAATTGTTCTTAAACCATTTAAGAACAATGCTATTTCTCCTCAGATACTTGGAGATAAGGACAGGGCGATTGTATTGTTCCACGTATAGTGACTTGGATGTTGAGATCGTATCTCAAATCCAGATCCTATGGACCTCCCACTGATGCTTGATCAAATCAAGACCGTAGACTTAATCTTCTCATTGCATCTGAATCTTATTCAGATAATGTCCAGTTCATGGACAAAGATTAGGTCACTTCTCTAATGAGAGGAGTCACTAAAATCCAATCCTGTTTCATCACTCCCTCGAAATGGAAGTGTCATGGTTATACAATCGTATATGATCAAATCACCCTTCAGGTATTCCCAATACCTGCACATCCTACATACTGGAAGACTCATGATCATCCTGAAGATAAAGATCACTTTTATACTGTCATCTTCAGGGTTAGATCATTAAGTTTCTCAATCTTGGTCATCGGGATATGGTATAGATCATATGCTTTCACAAAACATATATCTTACCTTCAAATTCATGTCATGCTTCCAAAGCACGACGACCATGCATGGAATTTGTTCAGTCCCAATACCTCATGAGTGAGCTCATGTCTCCCGGTTCACAAGTGAACCTGTATGATCCCTTTGAGAGATCGTATTACTCATATGTCCTTACATGCACACCAGCTCGCCGGTATATAGACCTTGATTAGGTCATCAACCTATTGGTCTGCCAAATGTACATACTCAAACATATAGCAATACATCTGTCTCTAGTCAGAGGATGCATGCCTATGTTGTGACAGTATTCAACGTAGGTCTTTGGTTATCTCGATCTCGTCAAGTCAACCCATTGACTTAACTAACCTGACACCTCTGAATCATTATTCCCATGCAGAGGACCTGCATCAAGAGGTCAGTCAGATATCAGTCATATGAGATAGGATTGCCATCTCCCACTCAGACTGGAGATCATCACTTAATGATCATTTGATGATGCTTGATGAGTCCTCTATCTAACTCCTTAGATATTCATCCAAGCATCAGCCTCTATGATCCATCCAATGAATCAACAGCTGTATGATCATCAAGTTGGCCATGGTATATAACCCTTATTGTACAGAGGGACCCTATAGTGCATTCATTCATTAATCTCAGAAAGGGGAGTGAAAAATAATCAATAATTTTCATTGATAATTTATTCATTACAATAACATTTATTGTAGAAATGGTTCGCCCGGGGCTCACATTGCTAACAGTCTCTTCTACACATATACCTTGAAACTAAGAGGTAATTGCGCTAAGATTCACCATTGATCAAATCATGTCACACATGATCAATTGTATCTCCCTACAACTCTATTGACTTTAGATATATCACGAGGAGTGAGATAGGAACAATATTCCAATCTCTATAAGGTATTCCTTGAATTCATCTAATAGGTACTTGCTACCTAAGTTAGATCAAATTCATTTCACCTTGCTTCAAACTTTGGTTCTAAATCAAAATTGTAAAATCTTTAAACATTTCAAAGCTTTCTAAGGTGAAGAGAATAAATCTCATCTCACAAATAATCATCAATAGATATCACATATCATTAATGTTTATTATGATATAGATGACCCACATACATCAATATGTATGAGATATTGAATACCTTGACATCTTACATCATTCCTAGAGAAGGGTGCATTGGACATTTTTACTTTGAATACAATATTCAAAAGCATGTAAGATTTGAAATTTTAGACATTCTATTCATCACTTACTAGTCTATTGATCTCATCAACAGACATATGTCCAAGGCTTGATGCCAGATCATTGCCAAATGATCTTCATCCTCCTATCGATCTTTTAAGTTTAGTTTTCAATATTAAAAAGTTAATGAACCATTCATTAATATTAGCAATGTCCTCCAAATGTCAGATTACTATCTGAAATATATCCATCATAACTCTTTTATGATAGGTCTATTCCAGAATTCATATTTATTTCCAACATTTAGAAATAAACAATGAGCGTATTCTAACATCTAGGTCATAGAGACATTCTCTAAGACTAGGGGCTCTTCCACTGAAAATATGAAGTCTATCTATTTAATAGAGATTGTTGCAACAATTTCATCGACATCCATGTGGATGGCTATTAAACTTTATGATCAAAATTTCTAGTCTTCTAAGACATATGCAATAATTGCATGTGTTATTAGAAGATTGCAATACAATTATTAAACTTTGATCTATCTAATAAGTAAGTCAATTTCAATGATGTTATGTAGATGTAGATTATTCTAATGCACTATCTGAGTCCTCTAAGGATCTTAGATAGTGTAGATAGTCATACTATCAATACATCAGCTTGTTGCAGTATTGACATTCATCCAACTCTTTGGATGTCATATGGAAATTACAGAAGTAAAATCAACTCCTTGACTTTCCTTCTCACTTGGGTCAAACCCATGCTTCTGTTGCACTCCCTTCATCTATAAACAACCATTGCTTAAGACAAAAGGTCTCTTATGTTGAATTCAAAAGATTTCAATGTAAAAGTATTTCAACATCTATACATGCTTTATTGAATTCATACAATATGAATATTACAAAGCTTCATAAATGACTTGAATATATACAACAGAATGATGACATTCATCATATATACAAACATCTCAACTCTAAAAGACTTCGGCTCAGGTAGATACTCAAACATTTTGAATACATCATCTCTTATTGAGCCACCATTTTGCATAATGCAGTGAACCATGTTATTCATGATTAAATGTTGAGAGCACATATTCATGCCAAAAGATCTTCTTAGATTTTTTAAGGATTAATTGATCGACATGATACTTCCAAAGCATACTCGATGAGAGATCAAGACTATAAAGACACACAAACCCTAGGCTGTTGTCCTATTATATATTTAATTGTCACTCCTCATTATTATGAGGAAACATGCACATTGCAACCACATAGAATATGTGTCCAATTGCAAGTACAATATCTTGATCATGGATCCAATCCATGATATTTTACTAGTTATTATTGAGTATAGCATTCAGTGGGTTTAATGAAGGATTATCTGAAATAAAAATTTGCATAAATAAATATAAATATATATATTTTACTTTTATTTAGGAATTTTTATATCAAAGTTATCTCGCCTTGTCAACATTGAAAGTTCATTCCCTTAATCACTTTCAATGTAAGAGATATTATATCTCAAGCAAGATTTGGGATCTCCTTTCTCATCTCTGTCACATCCCAATAATATGAGAACCTGTAACTCGGATAAAAAGAAGCGGGAACACATTCCACCTTGCAAGTCCAACTTGCATTCCCAATTCGATTTTCAATACCCGGGCCCTCCACCCCTAAGGTGATGTTGACTCAACGTTAATTGAACCAACTGTCAACGAGATTAGAACTCACTATGCACAATCCAATATCACCCCAATAATAAGGAACCGGTGTTAGGGTCACTACGTATACGACCTTACTCTTTCGAGAAGCAAAGAACCCGATCTAGATGTGTTTGTATGTTGGAGCTGTCACTTCGGACATGCATCTCCTACATACAATCCCTGGCGAAGGAACCCTTCACCTTGACGGGAGACCATGGATGTTACTTATGTGATCCTCCATATCATGTTCAAATTCTAATTAATCATTATGAATCATATTCATTTCAATTAATTCTTTCAAGTCAAATAAAACTCTGTTCATAATGGAGCGTTTTAATTTTAATTGGATTCCAATTAATCTAATCATATTAAATCAATGATCCAATTAATATCCACCAAACATTCTTTATTGTTACTTGAAATATGGTATTATCTATAATACATATTATTCTAATTTAATAATTAGAAAAATACATTATGTTCCCTAAAACATTATCCCTTCCCTACCTGTTGTCATGTCCAATATCGTCGGTAGTGGGAAAGACCACTCACAGGGCAACCTGCTACCTCAACGCTCATCGACTAGACACCATATCTGCCTCGGATTAGGTTAATGCCAATTAATCACTTTGTACTTGAGATGATAATCAATTTTTCAACCAATGTTATACCATATAATAATAATAATCATAACCATTGATTTATATTATAAAGAAACTTGCTAAATAAATTCCCAATCAAGCAATTTTGTTTGTTGGAAAAAAGATCATGTAACCAATTTGTGATCTAAATAATATCTAATTAATTATTGATTAAGGCAATATCATTTAAGGAAATAATCATTATCAAATATTTCACAAAATATTCATCTATAATTATTTCCGGAAATTAACCATTAATTTCACTAATTGATTAAGTGACAGGCACAAGGTTCTCGATTAGGACTGTAATTTCCACTAGTGACCCTCACTAAAATTAGCACATCTCAATCAACTTAAATCCAAATCATGCAAAATAAGTTTCCAAAGTTTTCTAATTTGATTTATAATAGAACTCATGATATTCACTCATTTCTAGACATTTCAAAAACTGCAATTAACTCTTTGATTACATCAAGATTTGCCATCTCCAAAACAATAGATACATGTTCATTAAAATGATCATAACTTACACAATTAGATTTCAAATCACGCAAACTCAAATCTCCGGTATTCTTATTTAATGAGGATCATTATATAAATGATAATAACATATTTAAACAAATTAAACATGACCGAAAAAATTTACAAAACAGGACTGCGTGAACCAAATGCGATAAAATTTTCACAAACCCTAATGAGTCCAAGTCGTCCTAGGTTTATGGATCGTATCTTAAACCTATAACCTACCTCTGATACCATTCGAAGGATATAGGAATATCCTTAAGCGCATCACGAAAGCATGAGGATCGCATCGTATGCGATCGGGAGCGACTAGTCGTACTAGTAGCTCGAGGTAGCAGATTTTAAAAAAATTTTAACAATGAAACCACATGATCCAAGAACACTTCTCGGATCATTTCATCTAAACTACAAACACGTATTAGATTTACAAATTGAAGCATGGTTGTGATCGAGTCTCTAAACGAAGAGACCTCCCGTCTCAAGTTCGATCCAACAGAGGAGATGCTTGCGAGCACGATGATGAGATGCGTGCTCTGCACAATCCATATTGGTGATCCAAGCAACGGATCTCCTAATCTCATCACACGAGATCGGACGTCTTCTTCACGAGTGAGGCACACCAAAGGAGACAGAGACCTATGAGCAAACAATCCGATAATATAAATTACAATATGCTCTCTCTAATATATTATAAATCACATTTGTAATATATCCGATTAATATGGATAGTTCTGTTGGAAATGCGAGCCCACGGCGAGCCATTATGCAATAAATGTTATTGCAATTCACTCCTTAATCTGAAATGAAGAATACATAATTTGCATAATAGGTCCCTTAGTACAATTAGGGTTATGTACCATGGCCATCTTGATGATCATACAGCTGTTGTTTCAACTATTGAATCATAGAGGCTGGTGCTTGGATGAATATCTAAAGAGTTAGATTGAGGACTCATCAAGCACCGTCAAATGATTGTTAAGAGATGATCTCCAACCGGAGTAGGAGATGGCAATCCTTATCTCTGAAGGCTGATATCTGACCGACCTCTTGATGCAGGTCCTCTGCATAGGAATAGAGATTCGGAGGTGTCAGATTAGTTAGGTCAAAGAGTTGACTTAACGAGATCGAGATAACCGAAGTCCTATATCATATGCTGTCATGATATAGGCACGCATCCTCTGACCGGAGACAGATGTGTTACTATATGTCTGAGTATGTACATTTGGCAGACCAATAGGTTGATGACCTAATCAAGGTCTATACACCGGCACGCTGGTGTGCATGTAAGGGTATGCGAGTAATACGATCTCTCAAAGGGAACATACAGGTTCATTCACTGAACCGGAAGACATGAGCTCACTCATGAGATATTGGGAAGAATCAAATTCCGTGCGCACGGTCGTCTCGCTTTGGAAGCTTGACTGAATTTGTAGGTTTGATATATACTTTTGGAAAGTATATGATCAAGACCAAGGTATGATATACGCTTTTGGAAAGTGTATGATCGATACCAACTCCCAATGATTGAATGAGAAACTTAAAGATAAAACCATGAAGTAGACAGTATAAAGTTGATCCAATACTTCGGGTTTAGTCTGAGTCTTCCAGTATGCAGGATGTACAGGTATTGGGAATACCTGAGGGTGATTTGATCATAAACGATTGTATAACCATGACGCTTCCATTCCTAAGGAGTGATGAAACGGGTCTGGATTTTAGTGACTCCTCTCAGTTGAGAAGTGATCTGATCTTGGTCCAAATGTTGGACATTGATCTGAATGTGATTCAGATACAATGAGAAGATTAGATTTACGGTCTTGATTTAATCAAGCATCTATGGGAGGCCCGCGATCTGGATTTGAGATACGATCTCAATATCCATGTCACTATACGTGGAACAATACAATCGCCCTGTCCTTATCTCCAAGTATTCGCGGAGAAAGCGCATTATCCTTGAAAGAGTTCATGGATAATTCTATTGTTGATATATGTATCCGAGCATTGAGAATATGGATAATTAAATGTGATTTAATTATCATGATTAATATGAATTCGATTCATATTATAAAGAGAGCTATCTTAGATAATTAAATGTGATTTGATTATCAAAGATGTAAGTAATATGAATATGATTCATATTATTTGGACACAAGAGAATAGAGATCCAAAATGATTAAATGTGATTTAATCATCATGGATATGAATAATGTGGATAGCAATATCCATATTAATCAAATATATTATAAATGTGATTTATAATATATAAGAGAGAGATGTTTGTAATTTACATTTGTTAATTAAATGTTAATGTGAATTGGATTCACATTGGACATTAAATTGAAAATGTAATTTACATTTTGTTTTGGGTTGTGAATGTGATTCACAAATTTCCAATGGCATGATTGTAATGTTCACAAAATAAATTGGATTTATTTTTGTGAAATAATTTGCAACAGAAGTTGTTGCAAATATTGGAGAGAATCATGAGATAATATAATCTCATGCAAAAGGAAAAAGGAAGCTCCCTTCCTAAAGAGGAGAGGGGACGACCACAATTCCCATGAGGAATTGGTGGCCGTTCACCCTCCTTATGGAAGGAGGCTTGCCTCCTTTCCTATCTCTCCAATGGAGATTGATTTGATATAAATCAAATTATATTTAATATATATTTGATTTTTATTAAATTAATTGTTGTTGTGTTTTTAGCAACAAATCATGACCATTGAAAGAAACACAAATTAATGTGGACCATTGGATTTGTGTTGACACATGGATTGAGATCCATGGATCCCAAAACCCTATAAAAGGAGAGGCACCCCATTGCTCTTCTTAGCACATAAGTGAGACAACAAGTCTCTCTCTCTCTCTCTCTCTCTCTCTCTCTTTCTTTCTCCTTCTCTCCCTCTCATGGCCGTCCACCATGGATGCCCTAGAGAGGCTCTCCATCGCCGCGGCACCGTCGTTATGCTGCCCGATGTTTTGCTCGTGGAACTCCGTCTACTTCGGCATGCCTTGCTCGTGAAGAAGACGTCGGATCTCGTGTGTCGAGATCAGGAGATCCACCGCTTGGATCATCAACATGGATTGCGAGAAGCACACGGTTCATTCCCGCGCTCGCAAGCGTCTCCTCCGACGGATCGGACTTGAGACAGGAGGTCTCTTCGTTTAGAGACTTGATCGCAACCACGCTTCAAGAGGTAAACCTAATACTTGGTTGTGGTTTAGACGAAACGATCCGAGAAGTGTTCTTGGATCGTGATGAAAATTTTTTAATTTCCGCTGCATAGAACAACTAGTGCGACTAGTCGTTCTTCGTCGTATTCGATACGATGATCACGCTTCCGTGATGCGCTTGAGGATCTAACCATATCCTTCAAGTGGTATCAGAGCCTTAGGTTGGTGGTTTTGGATACGATCCATAAACCGAGGACGACTTGGGTTCATTAGGGTATGCGAAAGTTTTCTTGCATTTCATTTTCGCATCTCTGTTTTGATATTATTTTCGGCACTGTTCAAATTATTTAAACACGAAAATAATATTTGGATTTTATTCCCCATTAAATAAGGAAACCGTAGGATCTGAGTTTGCGTGATTTCGATTCCGTTTGCTCCAGATATGCTCATTTTAGTGAACATGTATCCACTGTTTCGGGGACTGCGGATCATGACGTAATTAAGATGTTAATTGCGGATCTGAAACGCCTTGAAATGCGTGCAAATCACTTGGGTTCTGTTGTAAATCAAGTTAGCAAACTTTGGAAATTTACTTTGCTTAATTTGGATTTAAATTGATTGAGATATGGTATTTTTAGTAAGTGAGGGTCACTGCTGAAAATACTTTCCTAATCAAGAACCTAGTGATTGTCATTCAATTAATTAGTGAAATTAAATTGTTTAATTTCCTGGAATAATTATGCATAAATATTTGTGAAATATTTAATGATAATTATGTCCTTAAATGACTTTGCCCTAACCAACAAATGATTAGATGTGATCTAGATCAAGATTGGTTACATGATCTACATGATCAACATTCCAACAAACATGTTGCTTGAATAGGACTTGGGATTTGTTTAGCAAATCTCATTATAATGTAATCAAAATTGTTTTGATTATTACTATATGGTATAATTTCGGTTGAAGAACCGATGATCATCTCAAGTACAAAATGATCTATTTTGCATTATCCTTTCCCGAGGTGGATATGGTGTCTAGTCGGAGAGCATTGGGGTTGCGGGTTGCAACGTATGTGGTCCGTCCCACTCTCGTCGGTACTGGCCATGACAGCGGGTAGGGTTAGTATAATGCTTAAGAAATCATGATGTATTTCTAATTATTAAAATTCGAAATAATACGTATTTGAGATAATACCATAATTCAAGTAACTATTAAAATTGTTTGTTGGATATTAATTGGATCATTAATTTAATATGATTAGATTAATTGGAATCCAATTAAAATTAAAACACTCTATGAATAGAGATGTTATTTCCCTTGGAAGAATTAATCATAATGAATATGATTCATACTGATTAATTAGAATTTGAATATGATATGGAGGATCACATAAGTGACATCCATGGTCTCCCGTCAAGGCGAAGGGTTCCGTCGCCAGGGATTGTATGTAGGAGACGCCTGTCCGAAGTGACAGCTCCTGTATGCAAGCGCATCTGGATCGGGCTCTTTGCTTCTCGAAAGAGTAAGGCCATATACGTAGTGACCCCAATATCGGATCCTCATATTATTGGGGCGATATTGGATTGCGTATAGCGAGTACTATTCCTGTTGACGGTTGGTTCAATTAACGACGGGTCAACATCGCCTTAGGGGTGGTGGGCCTGGGTGTTAAAGACCGAATTGGGAATGCAAGTTGGACTTGCAAGGCGGAATGTGTTCCCGCTTCTTTTTATCCGAGTTGCAGATTCTCATATTATTGGGATGCAACAAAGATAAGGAAGGAGATCCCAGATCTTGTTGAGATATAATGGTAAGTATATCTCTTACATTGAAAGTGATTAAGGGAATGAACTTTCAGTGTTGACAAGACAAGACAACTTTGATATAAAAATCCTAAATCAAAGTAAAATATATATATTTATATATTTATGCAAATTTCTTATTTCAGATAATCCTTCATTAAAACCCACTCAATGATATACTCAATAATAACCAGTAAAATATCATGGATTGGACTCATGATCCAGATATTGTACTTGCAATTGGACACATAATGTATGTGGTTGCAATGTGCAAGTTTCCTCATAATATTGAGGAATGACAATTAAATAGATAATAGTACTACACCACTAGGGTTTGTGTGTCTCTATAGTCTTGATCTCTCGTCGGATGTACTTTGGAAGTGACATGTCGATGATGATCGTAATTGTCAAATAATCCTTATAAAATTAATGAAGATATTCTGACATACATATGTGCTCTTGACATTTAACATGAATGAGATGGTTCACTGCATCATGCAGAATGGTGGCTCTATAAGAGATGATGTATTCAAATTGTTTGAGTACCTACCTGAACCTATGTTTTAAGAGTTTAGATGGATGTAGATGATGAGTGTCATCATTCTACTATCTATACTCTGGTCATTCATGAAGCTTCATAATATTCATATTTTATGAATTTAATGAAGCATGTATAAATGTTGAAATGCTATTACATAAGAGATCCTTAGTCTTAAGCAATGGTTGCTTATAGATAAAGGGAGCGCAGTGGAAGCATGGGTTGGACCCGAGTAAGAAGTATGGTCAAAGAGTTGACTGTACATCTATGACTTCCATATGTCATCCGAAGAGTTGGATGAATGCCAATACTGCAATATGTTGATGTGTTGATAGTATGACTATCAAGTCTATCTAGAATCCTTAGAGAAGGACTCCGATGGAGCATCGGATTAATCTACATAAATCATTGATAAGATAAAGTCAAATAATTGTATCTCAATCTTCTGATGACATTTGCAATAGGTTGCATATGTTTTAGAAGACTGGAAAATTTGATCTTAAAGGTTTATAGTTATCCACATGGATATTGATGCAATTGTTGCAACAATCTCTGTTGGATTGATAGACTTGTTAATTTCAGTGGGAGAGTCCTTAGTCTTAGAGAATGTCTCTATGACCTAGATATAAGAATACACTCATTGTTTGTTTCTAAATGTTAGAAATAAACATGAATCTGAGATAGAACTGTCATAAAGAGTTATGATGGAGATATTTCAGATAGTAATCTAAAATCTAGTGGACTCCACTAAATTAGAAAATTGATGAATGGGTCATTAACATTTCTAAATGCTGAAATTAAAACTTAAGATCAATATGAGGATGAAGATCATTTGACATTGATCTAGCATCAAGCTTTGGACATTTGTTTATTGATTTGATCAATAGACTAGTAAGAGATGAAACTTTAGAATGTCTAAAATTTCAAAACTTACATACTTATGAATATTGTATTCAAAGTAAAATGTCCAATACACCCTTCTTAGAGAAAGGTGTAAGATGCCAAGGTATTCAGAATCTCATGCATATTGATGTATGTAGATCATCTATATCATAGTAAACATTATGGATATGTGATATCTGTTGATGATTATGTATGATATGAGATTTCTTCTCTTCACCTAAGAAACCTTTGAAATGTTCAAAGATTTCATTATTTTTGGTTTAGAACCAAAGTTTGAAGGAAGATAAAATGAATTTGATCTAATCTAGGTAGCAAGTACCTGTTAGATAAATTCAAAGAATACCTTATAGAGATATGAATATCATTTCTATCTCAATCCTCCTAACACACCTTAACTCAATAGAGTTATAGGTAGATACAATTAGATCATATGTGACATGATCTTATCAATGATGAATTTTAGCATAATTATCCCTTAGTTTCCAGGTATATATGTGTAGAAGAGACTACAATATATATGCTTAATATGATTCCATGCATGCAAGCTGGAATCTAGCACTTGAAAGTGCTGCTTCATTAGGAAAATAAAGGATGGTATTGGATACCTACTTTCTGACCTTGAGATTCTAAGTATCTCATCTCTGAGAATATGATTCTTAGAGGTTGAGACTCTTGAGAATCAAGATGAAAATGAAGTGTAGGAACTAATTTATCTTGAAAAGATAGAGGCTCCTGAAATTGGAAACTAAAAGGACAATTAAAGATGAAACACTAAAACCTCTTCAAAAGAGTTTGAGGAAGGATTCCATGTGTCAGAGAAATCTGACAATGATCGAACTTCATGTGATGAAGCTTCTGAAGATCATAGCATGGATAGATGGATGTTAGCAATAAAAGTCTAAAGTAGACTTCATATACAAGTGTTGTATATGGACCCTAGAGGATCCACCTATATAGGTAAGACATGTAAAGGTGTAAATGGATCTTCAAGAGAAAGGGAACCTGATGAGAAGGTAGAGACCTTCAAAGCACGGTTCGTAGCCATGAGCCACACACCGGAAGAGAAGACATTGCTTGCAATGAGACTTGCTCTTCGGTGACCATGCTTAAAATCATCAGAATGTTTCTAACCTTAGCTACACAACTTGACTATTGCATCTTCAAAGATGTAAGTCAAGATTGCATTCCTCTATAAATACCTCTCTGAGGATATTCACATGAAGTAGCCCTAAGGCTTCATGATTGAGGAAAGCAAGGTGTGCAAGCTAAGGAATCCATCTAAGGACTCAAATAAGCTTCTTTGAGATGGACCATAAGATTTGATGAAATTATAAATGTTATGATGGAATCTTGATGAGCCATGCGAAGCTTAGTGGGAGTGCCTATGTGTTCATTGCGCTAAATGTAGATGATATCCTGATCATTTAAAATGATATAAAGATAATAATAAGTGTTTTATAATCTGATTGTTCCGTAACTTGAGATATGATCTCAAGGATACCTCTTGGATCTTAGTTCTGAAGGTGTTCAGGAGCAAAGAGAAGAGGGTATTGGGACTATCACATTAGTAGTACACCTTGGACATATTCTATTGTATGGAAAATCCCAAGAAAGGCTTCCATCCCTTAAGATATGGTTCTGACCTGTCTGAAGGGATAGCACCTCAAAGAGTTGAGGAAGTAAATGCTAAAACTACTTGCACTTGTGCATTAGTTACGAGAAGCTGAGTGTATGCTAGATGTGTACAAAAGCCAGATATCTGCCATGCAGTGGGAGTAGTAAAATGTTACTAATCCTACTATGGAAATAAAACACTTAATTGCAGTAATAATAATATCTTCAAAGATGATGAAACTTAGAGATAGTGATCTCAAAGTCTTATATTCAAAAGTTTAAGACCATGTAGATAGTGATCTATAAGGGTCTAAACTTTAGATACCTTAGGAGATAGAGATCTCCGGGAATGAAGGTATTCTAATAAGGATTATGGGGATACTGGTTATGATGTCAAGGACACTGTAACCAACTAGATTGAGTATTGGTTGCATGAGATGCAACATTCGCATTAGATGCGAGCACTGTAACTGGGGATATGCAAGTGCCGTAAAAGGACTTGGTATAGTCTCGCGGGAACAGAGTGACTGATCAGCTTACCTAGCTATTTTATAAATAGCCTATGATTGTCACATGAGTGCGGGTTTAAATGATTAGCCCATTAATGGCTCTTTGGGCTAGTGGGAGATTGTTGGAAATGCGAGCCCACGGCGAGCCATTATGCAATAAATGTTATTGCAATTCACTCCTTAATCTGAAATGAAGAATACATAATTTGCATAATAGGTCCCTTAGTACAATTAGGGTTATGTACCATGGCCATCTTGATGATCATACAGCTGTTGTTTCAACTATTGAATCATAGAGGCTGGTGCTTGGATGAATATCTAAAGAGTTAGATTGAGGACTCATCAATCACCGTCAAATGATTGTTAAGAGATGATCTCCAGCCGGAGTAGGAGATGGCAATCCTTATCTCTGAAGGCTGATATCTGACCGACCTCTTGATGCAGGTCCTCTGCATAGGAATAGAGATTCGGAGGTGTCAGATTAGTTAGGTCAAAGAGTTGACTTAACGAGATCGAGATAACCGAAGTCCTATATCATATGCTGTCATGATATAGGCACGCATCCTCTGACCGGAGACATATGTGTTACTATATGTCTGAGTATGTACATTTGGCAGACCAATAGGTTGATGACCTAATCAAGGTCTATACACCGGCGCGCTGGTGTGCATGTAAGGGTATGTGAGTAATACGATCTCTCAAAGGGAACATACAGGTTCATTCACTGAACCGGAAGACATGAGCTCACTCATGAGATATTGGGAAGAATCAAATTCCGTGCGCACGGTCGTCTCGCTTTGGAAGCTTGACTGAATTTGTAGGTTTGATATATACTTTTGGAAAGTATATGATCAAGACCTAGGTATGATATATGCTTTTGGAAAGTATATGATCGATACCGACTCCCGATGATCGAATGAGAAACTTATTGATAAAACCATGAAGTAGACAGTATAAAGTTGATCCAATACTTCGGGTTTAGTCTGAGTCTTCCAGTATGCAGGATGTACAGGTATTGGGAATACCTGAGGGTGATGTGATCATAAACGGTTGTATAACCATGACGCTTCCATTCCTAGGGAGTGATGAAACGGGTCTGGATTTTAGTGACTCCTCTCAGTAGAGAAGTGATCTGATCTTGGTCCAAGTGTTGGACATTGATCTGAATGTGATTCAGATACAATGAGAAGATTAGATTTACGGTCTTGATTTAATCAAGCATCTATGGGAGGCCCGCGATCTGGATTTGAGATACGATCTCAATATCCATGTCACTATACGTGGAACAATACAATCGCCCTGTCCTTATCTCCAAGTATTCGCGGAGAAAGCGCATTATCCTTGAAAGAGTTCATGGATAATTCTATTGTTGATATATGTATCCGAGCATTGAGAATATGGATAATTAAATGTGATTTAATTATCATGATTAATATGAATTCGATTCATATTATAAAGAGAGCTATCTTAGATAATTAAATGTGATTTGATTATCAAAGATGTAAGTAATATGAATATGATTCATATTATTTGGACACAAGAGAATAGAGATCCAAAATGATTAAATGTGATTTAATCATCATGGATATGAATAATGTGGATAGCAATATCCATATTAATCAAATATATTATAAATGTGATTTATAATATATAAGAGAGAGATGTTTGTAATTTACATTTGTTAATTAAATGTTAATGTGAATTGGATTCACATTGGACATTAAATTGAAAATGTAATTTACATTTTGTTTTGGGTTGTGAATGTGATTCACAAATTTCCAATGGCATGATTGTAATGTTCACAAAATAAATTGGATTTATTTTTGTGAAATAATTTGCAACAAAAGTTGTTGCAAATATTGGAGAGAATCATGAGATAATATAATCTCATGCAAAAGGAAAAAGGAAGCTCCCTTCCTAAAGAGGAGAGGGGACGACAACAATTCCCATGAGGAATTGGTGGCCGTCCACCCTCCTTATGGAAGGAGGCTTGCCTCCTTTCCTATCTCTCCAATGGAGATTGATTTGATATAAATCAAATTATATTTAATATATATTTGATTTTTATTAAATTAATTGTTGTTGTGTTTTTAGCAACAAATCATGACCATTGAAAGAAACACAAATTAGTGTGGACCATTGGATTTGTGTTGACACATGGATTGAGATCCATGGATCCCAAAACCCTATAAAAGGAGAGGCACCCCATTGCTCTTCTTAGCACATAAGTGAGACAACAAGTCTCTCTCTCTCTCTCTCTCTCTCTCTCTCTTTCTCCTTCTCTCCCTCTCATGGCCGTCCACCATGGATGCCCTAGAGAGGCTCTCCATCGCCGCGGCACCGTTGTTATGCTGCCCGATGTTTTGCTCGTGGAAGTCCGTCTACTTCGGCATGCCTTGCTCGTGAAGAAGACGTCGGATCTCGTGTGTCGAGATCAGGAGATCCACCGCTTGGATCATCAACATGGATTGCGAGAGGCACGCGGTTCATCCCCGCGCTCGCAAGCGTCTCCTCCGACGGATCAGACTTGAGACAGGAGGTCTCTTCGTTTAGAGACTTGATCGCAACCACGCTTCAAGAGGTAAACCTAATACTTGGTTGTGGTTTAGACGAAACGATCCGAGAAGTGTTCTTGGATCGTGTGGTTTCGTCACATGAAAATATTTTAATTTCCGCTGCATAGAACAACTAGTGCGATTAGTCGTTCTTCGTCGTATTCGATACGACGATCACGCTTCCGTGATGCGCTTGAGGATCTAACCATATCCTTCAAGTTCTATCCACATTATTCATATCCATGATAATTAAATCACATTTAATCATCTTGATCTCAACTCTTATGCCCAAATAACATGAATAACATTCACATTATTCACATTTTTGATAATTAAGTCATATTTAATTATCTTAGATAACTCTCCTTATAATATGATTCAAATTCATATTATTCATGATAATTAAATCACATTTAATTATAAATTTTCTCAACGCTTGGATATATATATATATATATATATATCAACAATGAAATATCCTTGAACTCTTTCAAGGATAATGCGTTTTCTTTGCGGATACTTGGAGATAAGGACATATCGATTGTATTGTTCCACGCGTAGTGACTTGGATATTGAGATCACATCTCAAATCCAGATCTTGCGAATCTCTCATAGATGCTTGATTAAATCAAGAGCGCAAATCTAATCTTCTCATTGTACAAATCGATGTACGACATTCGAACCAAGATCAGATCACTTCTCTACTAAGAGGAGTCACTAAAATCCATTTCTGTTTCATCACTCCCTAGGAATGGAAGCGTCATGGTTATACGATCGTTTACGATCACATCATCCTCATGTATTCCTAATGCCTGTACATCCTTGCATACTGGAAGATCAAGAATAAACCTAAAGTTTTAGATATATTTAAACTATCTACTTCAGGGTTTCATCATTAAGTTTCTCATTTGACCATTGGGAGTTGGTACGATCATATACTTTTCAAAAGCATATATCATACCTAAGTGTTAATCATATACTTTCCAAAAGCACATATCAAACTTTACAAATTTAGCCAAGCTTCCAAAGTGAGAGGATCATGCATGGAATTTGATTCTTCCCAATATCTCACGAGTGAGTTCATGACTTCCAATTCAGTAATGAACCTGTATGATCCCTTTGAGAGATCGTATTACGCATATGCCCATGCGTGCACACCAGCGTGTCAGTGTATAGACCTTGGTTAGGTCAATGTCCTATTGGTCTGCCAAATGTACATACTTAGACATATAGTAACACAACTGTCTTTGGTCAGAGGATGCATGTCCATATCGTGAAATAACACGACATAGATCTTTGGTTATCTCGATCTTGGTAAGTCAACTCTTTGAACTTACTTATCTAACACCTCTGAATCTCTATTCCCATGCAGAGGACCTGCATCAAGAGGTCGATTAGATATCAGTTTTTTGAGAATGGATTGGCATCTCCTTCTTAGCATGGAGATCATCTCTTAATAATCATTTGATGGTGCTTGATGAAACCTGAATCTAACACTTTAGATATTCATCCAAGCACCAACATATGTGACTCAATAATTGAATAAACAACTATATGATCATTAAGATGGCCATGACACATCACCCTAATTGTATTAACAAACCTATTATGCAATAATATTTGCAACAATATTTATTGCATAATGGCTCGTTGTAGGCTCGTATGTCCAACATGGTTCTCCTGCGGATGACCGATGTCTTCATAGAAAGACAGAGGGTCGATGGCAAAGATGATCACATGGAGGGCAAGGCCCAAGGGCGAGTTGCTGCATGGTTGCTACTAGAGACACGAGGCAGAAGTGCGAAAGGAGACAATCGATGATGGAGAGGGCAGTCGACACTCGATAGTGGTGTGTGAAGGTGGTGCGATGCGACAGGTGGAGTTGGCTCGATTTAAATCGGAGAAGAGCAAGCGAAGGTTGAGGTGAAAGAAGAAGATGGGTGTTGATCATTCGTGAGAAGTGGAGAGACAAAGGAGAACAAGGGAAAAAGAGGATAGAAGAACAGATGGGAGAAGGGAGAAAGAAGTTTACCTGGACGTTGTTTGTCTGGGGAACGAGCACGACGACGTTTCTCCGAGGTTGTCGCCTCCAAGATCTCGACGAGGTGACTCTGAAGCTTGGGCGATAAGCTTGGAAAACTGCTTCTATGAGGAGATGGGTTCCTCCATGAATCTCGCCTCAGACCGTCGTCGCTCAAGAACTCCCCACCGAGCTGTCACCAGGGTGGGGCTTCAAGATGGTGGTCCTTACTCTAAAAAATGGTGGATAGGAAACACTGGGAGGCAGATCGTATTGTTTTATAGGTGGTTGGAGCGATGTAGATGTGGAAGTTATGGTGGAAGAGTGGGTCCTGCTGAGTGCGGTTGCGATTGGCTGAGTTGTGGGGAGAAGCGGGGAGGTGGAAACGAGGGAGTAGTGGGCTGCCCGAGGACGCAAACGGAGGTGGTTGGCGATCACGAGAGACAGGGGTGGTTGGCATTATCCACAAGATTCGAGAGGAAGGATACGATGCGTCAGCCGTCCGATTGGTCGAGATCGAATAATCTAGGTGGTGACACGTGGCACGTAAATAAAAAGGAACAAAATAAAAAGGAAACAAATAAAAGAGTAAACTAAAAAATAAAATAAACAAAATGATATGGACCATTGGATGAAGCACCCTTCATCCAACGATCCAGATGAAGGGGGATTCAAGTGAGTAAGTGGGGGGAGGAGGCGACGACATGTGGCTGCTCCAGGAGTTGCTACGTGTTGTGCCTAGAAAATTCAGAATTAAATTTCAAAGAAAAATTAATAAAAATATCATACAAAGTCAAATAAAAAATTGGTCAATACGAAAGTTGCTCGTCTCAATGAGATCTAGAACTCTTGTAAAGGACAAAAAACTAAAACAAATCATCTGTCCAAAAAGCATTTTTGAGTATCATTTTATAGGTATAAAATACTGCATTTTTATCTTTTGTAGATTTTTTTATCATTTTTAAATAAGATAAAAATCAAATAAAATTAAAGAAAATATGACAGAAATATTTACAACATAATCTATTTTTTGGATTTTTAATAATTAAGAAAATAAATAGATTAAGGGACATATGTACAATATACAATATACAAAGGGGCCCGAAACTCAAGTTTCACATACAAACTCTGATTATTTTGAATTTGGTCTTGTTTTGAAGGTAATTGAACATATATTAATCCAAAGGTGAATAAGGATCCATTGGAGACTGTATGAGAGAGATATTCACATTTTAAGGTTCTTAGTCTCGAACTAGGGTTTGAGTTTTATTGGTCAATTTTAGTATTTTTTTTGATAATTTTCTTTTATTACTGCTAGTAATATGCACATTATAGCATTGATTTTATTCAATTCTTATTTATTGAAAAATAGATAAAAAAATAAGAGAAATATGGTAATATACAAGTGATATTTACTGGAAATTTGGCTTCTTATTTAATGTAAATATGGATGCTAAAATGTAGAAATTAATTCTAGTTGTATGAATGAGAATACTGCAAAATAAGTAAAGATATGCAACTAATTACTCAGTAACAAAGATCTATTTTCGACTTTTTTAGTGATGAATCACATATTCATCAACCCCTATAATTAAACCTTGTTCATCCCCGAGCAACTAAAATGAAATTCAAGAGTGAAATGATTTTGGATTCCATACCAAGGTCATGAACAATAGGTGAAAATGGAGCTCGACTCGACCTTTGGATTAATTGTGTGGTGGAACATTATTGGGAATTGAAGTTAAGACCTAACAACCTTAAAGTTCCACAAATCTCTATTCAGGTCCTCTCAACAATCAAATCAGAACAAATTCTCATGCGCAAATTCTGATGACTATGAATCTTACTTGTATTGTGTAAGTGAAATACATCTCTCCACATCACCAATGACAAAGAAATAACCTCCTCTAACGTAACTCTAATTCCCCAGTCTAGCAACTCTTTCCTTGGGGAGCAGGGTATTCCCTTCTAAGTTCAACTACAACCGACTCAAGAAGAGGGGGTATAGAAGAGAATGGACTGTGATCAGTGTAGTCACATATCCGTAGAGCTTGACCAGTGTAGCCAAGTCTCCAAATGCAGGCTTCCTTGGTATGAGACTTTGAAGCATATGCCTTGAAAATAGACACTCCGACAGGCATTTTATTTTCAATCAGGCCTGCCCATTTTTTGGATCTCTCTTTTTTTAACTATACCCCACTCCCAACTTCTGTTGTGGGATGTAAATGGCACTGTCAACGTGCTGATGGCTCTTTGGAGCTCTATAAGGCACGATTAGTAGCCAAGGGATAGACGCAGATGTACGTGACTTCACCTTTTTACCCGTAGCATGTATGTGTACTATTCGCGTGCTGATCTCGGTGGTAATAGAAAAATATTGATAAGTCCGATATTACAGCTTCCGTGATTCATTCTCTGCTATTATTAAAATCAGAAATCCCAAAATCCACTCTCCAACATTGACCTTCAAACTAATCTAATAAGGTCCTATTTAGAAAATACCTCAGAA
Organism: Ottelia alismoides; assembly: GCA_037367405.1. Classification (NCBI taxonomy): domain Eukaryota; kingdom Viridiplantae; phylum Streptophyta; class Magnoliopsida; order Alismatales; family Hydrocharitaceae; genus Ottelia; species Ottelia alismoides. Next base: position 240,902 of record JAZKJV010002343.1, on the reverse strand, counting down.
AGAGTCTTGTATTTTTTTGGAATGAATTTGTATCACATTTTAGAAAGCCTTCCTCTCTTGCGAACGAAACAACGGTAGTGGAGTTAGCGACTGGACTCTCGGTCTCGAGCTCACGTAGTGCGTGAAGGGGTTAGAAGAAAAGAACAAGGTGCATCATGCACATAAGGAGGTTTTCTTCTTGAGCCAATAGACTATCCCTATTTTGAAGATTTATTGCAACCCACAACATCCTGTTGTTAGACATGGACACCACTAGACTAGGTTAAGATGCACTACCCTCCCTAAAGGAGGATGGATGTTTCCATCCGTGTGCTACTCCAAGCCAAAGGATTCTACCTCCTCACATCCTCATCAATGAAGATCTATGTGCATGATGCTTGTCCAAGTTAGGTCACTGTCTAAGAAAATCGTGCGTGTGTATGAAATATTCTACTTAGACCAATCAAGATGACATGTGAACATAGTCTTGTGGACTCAATGAACTAAGTCACTCGACCTGAAAAATCTTAACTCTGGTTCCTATAAGGTTCCGCTGAAATTAGGTAGATTAAGGTCAAATCAAGTTCATCCTCGACATCTATTCATAGCTTGATTTAGAAACAACTAACTTTCCACTTCGCATATGCTAGATATGAAAATGAAATGCAGATGACATGCAATATAGATGAATGAAGTGTAAGACACATTTTTGAATGCAAAGATGATATGCGAAAGTAAATAAGAAGTTTTTTTTTTAAAAATCCGGTATACATTCATTATCCCCCTATACTCAAACTATGCTCGTCCTCGAGCATCTAAAGAATAAAGGAGTAGGATTAATTCCTGACAGTGCATGTGAATTCTCAAGGCTCAATTCATCAAAGACCCTTAATTTGAGTGATCATAAAATTATGGGCTAAATCATCCCTAATCAAAAGGAGTCCAACTTCTCTAATTATCAGACTCTCTGTTTGTACATATAATATAAGATATATGACATTTAGTGTACTACAATCATGAGAGTCGAATTGAGATATCACCCAAAGTCCCATTCTAGGAGACTCTCCTCTAGACATAATCATCAACACTTGGAATTAAATATTTTCTTGCGTTTAATCCATCATATCATTAGTTTATCAATCTTGAAAGTATAAATGGACTACCATATAATGGAGGGCATAGGATTGTGCATTTTCTTATTTCCCTTACATTGGAATAAGGATCCTCTCGAGTGCCTTATCACTCAACACATGTATATTTTTGGTTTGTTAATCAATGTGTCCGTCAATAGAGCATGGAGTCGTCTGCACTTGTGTTCCTGGGAGTACACCAGGGCGTGCCTTTTTCGGGTATCTAATATACCTTCTATGCCCAGACTTGTAGCATTTATGACGTAGAGTCCTTTTTGGGTGCTGGCCTGACTCCTTAGTCCTAATTAGCTTTGGTCCAATTAGACACCTTGAAAATGATTGGGAGCGCTAGCCTTTGATAGAAGCTCTTTGTCTTTTGACTTTGTGTCTGAGAGCTTTCTTCTTGTTTCTTTTCTTTTGTTTTCGCTAGCTCCACTGCTTTTACTAAGAGTTGGTTCACAATGATCATTAAATTATTAAGTTTTACCATACCCTAACACATAGGTCAATATCAAATGATAACATGAGAACTTGTTCACATACTGGCTAGGGTTTACAACACTCTGATGAATCCATGATTCATTAACTTTTCTGTCGTATTTTGTCTTAAAACCCTTATCAAATACATGTAAATATTCATTAATTCTCATCTTTTAACAAAACACCATTCATGTGTAAATATTCACTTTTAACTACTAAAATCATGTAAATAAATAAAGAACCAGAAAAATAAAGAGAAAGGCAGATTGAATATATCTATATATATACAATATGACTTAAATATAAATATAGCTGTAAGATATATTTATAACCCAACCCCCGAGACCAAGTCAACATGGATTGGTCGACAAACCTATAAGTAGGGGGAGATAAGGAAAGAAAACCATAGAAAAAAAATTTAACATACACATATACACCCTTCATTATTTATAAAATAAATACAAAACTTCAAAGAATTTTAATTATTCCATATGAACATATTTTTCACTAAACCCTTCTCCTAATTATTCCTAAAAATATATAGAATAATATAAAAATAAGTTAAAAATATTACCCTGTATATATGCCAAGAAACCCAGCCTGCAAATTGTCAAAATCTCAACTTCCGAACATCATAACTTCCTCATACGAACTCCAATTTCACTCTACTCACTTTAAAGTTCATAAAATAATATTCTCTAATTAATAAAGGTGGTTTCATCAAATTCGGAGTCCGTTTGCAAAAAGTCGGTTTTGGGACCAAAAGACAAAGGGGTTTCTGGGCTATTTATTTTATGTAACACACATTATTTATCATTTTCTTAATTTTATAATTTTTAATTTATTTCATGATCTTGTAGTTTCATTATAATTTATTTCATAATTTTTGGAGACTATTTATTATTTTAATAAAATCAAAAACCCTAAAATATAGGTATAAATGACCTATATAGATACTAACCCTATTTATTAAAATATGTAAATTAATTCATAAAAATCTATAATCGTACAAGTCTTATTTAATACCCTAATAGTTAAGAAAATATAAAATTAATTTTTACTTAATTATTTATTAAACTAAAAATCTAAAACCTATTTATAAATACATATTTATTAATAAAATATTTATATTTCAAATAATATGTATTATTTATTAAAAGTATTTATACCATAAATTAGAAAATTAATTTATTAACACTTCTTGTATTTATAACTATTTAAAATAAGTTTATTTACTATTTATTATCTATTTTTATTGAATTTTCGCTCCTAGACCAACCAGGTGCTGACACTTGTCAGCACCTGGGTCTTCTTCTTCAAGAAGAGGTTGTGCCGGATTCTGTTCGGCCGGCCATCTTCAAGCTTTTTTCCTGCACCCATCTCGAAGCTTCCGAACCACCTAAGCCGTCGATCCTACCCTCCTAACAACCCTCTTCAACGCCGGCCATCCATCTCGACTTGGAGCCCAAGCTACTCTCCTATAAATAGCCTCCAAGTCCGCCATTAACCATGAACTTTCCTAACTGCCTGAAGCCCCAGCTCCAGACTACCCGATCCCCCTACTTCCCAGCCCTATTCCGGCCAACCCACGGTGGTGACAGCACCAAGGCGTAGCCCGCGAGGAAGAGGAGTCGACGGAGGAGGTTCCAAGGCCAAGCTTGGCCTTGCATCGCAGCTGTACACCGCGTCGGAGCTCCGGTTGAAGTCGCCGTCGAGCACATCCTCCAGGTAATACACCTGGACTTCCATAGGCTTTTTCCTCCACTTTAGTCGTTTTGTTTCTCGATCTACGAGCCACGATTAGCGTGGTTAATTGCGCATTTAGATAGTTTAATCATCCATCTTAAACGCATAGTCAAAATCCATCTCGATTCGCTTTCAATTTCGTTTCAAATCAATCATCAAACCATTGTCACTTTCACGCATTCTGGAGGTTAGCTGGAACTTAACATTTTTTCTCAACTTTCGAGCTTGATAATTATAATCCCTCGGCCGATTCTACTTGGATCGAGCATATATCCTTGTTAATTGCAGGTCCTTCTTCAGCGCGAATCATTTCTTAGCCACTGGAAGCTAACAATCTTCATCAAAAATCACCTCAAAGATGGGGTGCCTGACTGATCAATCACCAGTGAGCTGAAGACACCATCTTCATCGACTTGCCACCGCCGCTCGGAGCGTCGCCGCCACCCACCCTACCACGGGCGAGCTCGAGGGGTGGAGGAGCCACCCCTCTGGCCCCGCCGGAGCGCCAAAGTCATCGCCCGTCGGCCGACATTAGTCGGAGAAGAGAGGCTCATCGTCAGGACTGCAACAACCTCAAGAACGCCCGACTTACAGGCTTGCGACACGTGGCAGTAGCAGGACCCTCCGATCACGGCGCGCGTCTTCTAATCTCAGCCGCAGAAATCGAAACGGTGGGAAAATTGCATAATAAGCCCAGCAAAGTCTCCAGAATTTCACCCCGCCTCCAGACTTTTGCATATTTGCATTTAGGTCCCTCCGCATGGAGCTAAATGTAAAACTTTGTTTAGTTTTTCTTCAGAACAGTCCTCCCGGACCATTTTGCAAACATTCTAATTAGTTTTTCTTGCACTTACGCCCCTGGGCTGTAGGGGTTGTTGCTTGTTCTTGTGACCTCGGTTTTCGACGATTTCTTGAGGGTAGTTACACAACTACCCCAACTACTTAGTATAAAGTTTTCGTGGTTTTTTGACGTGATTTCGACGTGTTTTGATTTCATCAAAAACTGTCTCGTTTTGCTTTGATTTCTTGTGTAGTTCGAGCTCGCGGCTCGACCCCGGTCACCATACTATATAGTATCACCTATATCATATCCACTTATTATATAATAAATAAATCTTTTGAAAAAATATCCCTTTTTGAAAATTAAATAAAAAAATTAAAAACAATAAAATCAAATAAAAATAATAAAAATAAAAATCGATAAAAAAGTGTTTTGACTTAGAGAAGAATTAAAAATAAGATTACGAAGAGAAAAATCTAGGGAATTTATTTTGCCTCTTTGAGTTCGACCCAGGAACACTTGCCTGGTAAAATATTAGTGAACGGTTTTCCGACCGAAAACCGTAATTTGTTTGATAGGTTCAAGAATCGAAACGTTCTTGTTTCGCAACTTTTTGCTACATCGACCACTTTCTTCATCAAATAAAAGTAAGCCGCGAAACTCGATTCTTTTGCCTTTATCAAAATGGCGCCGTTGCCGGGGAGGCGTTAGATTCTTTTTTATTTTTCATTTCTTCGTGATTTTATTTTTCTCTCTTCTCTTTGTTTCGTTGTTCGTACGGTTTTTCGTACGGCTTTTCGTGTTTTGTTTTTTTGTCTTCTTACGGCTTTCTCGATTTTTTCGATCGGCTTTTCTTTGCTAACCATCTTTGCAGGGCCTGCAGGATCAACCGGCTTCTTCGGAAGCCGAGCCAGTTGAAAGAGCAGAGGTCGGCTTCTTCTTCACGAGTCGACTGCAGAGGAGCAGAGTAGTTAGTACACTTTTGTTTGTAAAAGAGAGAGAAAGGGAGAGAGTTGTAGTAGACAATAAACAAACCCCCCCATTTTCTTCGGGGTCTGATTCGCCGGATACCGTGTATCCGAGGATCAGGGCACCCACCGTGGCTTTTATCGCTCATCGGTTTTCCGCGGTTTTTATAGATGTTTGTTTAGGTTTTTTTTACTCTATCTGCTTGTACCGCGTAGCTAGTTCTAGGATTTGCAACCTAGGTGTTTGCTTTAGGGTTTTTAAATAAAAAGAGAAAAAAATAATAATAGACATTGTCTGAAAAAACCCATAAAAATCGCAAAACTAAAAACGGGACTGCTAAATCTATCTGACTAAAAACCGTAAATCGACTCAAGTGATTTGGGAGAGTAACCCCCGCACATTTCTCAGAGTGCGCGAGCGAGAGACGACACTTAATCTAAGAACCGATATTTTTCAAAATACTACTTAGTCCATACACCTGATCACTGTTTTGTCAGTGAGGAAGCTCGGGTAGCCGGCAACGGTCCGATAATACTTAGCAGAGAGGGGGATTTAGAGGACATCGCGTAAGGCACCGTCCCCAAGCAACACAGGTAGCCAGAAACGGTCCGTACTTGCCTCCATACTGGCTGCAAACAAGTGATCCTCTGTAAGGACTCGGGATAGTATCGCGGGAAATAAATCGGGCACCTATAAGCTCGCACAGCGCATGATAAACCGCAAAAATTTGTTTGCTAATTACAACCCTAAAACCGAAAAGATAAAAGACCGAACTCTTACGGTCTTCATCAGGGTTGAGTTGGTGAAAACAGGGTTTGCTTTGTGTTTGCTTGCGGGGCGTGAGTTTCCGCGGCTTTCGCATTTCTCTCTCTTGAATCGTAAATGTGCTCTCCCGACTTTTCTCTTGACATCGAAGATGATGTCTCGACGGCTTTTCGGCTCAGACTCTGTGAGCTTTCAACCGTCCACCGTCGAACGCATGTCTTCAGAGGTTCGGGATGACTCTCTTCCCGAGCCGGTCCTATCAGATCTCGAGGCAAGTCAGACCCAGACTCCCTCACCTCCTGGCCAGAAAATTGAGACAGACTCTCGTCTCAATACATCATCTCCAGCTGAACTATCACTGAGTGCTTACGAGAGCTTTTCTTTTCCAGACGACTCGAAGCCGATGGCTCGCGGTAAAGCACCAGCAGCAGAAGAGAGGGCAACAACCAAGGAGCACGATGACAGCAGATCAGAAGCTGCAGATATTACTACTGAGATTCTCGATACACTTCAGCAGATGAATTTACAAATTCGAGAACAATTCCGAGTTCAGACGAAATTACAGGAGCAATTAGCCGCGTTGCGAGCAGGGGCCGGGAACCAGTTACCGCCTGCGGTTCTCGCGACTTTACGGGACGAGTATGACCGGGCGCAAGAACGCTCCACCATTGGATTCGGCTACCGCCGAATCAAGGGCCATACGAACTCCGACCGTCCTTCATCTCTTTGCTTCCCAAGTACTATGGGAATGCCGTAGAGGAGACGTTCATGTTTTTACAACAGTTTGAGATGATCTGCGGAACGGCTTGTTATCCAGGAGTAACGCAAGAGGCCGTACGCCTCAAGGCTTTTCCCTTTGCCTTAGCCGATAAGGCCCTTTATTGGCTGAGTCATTTGGGAAGAGAAATCTCCACATGGGACGACCCGAAGTCCACCTTCCTGCATAAATATTTTCCTCTAGGAAGGACGAACATGATGAGGAGCCAGATCTCCAACTTTACGCAACTGCCGCACGAATTATTCCATGAGGTATGGGATCGATTCAAGGACCTGACGGAGAGATGCCCGCATCATGAGATCCCGATGAAGGTGCTCGTACAGAATTACTTCGGAGGACTCCAGCCGGAAGTTCAGGGGCTAGTCAGTGCCACATGTGGCGGCAGCTACTTAAATAAGGATGCCGAGTCAGTCTGGGCCATCTTCGAAGGGATGGCCGAGAACTCAAGAGTTGTAGACTCTACTCAGGCATTTCAGAAAACCCCACAACCATCACATCACAGAGAACATCACAAGGTGGCAAACATCTCGGACTCTGAATCCAACACCAACATGGGCTTCATTAGCGAGAAATTGACGTTGGTGGATGTGATTCACAAGCAGGTCCAAGACCTACAGCCGCTGCGAGAGTTGGAGAAACTCTCATCTCTACCTCAACAGCTGAGTGATCTATCGAAGAAGGTCGCTGAACTTCAGATCCAGTACCGGCAGAGCCAGACTTTTTCGAATGCGCAACCAGCATGGAGGATTGCACCCGCTCCACCCACCCATCAGATCCAGTACATCCAGAGCGAGCCCGAGATTCCGCAGCTCGATTGGCATGAGGATCAGTCTCATGCCAATCCCGGCCAGATCACCAGCACCTCAGAGATGGAGATGGAGCCGCAATCCACTTTCGAGATCAACGGAATTTGGTACACTCCGATGCAGCAGCCGAGTATACCAAACCAGCAGCCGCAGCAGCCGTACGGTCATCCGCAGCATGGACGTCCGCAATTTCAGCACCGCCAGAACTTCACGTCGCAGCAGTCTCATCCGAATGTCTACCATTAGAGACCGCAGCCTTCATATCAGCACCCTGCCCAGTTTTCACCGAATTATTCTTTTCAGCAGCTGCAACAGTCTTCCTCCACACCTCAGCGCTACTCCCAGCCATCCACCTCTCAGCATTTCACGCCAAGGCAGGAGAGAGGAGCAAGCCAGGGCCACCACACCGAACCGGAGATGTCTTCACAGGCCCAGGCGCTCAACCAGATCATGGATATGCTCAGTACGCTCCAGATAGCGCATAAGACAGAGATGGAGCAGGTTAACCGTCGTCTGGACGAGTTAACCGTGCCGAAGACCACTCTCCCAGCTCAACCTCAGATGAACCCCAATAACAAGAGGAGGCATCCAGATCAGGTAGATCCTACAGGTAAGATCTCGTTTCCTGAATTTTTATCTAACTTCATTCGTCTCAGGAGCGGTAGATCACCGCAAACACCTACTGGAGAGGAGGAGAGGGCACCGGAGGAGCACGAGCATGATCCAAATGCCGAGGAGGAGAAACCGCAAGAGGATGAGGACGCAGAATCAAGAGACGGGAGTAATGCCAACTCATCAGATATGGATACTGGCGACTCAGACGATGACATCACGCCAGATCAGGCAGAGAGCCCGGATAAAAACATTTCTTCCCCTGTTTTAGAAAGTTTTGTAAATAATTCTGAGACTCTCGATGTAAATGCTGATTCCAGTTTGAATAAACATCCTGATTTTCTGACTTCTGACTCTATTCCTTTTCCCGATGCCTTGTTTGGAAAAGGAAAGAAAAAGACCAAAAATAATCTTGCATCTCCAGAGATCGAAAAACTACTCAAAGATCATATCTTTCTGAAGATCCCGCTTCATGATGCTTTAGATCAGTTTCCTACGCTCAAGAATCAATTGAAAAACAGATGCACCACGCGTAGGAAAAAGAGATCCGAACAGAAAAACATGTTCTGACTAAGGCTACATCCTGTGCGATACAGAATAAGCTACCGAAGAAGAAGAAAGACTCAGGTGCACATTATGTCAGATGCTAGATCGCAAAAGCCGAGTTCGACCGCACTCTATTAGATAACGGTTCCTCGATCAATCTGATACCCGCTTCCTTACTCGATAAGCTCGAGTTAGGTCCTCTTTACAAATCCCGCGCGATCCTTCAGTTTGCTGATAGATCCGTAAAGAGACCTAAGGGTATACTTAGGAATGTTATCGTAACCGTGCAGGGTCTGCAATTTCCAGTGGACTTTATAGTCCTAGACATGAATTGCCCCGCACAGTTACACCTTACCCCGATCATTCTTGGGAGGCCTTTTATGGAAACCGCAAAGGCCCTCTTCGATTATGATACAGGGAAGGTATCTTTTGGCGCCGAGGGCGAAAAGGTACATATAGAGATGGCGAGAGAGTCGAACACCTTCAGTGATGCATCTTCGGATTTTCTGAGTTCTTTAACCTCCTGTGATTACATGGATGAGGTTCGTCTTGACGACCTCGAAAGATATCAGGTAGAGACCCAAGAGTTTTTGACAGAGGACAGGTCCGAAACCTTAGGAGGTAATTCTTCCAATGGGACCTTATATTTTAGTCTGGATGATGAGAACCAAAGGGATCAGACTTCTGACGAAATCAATGCATATCTTTCAGAATCAGAAACTTTACACAATTCCTCCGTCTCAGTTGAATCAGAATTCTATCTAGCTGATTTATTCTCTTCTGATCATTCTGAGGAGTCAGATGATGTCTTGAACATCTTCTATAGTCCGACTCTAGAGCACATTGAGATGGTGGAGAATCAAATTGCAGACACATCACCTACCGGTACAGATCCCCATACAACTACATATGATGTTTCGGCAGATACAGATACTACCTTGCCAGAACTTAAAACTTTGCCACCAAACATGAAATATGCCTTCCTTGCGGGTCCACATCAACGGTTTCCGATCATTATCAGCTCAACTTTGACCGATGATCAAGAATCTCGTCTGATGGAGATTCTAGAAAGAAACTGCAAGGCCATTGGGTGGACTGTATCCAATCTCCGCGGGATTAATCCTGCTTTGTGTTCACATCATATCTATCTCGATCATGACAACAAACCCTCCAGAGAGTTTCAACGTAGGCTGAATCCAGTTTTACGAGAAGTTGTCAAGAAAGAGATCACGAAATGGTGCGACGCAGGGTTCATTTATCCCATCTCCAACTCCGAATGGGTTAGCCCATTACATGTTGTCCCGAAAAAGTCGGGAATTCAGATGGTGAAAAACGAGAGTGGAGAGGAGATTCCAAAGAGAGTAACCACGTCGTGGCGAGTATGTGTTGACTACAGGAAGTTAAACACCGCGATGAAGAAGGATCACTTCCCTTTGCCTTTCATAGACCAGGTCATAGAACGGTTGGCAGGGAAGGGGTACTTCTGTTTCCTTGACGGTTACTCCGGATACAACTAGGTATCAATTGCTCCTGAAGACCAGGAGAAAACCACCTTTACATGTCCGTTCGGCACGTATGCCTTTAGACGGATGCCCTTTGGATTGTGCAACGCTCCTGCGACCTCCCAGAGGTGCATGCTTGCTATTTTTGCGGACATGGTCGGTGATTTTCTAGAGGTTTTTATGGATGATTTTTTGGTCTATGGTGAGTCCTTTGACGATTGTTTAGCGCACCTAGATCAGGTTCTGAAAAAGTGTTGTGAGGTAGATCTCGTTCTGTCCTGGGAAAGAGCCATTTTATGGTTACTTACGGGATCGTGTTGGGGCACGTCATCTCCCAGCGAGGCATGGAGGTTGACCCTGCCAAGGTGGATGTCATCAAGAAACTCGAGCCACCATCCAACATCAAACAGTTACGGTCATTTCTGGGGCACGTCGGCTTTTACCGACGGTTTATCCAAGATTTCTCCAAGATTGCCCGACCATTAACTGAATTGCTAGGCAAAGACATCGAGTTTGTTTTAAATGATAAATGTCTTAATGCCTTCCTCACATTGAAAGAAAAGATAATCAGTGCTCCTGTCCTACAGCCGCCTGATTGGTCTCTACCCTTCGAGATCATGACGGATGCATCAGATTTTGAGGAATGGACTTCCCGTAGCTATTCACTATGCCAGCAACACTTTAGATGATGCTCAGAGAAATTACACAGTAACAGAAAAAGAAATGTTGGCAGTAGTGTTTGCATTAGACAAGTTTCGATCATATCTGCTTGGCTCGAAAATCACCGTATACACCGATCATTCAGCTATCAGATTTTTAATGGAAAAGAAGGATGCCAAGGCATGCCTTCTTAGATGGATTCTTTTACTTCAGGAATTCGATTTGGATATCAAGGATAAACCTGGAGTAAAGAATGTGGTAGCTGTCAGATCATCCTTCAGATAAGTACACGCCAGAGATCGCAGAGAGATTTCCTGACGAGAGCATCTTTGCGGTTACAGAACTTCCGTGGTATGCAGACATAGTGAACTTTCTGGTCATACAGAAAAGTCCTCAGGGATGGCCGAAGAACAGAGTTGAGAAACTAGTTTCCGAGGCACGATACTACCATTGGGAGGATCCGCTTCTTTTTCGAGAAGGACCGGATTGTGTTTACAGGCGATGTATTCCTCAGGAGGAATATAATAGTATCCTCACTTTGTGTCATTCTCTAGAATCAGGAGGACATCATTCAGGGAAGAGGACAACGCAGAAGGTACTACAGAGCGGATTATGGTGGCCAACTCTTACCGGAGATGCTTACACATTCGTGAAGTGTTGTCCAGATTGTCGGAGAGATGTAGGGACAGTCAGTGCCAGAGATGCAATGCCGATGCGACCCGTCATTATCTGCGAGATCTTTGACGCATGGGGCATAGATTTTATGGGACCTTTCCCTTCCAGCAGCGGCTTTGAGTACATTCTTCTCGCTGTAGACTACGTTAGCAGATGGATGGAGGCTATACCCGCACGAATCGCAGATAGTAAGACCGTTTGCAAGTTCCTAAGAGAACACATTATTTCGCGGTTCGGGATTCCTCGTATCCTAATATCTGATGGGGGTAGCCATTTCATTAATAAGGAGGTGAAAAAGCTAGTGAAACAATACATCATCGATCACAGAGTAGCTTCTCCTTACCACCCACAGATGAATGGCATGGCTGAAGTCTCGAATAGGGAGGTGAAATCAATTCTCCAGAAATTAGTACGACCGGATAGGAAGAACTGGTCACTTCTTCTAGATCAGGTTCTTTGGGCTTATCGTACTGCTTATAAGACTCCCTTAGGTACTTCACCATTCAGGCTAGTTTATGGAAAGCCGTGCCACTTGCCCGTAGAGATCATGCACAAATCTGAGTGGGCAATTCGAGAGGTACTGATGAATGAACAGAAAGCAGGAGCCAAGAGAAAGATAGATCTGAATGAGCTGGTAGAAATTCGAAATCAAGCATATGGGAACACGCTCATCTATAAGGACAAAGTGAAGAAATGGCATGACAGACATATTCGAAACAAGAGCTTTGTTCCTTGGCAGAAAGTGTGGCTGTTCAATGCAAGGTTGAGAATTTTTCCCGGCAAATTGAAAAGCAAGTGGGAAGGACCGTACATAGTCAGAACGGTGCACGACAATGGCATTATTGCGATATCAGATGTGTCACCTGGTGCAGAGCCGTTCGTGGTTAACGGGCAGATGCTGAAGCACTTCGTAGAGACTACTGATCATCTGGCCCGTACTGAAGTGATCTATTTTGTACAGGAATCATGATCATTCCTTCACTTCTTCCTGTACAAATTCTTTTGAGCCATTCTGGAGATTCACAACACTTGTATATTCTTCGTAGACCACAATCGTCCCCGTTTTTGCTCGTCTTCTATGCTTAGGATATCAGATCCTAAGTATAGGGGGACCGATTGCCCGCTGATTTACGTTTTATTTTTTGTGCTGATTCTTTTGTATAGCCATTCTTTCTCACGAATCACGGGTCCCCAATTTTTGGCTACACTCTTTTCTATACTTAGGATGCCTTATCCTAAGTATAGGGGGGACCGAGTGATTTCGATGATTTCGTATTCTTTTCCTTTTGAACTTTCGTTATTTATACTTTTTATTCAGTCATCCCGTTTTTGCTCTCCCGTGATACTTACAATAACCTGATCGTAAGTATAGGGGGGGGGGGTTGACTGACTTGTGATCGATACCCTTTTTCACCCACTTTTACTTAGCACGAGTTATGCCCTCCTTTTTCTCTTTTGACGCTATGGGGACATAGCTCAAGCTAAGTATAGGGGGTGAGTATATATTGTATATATACTTTCGGCCATAACTCGTACTTTTATGTATTTTCTATATCTATAAAATCCATAAAAAGTGGGTACGGGTTAATTTAAAATCCACTCTTTTATTTATAAAATCCTTGTAAATAAGTAAAAATGATTAAAACTTGTATTTAAAACTTGTAATTAAAATATGTATTTAAAATTTGTACTTAAAATTTGTATAATACTTATTTAAAACCCTATTTATTAAAACATGTGTAAAAATCATTCAACCCTTGTAAAATACTTTGTAGGTAAAATTTGTAAAATACATTAGATACTTAACCTAAATAAAATATATCTTGTAAAATTCATGAATAAAACCTTGTTTATAAAAATCATAAAAATCCATAAAAAATACAAAGTCCTAAAATTCATAAAAATTACAAAATCCTTAAAATCCATAAAAATGAGTAAAATTCAGACAAAATACACTTCACAAAAACATGGTTGCATTTGCATTCGCATTTTTCAGAATAAGTTTGATTTCTGGAACTAAGGACTGAGTCTAGTCTAAAGGATGGAGCTTGATTACGGCCTTTAACGTTCATTGTAAGGAGCCTGATTAGGAACTGGAATTTAGACTCTTCAGGTCTACCGACTTAAAATCTTTGGGTTCCGTAAGACCATATTCGAGAAATCAAGTCATCTGAGCTTAAGTAGACCATTTGGAGTCATCCGTACAACTCTACACCAGTGAACCAATCTTGAACACATGCACTCTGCACTTACACCTTGGTAGTGCATTTCTATCCTTATCTTTGCGGCATTGATGTCTAAAGACGGGAGAGATTGGGGTTGCGATAGTTGCTTCGAATGAGGGAAGGATCTGCTGACACAATTTTTCTAAGACCTCAAAAAAGGGACGGACTAAAAAGATGCTATATCCGTCGAGGCACAAAAAGATGAATGCAGTGCAAGCAAATTACAAAGTCAAAGCAAAGCAGAAGCCACCAAATAAGACCACAATGGTCCAAGCTTCCACCAAATAAGACCACAATGGTCCAAGCTTCCACCAAAAATGCCTGCACATCTTAGTGGAGACTCAGCTACACCGGTTGGGCTTCACAAGGAGATGCGTATACACTGGTCGCACTCCACTTCTTTTCTCATTCTTCTAACTTCTCCCTATATTCGATCGTGGACATAGCAGAACTTAACTCAGAAGGGAATACCTCCCTCCCCGAGGAAAGAGTAGCGAGATGAGGAAGCCATAGGAGTGTATAGCCGGGATGGACGGTTTCTGCGGTTCTCTAAGCAGAAAGAGCTAAATCAATTCACACACTGTACGAGTTGACTTCAAGGATGATAGAGTTTGTGATATGAATAAGTGAGTCTGAACTAGCCGATGAACTGATCTTGAGTAAGGATTATGGAACTTGAGGACTGTTGAGGATAAAATCCTAATCCTAGTTAAGGTTCTGACAAAATGCTTGTTTCAGGCCCGATCGAGCTCTGTCCTTTGTCTGTTCTCATGAATTGGTTTAGGAAAACAAATTCATTCTAACTTTCTTTCTTTTTCACTTACTTTTCAAAATAAGTGTTTGCTAAGGGACTAGCAAAGTTTAAGTATAGGGGGTTGATGAATCCATGATTCATTAACTTTTCTGTCGCATTTTGTCGTAAAACCCTTAACAAATACATGTAAATATTCATTAATTCTCATCTTTTAACAAAACACCATTCATGTGTAAATATTCACCTTTAACTACTAAAATCATGTAAATAAATAAAGAACCAGAAAAATAAAGAAAAAGGCAGATTGAATATATGTATATATATACAATATGACTTAAATATAAATATAGCTGTAAGATATATTTATAACCCAACCCCCGAGACCAAGTCAGCATGGATTGGTCGACAAACCAATAAGTAGGGAGAGATAAGGAAAGAAAACCATAGAAAAATAATTTAACATACACATATACACCCTTCATTATTTATAAAATAAATACAAACCTTCAAAGAATTTTAGTTATTCCATATGAACATATTTTTCACTAAACCCTTCTCTTAATTATTCTTAAAAATATATAGAAAAATATAAAAATAAGTTAAAAATATTACCCTGTATATATGCCAAGAAACCCAGCCTGCAAATTGTCAAAATCTCAACTTCCGAACATCATAACTTCCTTATACAAACTCCAATTTCACTCTACTCACCTTTAAAGTTCATAAAATAATATTCTCTAATTAATAAAGGTGGTTTCATCGAATTCGGAGTCCGTTTGCAAAAAGTCGGTTTTGGGACCAAAAGACAAAGGGGTTTCTGGGCTATTTATTTTATGTAACACACATTATTTATCATTTTCTTAATTTTATAATTTTTAATTTATTTCATGATCTTGTAGTTTCATTATAATTTATTTCATAATTTTTGGAGACTATTTATTATTTTAATAAAATCAAAAACCCTAAAATATAGGTATAAATGACCTATATAGATACTAACCCTATTTATTAAAATATGTAAATTAATTCATAAAAATCTATAAAAATTCGTACAAGTCTTATTTAATACCCTAATAGTTAAGAAAATATAAAATTAATTTTTACTTAATTATTTATTAAATTAAAAATCTAAAACCTGTTTATAAATACATATTTATTAATAAAATATTTATATTTTAAATAATATGTATTATTTATTAAAAGTATTTATACCATAAATTAGAAAATTAATTTATTAACACTTCTTGTATTTATAACTATTTAAAATAAGTTTATTTACTATTTATTATCTATTTTTATTGAATTTTCGCTCCTAGACCAACCAGGTGCTGACACTTGTCAGGACCTGGGTCTTCTTCTTCAAGAAGAGGTTGTGCCAGATTCTGTTCGGCCGACCATCTTCAATCTTTTTTCCCGCGCCCATCTCGAAGCTTCCGAACCACCTAAGCCGTCGATCCTACCCTCCTAACAACCCTCTTCAACGCCGGCCATCCATCTCGACTTGGAGCCCAAGCTACTCTCCTATAAATAGCCTCCAAGTCCGCCATTAACCATGAACTTTCCTAACTGCCTGAAGCCCCAGCTCCAGACTACCCGATCCCCCTACTTCCTAGCCCTATTCCGGCCAACCCACGGTGGTGACAGCACCAAGGCGTAGCCCGCAAGGAAGAGGAGTCGACAGAGGAGGTTCCAAGGCCAAGCTTGGCCTTGCATCGCAGCTGTACGCCGCGTCGGAGCTCCGGTTGAAGTCGCCGTCGAGCACATCCTCCAGGTAATACACCTGGACTTCCATAGGCTTTTTCCTCCACTTTAGTCGTTTTGTTTCTCGATCTACGAGCCACGATTAGTGTGGTTAATTGCGCATTTAGATAGTTTAATCATCCATCTTAAACGCATAGTCAAAATCCATCTCGATTCGCTTTCAATTTCGTTTCAAATCAATCATCAAACCATTGTCACTTTCACGCATTCTGGAGGTTAGCTGGAACTTAACATTTTTTCTCAACTTTCGAGCTTGATAATTATAATCCCTCGGCCGATTCTACTTGGATCGAGCATATATCCTTGTTCATTGCAGGTCCTTCTTCAGCGCGAATCATTTCTTAGCCACTGAAAGCTAACAATCTTCATCAAAAATCACCTCAAAGATGGGGTGTCGTGACTGATCAATCACCAGTGAGCTGAAGACACCATCTTCATCGACTTGCCACCGTCGCTCGGAGCGTCGCCGCCACCCACCCTACCGCGGGCGAGCTCGAGGGGTGGAGGAGCCACCCCTCTGGCCCCGCCGGAGCGCCAAAGTCATCGCCCGTCGGCCGGCATTAGTCGGAGAAGAGAGGCTCATCGTCAGGACTGCAACAACCTCAAGAACGCCCGACTTACAGGCTTGCGACACGTGGCAGTAGCAGGACCCTCCGATCACGGCGCGCGTCTTCTAATCTCAGCCGCAGAAATCGAAACGGTGGGAAAATTGCATAATAAGCCCAGCAAAGTCTCCAGAATTTCACCCCGCCTCCAGACTTTTGCATATTTGCATTTAGGTCCCTCCGCAGGGACCTAAATGTAAAACTTAGTTTTTCTTCAGAACAGTCCTCCCGGACCATTTTGCAAACATTCTAATTAGTTTTTCTTGCACTTACGCCCCTGGGCTGTAGGGGTTGTTGCTTGTTCTTGTGACCTCGGTTCTCGATGATTTCTTGAGGGTAGTTACACAACTACCCCAACTACTTAGTATAAAGTTTTCGTGGATTTTTGACGTGATTTCGACGTGTTTTGATTTCATCGAAAACCGTCTCGTTTTGCTTTGATTTCTTGTGTAGTTCGAGCTCGCGGCTCGACCCCGATCACCATACTATATAGTATCACCTATATCACCACTTATCATATAATAAATAAATCTTTTGAAAAAATATCCCTTTTTGAAAATTAAATAAAAAATTTAAAAACAATAAAATCAAATAAAAATAATAAAAATAAAAATCGATAAAAAAGTGTTTTGACTTAGAGAAGAATTAAAAATAAGATTACGAAGAGAAAAATCTAGGGAATTTATTCTGCCTCCTTGAGTTCGACCCAAGAACACTTGCCTGGTAAAATATTAGTGAACGGTTTTCCGACCGAAAACCGTAATTTGTTTGATAGGTTCAAGAACCGAAACGTTCTTGTTTCGCGGCTTTTTGCTACATCGACCACTTTCTTCATCAAATAAAAGATAGCCGCGAAACTCGATTCTTTTGCCTTTATCACACTCAGGTTTCTTAAAGTTGTAGCCGATGCAGAAATGGGAAGGTAAATTGTCTATCCAAACAAAATCTAGTTGAATCTTAGACCATAGGAGAGAACTAGATGATGAAAAGGGATGGGGACCACAATGCACACATCATAAATAAATAGATAATATGTATAGACTGAATGAAACACGACATTCAAGACATATGCATGCAATGAATAAGGTAAGAAGAGATTACGCAAGATCATTAAACACAAAGAAAGAGAATGCATTTTTTATTTATTCCTATGCAAAAATGAAATACAAAATACAAGCGAACATGGTGCAAGAAGTGACAAACAGTTGCAATTTATTTGATTTTTGACATCAAATGATGCAAAATGATGTGATGCACATGCATGCACAGAATATGAAATGAATTTTTATTTGATTTTATGCATGTTAAAAATGTGATGAAATATGCAACAAGATACTATGTAATGCAAGAAGATAATTATATATAAAGATGCCCCTAAATTAATCAGACACTTGAGCAATAAAAGAGAGATTAATTACTTATTCAATTGATGCCTTACAAAAAGAATCAAAGTGAGCATAAATAACATTTAAATGAGTAGTAATGTGGCACAATATATATAAAAACTTAGCATGTTTAATTAAGTGTCAAAATAAGGAATAATTGATGTCATTAGGTAGAGAATAAAATATGCAACAAAATGAGATTGAAATCAACTGAAATGAAGATAGTATGCTCAAGATATAATCAATAGAGTTCATGGACATAATTGCAAATAAAACTATGAAGAAAAGGATAAATAATCACAAACAGATCCTTGAGGGGTATATTTGTAATTTTTAAAAATTGGAGGGGCTCCCCTTATATTTTTCCTTGTGTGTGAAGGCATATATGCAATTCTTATAAATCGGTGAGGTCTGAGTGCAAAATTCCCAAGCGTACACGTGGGGCACGAGCGCCTGGACCTGGATGCAAATCTCGAAAAGTATAGGACTGGAGCTGAAAATAACCCAGCCCCCTTCACATGTGAGGCATGTAGGCCGAGGTTCAGACCTAGGCTCCATGGGTCACATGTTTAGAAGGACACGTGGAGGGTCCGCCGAGCTTCGGAAGGAGGCATGTTCCCCCCAACATGTAGGGTTGGTGCTTATGCTGGAAATAGATCAGGGTCGTTCGATGATGAAGGAAGTGAAGCTGAAGAACAAGAAATATCAGTCTCGTTCGATCATGATGATGATTGAACGAGACCGATATTTCTTGTTCTTCAGCTTCATTGCCTTCTGTGGTGGACTTGGTGGGACTTCGGTGAGCTCGTCATTCCTCCTCAGGTGGTTAATTACTACATGGAGGATCTTTCCACCTCCGCAACATACTGGTGAAGGTCTCCGGTCATCCAGGAAGCTATGAAGGAGCTCGGAGTGGCGATGCAATGGAGGGTCATCGAACCCTTTACTCTTGATCAGAGGTGCTATAGTGTTTCTGGCCATTAGTAGATGCAGACCTGTAGTGGGTTAAAGCATAGCCAAAGAGAGTTTGCGTGTGTGTGAGTGAAGTGGGGTCTTATCGATGTAATGGATTGGAGGACCGATGCTCTTCTCTGGTGAATTGGAGAGGAGATGGGGTGGAGGTGAAATAGGGTCTGGAGAAGGGAGAGAGTGGTCTGAGTCATGCACGTGGATTGTCGATGTGCGGTGATGGTTGACGAATGGAGAATTGCTAGTGAAGCTTCGTCTGTGCGTGGAATTAAAAGTAAGAAATCGAGAAGATAGTTTAAAGAGGAGGATTACCTGATTGGAGTAGGATGGAGGAATGATTCTTGGGATGAGCGGTGAAGGTTGGCTAGGGTTGTTGCTCAAGCTGAGTAGAAACTTCAACGAGCTCATCAACATGCAATAGTAGCCAAAACATGGTCGAAGCTATGGGTCTACGCTTGAGAATGGAGGTCATCATTGCCTTGTAAATTCTTCCCTCTTCTTCCACGGAGGGGTGATGGAAACTGGGCCTTATCCCATGGAATGGTGGACAAGGTGGAATGGAGGCTGAGCGAGCATTTTATAAGCGGAGGTGATTAGTTGTTATGATGGTGAGGGGGTGATTGCAACGGCTGGATGGAGCGGAGGGAGACATGAATTGGTGGCATTGAAGGTTGCGGAGGTGTGGAGGAGTTACGACTACGTGGGGGAGTTGTTAGGGAGTGGAGAAGATGGTTGAGTAGGTTGTTAAAATAGGAAGGGGGCATATGTGGTGGCAAAGAATAACGACGGGAGAAGGAAGGGCATTGGAGGTAGGAGATAGGTTCTAGGCCGTTGGATCGCAAGATCCAACAGTCCAGATGTAAGCATGAAGGGAGGGTCAAGATCAGATCCTCTGATCTGATCCAAAGTTAGAGACACGAGCGGGTGCAAGCAACTTAGATGAAGCGGGCAATATGAGATGGACAATGGGGAGAGAGACGTGATTGGACAATGGAGATGAAAGTAGGGGGAGAGGACATCAGTGACAAAAGAAGTGGCTGGGTGGCACAAAGAAATGGGGCCATGTGGGCGACCCAGAGGGTGCCACATGGCCCAATCAAATTTTTCAGAATTGAGAAAAAGAATAGAAAATAGGAAAGAAATAAAAGAAAGAAAAAATAGTAAAAATTCAAAACTTGAAAGTTGTAGATCT
Organism: Ottelia alismoides; assembly: GCA_037367405.1. NCBI lineage: Eukaryota > Viridiplantae > Streptophyta > Magnoliopsida > Alismatales > Hydrocharitaceae > Ottelia > Ottelia alismoides. The sequence continues at coordinate 220,582 of JAZKJV010002343.1, read as the reverse complement.
CGAGATCTACAAGTTTCATGATGAACAAAAAGTCAAACAAGGTCAAATCATTAAAGACATATTTTTTGGAAGTATTTTCAATAGATAAAAATTATTTTTTTAGTTATTTTGATATTTTTTGTATTTTTAATTTATTTTAAAGCTCAAAATATATACAATAATTACTCTACTTTTTAGGTGTTTTTAATATAAAAAGAAATTAAAAGGGTTAATTTAAATATAGAAAATAGGGTTGATTACATGTGAATGATTTATTGATAAAGATGTGGAATTAATGAAGATTTGCAATGAAGTGCTTATGCCAAGAGGATAATAAGGGAGTATAGTAATGATAAATCAGAGATTCATCGGATCTCTGAGCATCATCGAATACACATGCCTTGACACAAATGAAAAATGGCTAAAAATAGATCAAAGAATTATCAAATGAATGCTCATCACAATAAATAAATAATATTGCATCAAAATGATACAAACAACATTGCCCTAAATAACAAGTAATCAACTTAACATAAATATTAAATCAAAATTTATTATATTAATGTAGTCGTGTCCCCGACAACGGTGTCATCTAATGAAATGTTAATTAGCTAAAAATAAAATGTGCTCATTGTAGCATGGACTAAGTTGCGATCAACATAAACAAGTCAAAGATCTTCGTAAGGAGGGCTCGACTTAGATTTATAACTTGGGCAAGTCCAAGGTCGAATACAAGGACACGAGCTATTAATACAACTAATAAAAATTTAATATATATGTTAAGTGATGCATATATCATCTTGGTCAAAGGCAAACAAAACAAGGCATTGCAACAAGTGACATATGGATGAAATACATTTTTAATAGATTTTCGATGCATGTTAAATGGTCACAAAATGAACAAAATGACAGTAAATATGCACATGCATATAAGTACATAACTAAGCCCGTAGATTATATGTTAAACTCAGGCAATAAATGGAACTATGACCAAAGTCCAATTGCGAAATTATTCAAGGCAAATGTTCCTTTTAGATAAAGAGTATATCATATAGCATACCTATAATGATGAGATCAATAACTGAAGGTTCGATTAGAGACTCATGCCAGCATGTAGATAATGAAATAATCTTCACAATGAAATTGAAATCACATCAATTGGATTACTAATGCTCAAGTTATTGCACAAAAGGTCCAGGGGCATATATGTAATAAAAATAGCATAAATTCATCATAAACAAGTCTTTATAATGACTAATATGCAAACTTGACAAAATCAACTGCTTATTTTATTGAATATCTTGTAGTGAGGGCATCTTTGTGATTTGGAGAAGTCAACAGGGTAGCTTCATAATTTGCACAGAATAGCACGAGAGGCACATGTTATTCCAGGCTCAGACTGAAGTGTGCGACTCGGGCCACATGGAGGTGCTTGCATGATTCAACTTGAAATTTGGTGGCATCCCGAGCTGTAGTTCAGAAGTAGCGACATGGCTAACATTGGGCATTAGATTAACCTGAATTAGGTTAATCGAACGATACATATACTTCATTACACCTTTCTCCACCATGTTGCAACAAAGTATATTGAGCTATAGCATCTTTGAGCAAGCTCTTCCCGGCCGTTGTGCCTAGCTTGAAGATCATGGTAGAATACTTAAGAGCCAGCAAAGGACTACGTCGCTCGATGAAAACCTGTAGTGCCTGAATGGTCTGAAGGTGATCGATCCTTGGAGGCGGGACTCCATATCAAAGCACTCCCCAAAATTCCGATCATTGAAGATGTCATTGACATGCTGCCATTAGGAAACAACCAAATCAAGTGCATGCATGAAGTTGGTGAAGTGAAATAGAGGAATGGAGATTGAGTGGAGACGATGGTGGCCTAAGTGGGTTTACTCCATCATTGGCAGAGGAGAAAGAGGGTGGGGTAACTGGCGTGAAAGAGGGAGATATGTGATAAGTGATATTCTTCATGAGGATCAAAAGATCTCGGTGAAGGTCGGAGAACAATCATATGTGAAGGATGGTTTTTGTACATCACTTTAAAAATCTGAGAAAAAAAATAAATAACTAAATAAACTAACCTGGGGATTTGAAGAAGCTCGCATGTGAAGGAATTGACCTGGGCTTAAGGGTTGATCCAACCCTCGAGTCTTCGATTGACTTACGCGATCGGTGCGAGAAGCTCAAATGACCAGGATTCAGCCATGGCATGGTCGTGCAACCATGGGTCGACACCATAACCTCTAACATCATCGAGGCCTTCAACTCATGTCCTTTAGCTGGCATCAAGGGACCGAGGAAGACTAGGGTTATGTTCTCTCAAGGGTGGATAGTCGTTTCGACTCTGGTAGGGGTATTTGATGAGGAGAGGATGGACAAAAAAAGGAGGCTATCTAGGTGGGTGTAACCGCTCGTATGTTGGAGGACCTAGGTTACAGATGGATGTTGAAGACTGGGTGAAGGTTAGGGAAGTTAGGCAAAGCGGATGGTGCAAGAATCTAAAAAGAGGAATACATATGAAATCGGGGAAATGGCGAGAAATTAGGAGATTCGCTAGTTGTTGAAGATAAACTAGAGGTTGAAGACGATCAACAACCATCTGATCATTTGATTAGATGGTTGAGATCTTGGTGCTAGTGGACCGGTCTGATCTGATCTTGAGATCAGATCTAGCGACTAAGGAAGGTACATGAGCCGATGACCAAATCTGATCAATCAGGTGGAGATAGACGGTTGAGAAAGAGAGTGAGTGGCAACAGATGAGGCGGGCCACGTGGGCAACTATGGAGGCGCCACATGGCCCAATTAAATAAATCCAAAAATAGAAAAATATTTTAAAATAGATAAAAAATAAATATAATTAAATTAGAAAAGTGTTCAACATGAAAGTTGTAGATCTCAATGAGATCTATAACTTTCATATATAACTCAAAGAGAGAAAACATCATATTTACATAGTAAAAATTTGGACAAGTAATTTTAAAGTATTAAAATTACTTATTTTATATATTTTTTGTTCTTTTTTAAATTTTATATTTAATGTTATATTAATTATGTACAATATTACTCTACTTTTGATTAGATTTTTAATAGATAAAAAACACATAAAATATAAGCATCATATTATAATTATTTATATACAATAATTATTATTAATTATTTACAACAAGTTAAATATTAATTAAGGTCAACTGTTAATTATCAGTAGTGAATTACTTAAGCTAGAGAAATAATATATATTAATAATGCTGGTAAATCATGGATTTATCATCTACCTCCTTGTATTTGACCAAGGGTACTCTTACTTGGTAAATGATAAATGTCAGAATAAATTTGTTCAACCAAATCATCTAAAACGAGTAATATAATTGACATATTAGTACAATAGTTAAAATGACTATTAGTTACTCTTCATTCTGAAGGGCTTATGCTTACAAGGAGCATGATTTGACATGTAAGGAAACATCTGAAGGAGAAGCTTCAAGCTTTACTTGAATATTGACGATAAGATTAGTCAAGGTATCATGAAGTTTTGAATTTAGGCCTATGGATTCTCTTTTCGCCTTTGATCTTGCCATTGAGACCTCGTAAGTTAGAGCTGACAATGTAAAAGAGGTGGGCCGAATTTCACACACTAAGTCATTTAAACCCTCGAAATTCTTCCATGCATTTTTGTATATGAAGGAAGGTTCGGGCAAAATTTTAGTGTGAAAGAGAAGGGAAATGGGGTCATGGTGGATTATGTTATAGCTAAGCAAATTAGGTTAATAGTTAAATATATGCAAGAATCTAGGATTAACAAATGGTGTCATAATGTGTTCATATTTTAGGCCCACTATCGTCGAATCACAGCATTGCGACCATACATAATTGATATCCATGTAGTTGCATGGGTGGGGTCACAGTAGGATTATTAAATAACACATTAATATTTTACTAATCATATAGATGACTGTGTTAAGTTAGTGAGTACTTGGCATAATGTTGAAACTTCCTCCTCATTGTACAATACATATACTGCCACATATGTTTCATGATGATTCATCACACAATCCTTTCCCTTTCTAAATGTCTCCCCATATGGATGAAACACAGAAAGGTATATATAGACTTTATTGGTTGAAACTTTATTACTTGGAAGGTGGTTGTGAATGTTCTCCATATCCTTAGACAAGTATATCGCATAAAAGTGTGCAACTTCCTCCATAATGTGTTGTGTACTTACGAACCCTTCAACCTTGTTCTTGTTCCAAACCTTTCACTTCAAAAGAATGTATACATGTACTTCTTCTGTTAGAGAAATAATGTGTATTTGTTGATAAGAAAATCCACATAATATTTATTTGATAATGCCTCTCAAAAGTATACATCCAACAATACTTAACAAGTCCTCCAACTTTAACTGCATATAGTAGGTGTACCATAATATTCTCCATTGATCAAATAAGGAAAAAAAGGAAAAATATTCTCAAGATTTCATAGAAGGACCTACACAATTTGTTCAAAGATCATCATTTTCGATATTATGATCTTTGACGAGAAAGTACACTTAAATTATACTAAGCTCTATCAAGACATCTACGTTGTCTTCAGGATGAAACCTTTAAAGGCAATTGTCAACAAATGGTCCATGAAAATGTGACGATTGTGGCTCTTTATACCATTGAAGAAATTCTTCTTTTGATCCACTAGTTTCGAAATATTCAAAACATAACCAACTAGGAATTTCAAATATGATGCCCATGCACAAATATCATTTACGTGTTCCTTGATTAATGTGTATTTTTCTCACGGCATGTAGTCAGAACTATCTTCTTTGTCCTCCAAACATAGCTCTGAATATGCAAAAACATTCATTAAAACTCTTCGAGCATTCTGTATATCGTTGATCTTACCGGTAGTTCCAGTTACTGTGTAGAACATATTGTTGAATCCATTTTTCTCTATATGCATCACATCCATATTATGCTTCACAAGAAATTTTGACCAATACGATAAATTCAAAAAAATTGCTCGTCATCATCTAGTTGTGATGTACACCAAAGCCATGAAGCAGATCATCACCACATGTCTTCAACTGGAATAACTGAACGTGTAATTGTGCTCCTGACAATCTAAGTGGTGGTTATGACATTTCTACTATATTCTTCTTGGATGTCATTTTCTGTCGTATGTGAGGGTGGAAAATCAATAGGAATTGTCTATGACAGTCAAAGAAGTAACTATTTCTCCTGTACTCCAATAGAAATGACTTCATATTCTCCATAAAATATGGGCAACTCCTTAAATCATGTGTACTCCATCCAGATAGAATACAATATGGAAGGAAATAACTAACAACCCATAAAAGTTCGACCCTCATCTGAATTTTTCCTTATGGATTGCTTCATAAGTCTCCTGTCCATTTTCCCAGAGATCTTTTAGCTTATCTACTAAAGGACATAGATAAACATCTAAATATGTACAAGGGTAGCTTGAACAATGAACTAGTAGAGAAAGAAACATGTAACATCATTTGTTACACAATGACGATGGTAGATTATACGACCCTATAATGACATGCCAACAATAATATACTTGTCATATCCATGCGGGTTGAACACATTTGTTGACAATGCAATTACCTCATTTCTCTTCTCTGCAATGAATATGGGTGACGAGTCCATCAAATCTCGCCAACAATATAAATACAAAGGATGCTTAATAGTACCATCGTTTCTATGTTCTACATGTCATATCATCTCCTTCACGATTTTCGTACAATAATAAAGTCTTTGTAGACGTGGGAAAGTAGTGCAATATTTTTGGTGGGACAATAAATTTCATATCAGCCTTGTAATGAGGCTCACAACAAAGATGACAACTTTTTGCATCTTTGTGTTATCCACAGTACAACATTGGGTAATTAGAGCAAGTATCAATCTGGACCTTTGATGGGCCCAACTTACTCAGCTTTGTCTTTATCTTATAAAAAATATATGTTATTCATTTTTCTCATGAACCATTCACTTTATTAACTTGATCAATGACTAGAAATTACTATCTGTCTTGTCATATTGATTCTTCAATAACAACTCTACAACAATAGATAACTGCTAAAAAGTGTGATAACCTGGCCACAATGACTTCTCTGCCTTACATAATAGTTTATCAGATTTCTTACTTTCTACATCATTGTCATCCGAATAAGACACTTGACTGAAATCTGGTCCAACAACATCTATAACCATTTAGATGAACAAATTGTAGGGCATATCACAAGACTTGATATTCGAATGCCTCTTCTCTCCATGTACATACCACATTGTATATTCATCGATGAATCCCTTTCTACACAAGCGATCACAACAACATTCCACAAAGCCTTTTTCATAATTTCACACTTCTTACAAGGACAAATAATTTTCTCCTCTTTGTCAACAATCCCTAGTCATAGTGCATAAAGGAAACCTAAGATAGCCTCCCATACCATGTAGGAATATCTCACTCACAGAACCATTAGAATCCAAACAATCTTACATCCAAGGACATGCAACATCCATCGTGTAACCTATGTCATTAAAAGAATTTGAGCTACATTAGACACATTCATCTTGCATAGCCACCTACGCATTCACTCAAATACATGCATGCCCTCATGCTTATATTCAACACTCATCTATTGTTAGACATCCATACATACATAATGGAACATATACACACAACCATAACCTAGCCATCCATTTATATTCCTCCATACACTCTTACATATCCACATACTTAGGTACTTACTTACAATACTACACCATAGACATACTTACATAGCCACCCACCCATACATACCCAAATACATTCCCATATACTTACATGCATTCTCATTCGTCTATTACATAATCATTCACCCATAAACCTCCATACATTATTACATTTAACACCCTACATGCCTACGTACACACCCACAAACTTACATACAATCCTACATTCATCTATCACAAATCCACCCACATACATTAGCCCTCCCCACCTCCCCCACCACAAACACGTATGCCCACTTAGACACACTTACTTACAATCCTACATCCATACTCACTTACATAGCCACCCACCCATACATACCCATATATTCACATGCATGCTCATTCACCTCTTGCATAGCCATCCATGCTTACATTCAACACTCTACATGATCACATATACACCCACAAACTTACATACAAATCTCTATTCATCTATCACATATCCACCCACATATATTAGGTACATACATGTATACCCTTACTTACTTACAGACCTACATCCATACACATACTTATATAACCATTCGCCCATACATACCCAAATGCATACCAATGTACTCACATCCATGCCCATTCACCTCTTGAACATCCATCCAACCATAAAACTCTATGCATGCTTACAATCAACACCCTACATGCCCACATATACACCCACATACTTATATACAAACAAACATATGTACATCACATATCGACCCCACATCTCATCGAGACAACACCGAATATTCTAGTACTTAGTAAACCAATTCCATACACATACATTCCACATCTGAAACACTTAATAAATATACGCAGGAAAATAGTATAATATAAAAGTATGGAATTCAAAATTTCCTTTTCCATTCATCCATACATCATTAAATCAATGCAATATCCATAAAAATCCATATGTATAATGTTTGAATCAAAAGTGTGCCCACACATACATATACATATCATGTCTCTCTAAACTACAAGTAAAGCAGAATCTACAAGTGAAAGTAAAGCATTTAAAGCGAGCTATAAATATTGTACCACCAAAAGTTGTGTATTTGTACAAAGAAATTACTCCAAACACGAGCTGCTCACTACTATTGTTGCTCTGGTCCGCCTGTAGGATCCAACGCAAACGTACATTATGAGAAAAGTTTTCCAGTACGATGCTAACACTACAATAAGTAAGGAATTAAATAAAGTGTGCAAAAGAACCAAACTAGGTAAACCTCCCTCATAAAGAGAACTCACTCAAATGAAATCAATTCCATTATCCTAATTTCCCATAGTTTGTGGTCTTGGTCCATGGGGATTATCACACTATGACTCTAAGGTACTAAGAAACTTTAGGGTTGGGTTGTCTTTGTAGGCATGCAATGATGTACAATGCATCCTAACTAAGTTTCCAACATGCCTACTATATTCCCATCCCAAGTGTAACTTCTCCTCTATCCACCCTGAGTGTCCAACTTGACTTTCCAAGTGTTATTCTAAACCCTTGATTTATTCCAACCCATGAATCATCGCAAACCTTCCAAGTAACTATTCATGTGTAAGAGTCCCACAATGGCGTAGTGCACGATCTAGGGTACTGATCATTTGGATCATCCATACCATAGTCAGACCTCCTCTCGACTATCCCCCAATTCTTCCTTATACACATGATACTTGTTTCATTTCCAACTTTAAGAACCACATTTCCCGAAACACCATCTTAGTGCTTCCTCTTGGAATAACAACAAATGTATCCTACAACAACTAATACATGAGTGCTAACCCTATGTCAACAATTGAAGGAAACAACACCAACCAAAACTACTTTGCCTAAACTCGAAGAACTAGATTGATGTCATACAAGTACTGAGGTTGAACACCACATTAACACTCCTCAGTGTGCCAAGCAATATGTCCCTCGATTAACACATTGTTGTGTTCTAGGCATATAAGTTTCCATAAGAGGCCCCAAGGGTGCATGTTCCTACCTTGGTGGCAACTACTCATTACCCACATGCCACTTAAGATAAAAAATCATGATATGAACAAGAGCACAACAGGAAAGGCGTCTGCTGAAAATAAGATGTAATCATAACATATCTGGATATATCCCACGATCAACCGACAAGATGCTCTCAACTCACCTAGGCTCACCTCATCTAGTTTTTTATTTCAACTCAGAATGGATCCATTTCCATTATTTATCAACTCATTTCCATTATTCAATATATCTAACATATGCCATAATGTTCTATATGGTTCTACATCTTTATAAAGTAATTTGACATCAATTTTTAGATTCATTTAGGTCCACATTTCTAGAATAATTTGATCATCAAAACGTGGATGATAGATCATTTTGGGTGTTGGACATGCGAGACCACGACAAGACATTATGTAATAATTGTTATTGCAAATATCATAACCTGATCTGAAATGAAGAATAACTAATTTTCATAATAGGTCCTTAGTATAATTGAAGTAGTATAACATAGATCATCAATGCATCATACATCTATTGATTCAATTGTTGAATCATAGAGGCTGGTGCTTGGATGAATATCATAAAGAGTTAGATTGATGACTCATTAAGCATCATCATACACTTGTTAAGAGAGGATCTCCAGCCTGAGAAGGAGATGACGGTCCTTTCTCTAAAGGTATATATCTAACCAACCTCGTGATGCATGTTCTCTGCAAAGGAATAGAGATTCAGAAGTGTTAGATAAGTTAGGTCAAAGAGTTCGCCGATATCGAGAAACCAAAGTCCTATATCGTATGCTATCATGATATAGGCACGCATCCTCGGACTGGAGACAAATGTGTTACTATATGTCTGAGTATGTATATTTAGCAGACCAATAGGTTGATGACCTAACCAAGATATATACAGAGGCACACTTGTGTACGTGCAAGGGCATATGAGTAATATGATATCTCAAAGGGATCATACATGTCCATTTACCGAATGGGATGACATGAGCTCACTCATGAGATATTGGGAAGAATCAAATTTTGTGCATTGTCGTCTCTCTTGGAAGCTTGATTGAATTTGTAGTTTGATATATGCTTTTGGAAAGTATATGATCAACACCTAGGTATGATACATATTTTGGGAAAGTATATGATTGATACCGACTCCCAATGATCAAATGAGAAACATAATGATAAAACCCTGAAGAAGATAGACTAAATAGATCTAATACTTCGGGTTTGTTCTTGGTCTTCTAGTATGCAAGATGTACAGGTATAAGGATCCTGAGGGTGATGTGATCATAAACAGTTATGACACTTCCATTCTTAGGGAGTGATGAAATATGTCTCGATTTTAGTGACTCGACTCAGTAGAGAAGTGATCTGATCTTGGTCCAAATGTTGGACATTGATGTGAATGTGATTTGGATGCAATAAGAAGACTAGATTTGCGGTCTTGATTTAATCAAGCATCTTTGAGAGGTCTGCAAGATCTGGATTTGAGATGTGATCTCAATATCCAAGTCACTATATGTGGAACAATACAATCGTCATGTCCTTATCTCCAAGTATCCACGGAGAAAGCACATTATCCTTGAAAAAATTCATAGATATTTTAATTGTTTATATATGTATCCGAGCATTGAGAAATGATAATTAAATGTGATTTAATTATCATGAATAATATGAATTTGATTCATATTATAAGGAGAGTTATCTTAGATAATTAAATGTTATTTAGTTAATAAAGATGTGAATAATGTGAATGTGATCCATATTATTTGGGCACATGAGAATAGAGATACAGGATGATTGCGATTTAATTATCATGGATATGGATAATGTGGATAGTACTATCCATATTAATCAGATATATTATAAATATGATTTATAATATATTAAGAGAGCTGATTGTAATTTATATTTGTTTATTAATAATTGATGTGAATTAGATTCACATTAGATGATTAATTGAAAATATAATATACATTTTATTTTGGGATGTGAATGTGATTCACATTTTTCATATGGCATGATTGCCATGTTCACAAGATAATTATGAATTAATTTTATGAGATAATTTAGAACAAATGTTGTTGTAAATCTTGGAGATCTCATGAGATAATTAGATCTCATGAGATGATTGAGTGGTTGTCCCATCCTTTTTAACGGATATGTTCAATCTTCTAATTATCTTCAAGATTGATTAATTGATTTAATTTGGAATTAATTGATACTGATTTGTCAATATATATTAATCTAAATTAAAATAATCATTGTTGTATTTTTACAACAAGATCATGGCCATTGAAAGAAACATAAATCAATCTGATCCATTGATTAAGTGTCGTCCATGGATTGAGATCCATGGATCTCAAAATACTATATAAGAAGGGGCACCCCTTGCTCTTCAAGGAAGATCAATCCATAAGATCTCTCTCTCTCTCTACACGTCAAAGGTTCTCTCTCTCTTGTGGTCGTCCACCTTGATGTCCTAGAAGAGAGTCATCATCGCTGCAACATCGTCGTTATTTGCTGGATTGCTTGCTCATGGATCCCTGTCTCCTTCGATGCGCTTCGCTCATGAAGAAGATGTTGGATCTCATGTGATGGGATCATGAGATTTACCGCTTGAATCATCAACATGGATTGTGAGGAGCACACATCTCATCAACACGCTTGCAAGCATCTCCTTCGTCGGACTAGACTTGAGACAAGAGGACTCTTCGTTTAGAGACTCGGTCGCAACAACGCTTCAAGTAATAATCCTATTGCCTAATTGTGGTTTGATGAAATGATCTGAGAAGTGTTCTTGGATCATATGGTTTCATCGCTTTAATTTTTTAAATTCCGCTGCCTAGTGCAATTGGTGCAACTAATCGCTCCCGATCGCATACGATGTGATCCTCACACTTTCTTAATACACTTAAGGATATTCCTATATCATTCAAGTGGTATCAGAACCTTAGTTTGGAGGCTTTGGATACGATCCATAAACTTAGAAAGACTTGGGCTCATTAGGGCTTCTGAAAATTTTATCGCATTTCATTCTCGTAGGCCTATTTTGTTATTATTTTCAGACCTAGATAAAATGTCTAAACATGAAATTTCACTGGATAATGTTTCCCATTAGTTAGGAAAATCATGAGGTTTGAGTTTGCATGATTTGGAATCAGATTTCTCATGATATGATCATTTTAATGAGCATATATCCATTGTTTCGGGGATGGCGAATCTTGACATAATTAAAGAGCTCATTACTGTTTTGAAGTGCCTGGAAATGCATGCTAATCACTTATTTTCTATTATAAATCAAATTAGCAAACTTTATAAATTTACTTTGCTTGATTTGGATTTAAATTGATTGTGATATGATAATTTTAGTGAGTGAGGGTCACTGTTGAAAATTACATTCCTAATCAAGAACCTTGTGATTGTCATTAAACAAATTAGTGAAATTAATGGTTAATTTCATGGTGGATAAATATTTGAGAAATATTTGATGATAATTATTTCCTTAAATAGCATTTCCTTAACCAATAATTGATGAGATATAATCTGGATCACAAATTGGTTACTCAATCTACTTTTCAACAAACAAAGTTACTTGAATAGGATTGTGAATTTATTTAGTAAATTTCCTTATAATCAAAATGATTTTGATTATTACTATATGGTATAACTTTAGTTGAAAAACCGATTATCATCTCAAGTAAAAAGTGAACAATTTGGTCTTATCCTTTCCCGAGGCAGATATGGTGTATAATCAGGGAACGTCGGGGTAGCAGGTTGCATCGTGTACGGTCTATCCCACTCTCGTCAGTAGTGGCCACGACAACGGGTAGGGAAGGGATAATGCTAGAGAGATCATGATGTATTTTTATAATTATTAAAATTCGAATAATACGTATTTGAGAAAATACCATATTTCAAGTAACAATAAAGAATGTTTGTTGGATATTAATTGGATCATTGATTTATTGTGATTAGATTAAATGGAATCCAATTAAAATTAAAATACTCTATTATGAATAGAGTGTATTTCCCTTGGAAGAATTAATCTTAATGAATATGATTCATAATGATTAGTTAGAATTTGAACATGACATGGATGATCACATAAGTGACATCCATGGTCTCTTGTCAAGGTGAAGAGTTCCGTCGCTAGGGATTGTATATAGGAGACACCTGTCTAAAGTGACAGATCATGCACACAAGCGCACCTAGATCGGGCTCTTTGCTTCTCGAAAGATTAAGGATGTATGCGTAGTGACCCCAATATCAGATCCTCACATTATTGGGATGAAATTGGATTGGACATAGCGAGTTATAATTCTATTGACGGTTGGTTCAATTAATGACGGGTTAACATCACCTTAGGGGTGGTGAGCCCAGGTGTTAAAAACCGAATTGGGAATGCAAGTTGGACTTGTAAGTTGGAATGTGTTCCCTTTTCTTTTTATCTGAGTTACAGGTTCTCATATTATTGGATGTGACAAAGATAAGAAAGGAGATCTCAGATCTTGCTTGAGATATTATGATAAGTATATCTCTTACATTGAAAGTGATTAAGGGAATGGACTTTTAGTGTTAACAAGGCAAGACAGTTTTGATACAAAAATTCTAAATCAAAGTAAAGTATATATTTATATATATATATTTATACAAATTTCTTATTTGAGATAATCCTTCATTAAACACACTCATTACTATACTCAATAACAACTTGTAAAATATCACAGATTGGATCCATGATCAAGATATTGTACTTGCAGTTGGACACATAATGTTTGTGATTGCAATGTGCAAGTTTCCTTATAGTAATGAGGAATGACAGTTAAAGAGACAACATGACTACAAACCTAGGGTTTATATGTATCTATAGCCTTGATCTCTCATCGAATGTACTTTGGAAGTGAAATGTCGATGATGATCATAATTTTCAATAATCCCTATAAAATCTAAGAAAATATTCTGGAAAACATATGTGCTCTCGACATTTAATCATGAATGATATGGTTCTCTGCATTATGCAGAATGATGGCTCGATAAGAGATGATGTCCTCAAAATGATTGAGTACCTACCTAAACTAAAATCTTTGAGAGTTAAGGTGTATGTAGATATGGTGAGTGTCATCATTCTACTATTTATACTCAAGTGATTCATGAAGCTTCATAATATTCGTATTGTATGAATTGAATAAAGCATGTATAATGTTGAAATACTCACACATTCAATTCTTTTGAGTTCAACATAAGAGATCTTTTATCTTAAGTAATGGTTGTTTATAGATGAAGGGAGCGTAGTGGAAGCATGGGTCTGACCCAAGAAGGAAGGAAAGTCAAGAAGTTAACTGTACTTTTATAACTTCCATATGACATCCAAAGAGTTGGATGAATGCCAATACTGCAATAAGCCAATGTGTTGATAGTATGACTATCTATAATATCTAAGCTCCTTAGAGAAGGACTCATATAGTGCATCAGAATAATCTATAATTTACATTTGATCATTTAAAAGACTTGCTTATTAGATAAGATCAAAGTCTAATAATTGTATCTCATTCTTTAGATAACATTTGCAATTGGATTGCATATGTTTTAGAAGCCTAGAAATTTTGATCATGAGGTTTAATAGTCATCCACATGGATGTTGATTCAATTGTTGCAACAATCTCTGTTGGATGAATAGACTTCATACTTTCAATGGGAGAACCCTTAGTCTTAGAGAATGTCTCTATGACCTAGATATTAGAATATACTCATTATTTATTTCTAGATGTTGGAAATAAACATGAATTCTGGAGTAGACCTATCATAAAGAGTGATGATGGATATATTTCAGATATTACTTTGACATCTGGAGGGCTCTACTAAATTAAGAATATTAATTAATGGTTAATTAACTTTTTCTAATATTGAAGTTTTAAAACCTTAAAAGATCAATAGGATGATGAAGATCATTTGACAATGATCTAGCATCAAGCCTTGGACATATGTCTATTAATGATTTCAATAGACCGATAAGAGATGAAACATTAGAATGTCTAAAATTTCAAATCTTACATACCCGTGAATATTGCATTCAAAGTAAAATGTTCAACGCACCCTTCTCTGGGAATGGTATAAGATGCCAAGGTATTCAAGATCTCATACATATTGATGTATGTGGATCATCTGTATCATAATAAACATTGATGATATGCGATATCATTCTATGATTATTTGTGATATGATATTTCTTCCCTTCACCTTAGAACCTTTGAAATGTTCAACGATTTGATAATTTTGGTTTAGAACCAAAATTTTGAAGGAAGACGAAATGAATATGATCTAACCTATGTATGATGTACCTATTAGATAAATTCAAGGAATACCTTATGGAGAAAGGAATATCATTCCAATCTCACTCCTCTAAATTCACCTAAATTCAATAGAGTTATAAGAAGATACAATTGGATCATGTGTGACATGATTTGATCAATGATGAATCTTAGCATAATTACTTCTTAGTTTCCGTGTATATATGTAGTAGAGACTACAATAGATATTTTTAAAAAAGATTCCATGCAAATCTAAACCCGAACATCCTCATAAGCTATCATTTGAAACATTGCCTAGTGTTGGACAATTGAGGATTTCTTGGTCCATAACTTTTTCATGGATGCAGGTTAGCTAGAATCTAGCACCATAGAATGATGCTTCATTAGGAAAATAAAGGATGGTATTGGATACCTACTTTATGAACTTGATATTATTAAAAGATTTCATCTATAAGGATATGATTCTTAGAGGATGAGACTCTTGAGAATCAAGATGAAAATGAAGTGAAGGAAGTCATTGAATCTTGAGAAGATGATGAGTCTCCTGAAATTGGAAACTAAAAGAACAATTAAAGATGAAATACTAATACCTCTTCAAATGAGTTTGAGAATGGATTCCACGTGTCAGTTAAGTCTAAAAATGATCGGACTTCATGTGATGAAGCTCCCGAAGATCATGACATGGAAAGATAGATTTTAGCGATAAAGTCTAAAGTAGACTTCATATACAAGTTGCCGACCGAAGAGCCACACCTCCACCTCCAAGAATTTGAAATGATCTGCAGCACAATCCATGATAGGCTAATGACCGAGGACACTATCAAGATGATCGCCTTCCCTTTCTCCTTGGTTGACAGAGCCGCATATTGACTCAAACATTTAGGGCGATTCATCGATACTTGGGCAGATCTCCGGACCGCGTATTTGAAGAAATACTACCCTCTTGGCCGGACAAATAAAGCCAGAGCCATGATCAACAACTTCGTCATGATCCCGAATGAACAATTCCATGAATCTTGGGATCGATTCAGAGAGCTCATCGACCGGTGTCCACACCATGACATATCCAAGCCCAATCTGGTGCAGAGTTTCTTCTGTGGGCTGACACCGGAGCTGCAGGGGCTTGTAAATACCTCTTGTGGTGGATCATATTTTTCCAAGGGTGAAGACGACGTCTGGGCTATCTATGAAGGCATGGAAGAAAACTCAACTGTGATGACCCAAGTCAGAGTCTACTCACAACAAAAGCCACCCCAAGGAGGAGGATCATTTCAGAGGATCGCTCGCATCGATGCCGGTCCCAATACTTCGTCGGTAGCCGCAGCCCAAGCCGAATCAGCCGCAACCGACATGGGAATCATCAGTGAAAAGTTGGACCGCATGGAGATCCTCGAGAAGAAGCAGAACCAAGGTCTTTCCCAGATGGACCTTCTTACCAAGACCATGAGTGAACTTAAGACTCAAATTCTCTGCATCCAGGAGGCACATGCACACTCAGCAGCCTCCCAGGTCACGGGCCGATCCGAGCAGTAGCAGCTCTACCCAGTCCTCTGCCTCACACCGTCAGGTCAACCACATCCAGGCAGAGCTGGTGCCGCAGCTACCGTACTGCCCATCGCAACCACCATCTCAGGACACTCAGATGGTGGTATATCAGCCGGATCGGCCATTGGCAGTTCTACCACCATCTTCCTTTGAGCAGGACCCATTGATGGAAGTCAATGGGATTTGGTATGACCGGTACCCTCAGCCTGGGATTCGTCGTGATCACCCCAGATTCCGATGGGGTAATGGTGGCTCCTCATCCCAACAGCAGTCTCCCGCTCAAGGATATCAGCACAACCAGCCACAACAGCAGCAGCAGCCCCAATACGCCCAACAGCAGAACCAGAATGGTCCTCGCCCCGCCTACCAGGGACAACAGTGGAGGCAGCGTCAGCCGCCTCAACAGTCATATTCCCAGCCTCCCCAATATCAGCAGCAACAGCCTCATTTCCAGCAGGGGAATACATCCGGTTCTTACGCACCAGCATTCGAGAACCCAGCCTTAGATGACCTCGCCCGACTACTCTCTGAACATCGGGATTCTTATCGGCGAGACATGGATGAGTTCCGGCAGGAGGTGAGGGACTTGATCAAAGGAAAACCACCATACCAGCTCAGATTGAACCAAATCCGAACAATCTGAAAAGAAAGTCTGTGCAGGTAGAGTCTACAGAGGATACCTCTCCTAGTGACTATTTGAGTGACATATCTTCTGCTTTGTATGATGCTGATTTTGTGACTACTAGGAGCGGTAGGCTGCCAGCCGGCGGCGCCTCAACTGAGCGACAGCCACATGCAGAATCCGGAGCGCCATATGAGCCAGGTAGCGGTGCTGATGCTGCTAATGATGACATTGATGACGGTGGTGCTGAAGCCATTAAGGATGGAGATCCCGACGACGGTGCTGAAGCCGTCGTGATACCAGATGCAGACGGTGGTGTTGATGCCACCATTTTTGATGCCGAGCCAGAGCGCGGTGCTGATGCCGTGAAGACAGGTGCCGGTGGTGGTACTGAGGCCACCACATCTACTTTTGTTGAGCTTCCCTCTGTGATGTTACCACCTTTTGTATCTACGGACTGTGGTAATAAGAAAAATAAAAATATGAATAAAGGAAAGGTTACTGTTCACATTGCGGATCCGTATGTGTTAAATGATGATGATTGTATGGATTCTAATCCTTCACAGGCACATGAACCTATTCCTAGTCCTCCATCTGAGGAGGCCCCTACCATCCCCTTCCCTGAGGCACTCCACCGGGCGAAGGGGAATAAAAGAGAAAATCCAAAAAAGGACTAGCTGGTAGAGTTCAGCAATCAGATGATAGACAGATTCCACGTTCAGCTGACTCTACAAGAAGCACTTGAGCACATCCCCCTCTTTAAAAAGAACTTGAAAGAGAAGAATATTGTCCGCAGGAAGAGGAGGAACCACAGAGATCAAATCCATGTGCTCACTCATTCCACTTGCTGCACTATTCAGAACAAACTGCCATCCAAGCGACCAGATGCAGGAGCTCCCTATGTCAGATGCGAGATTCAAGAGCAGCAGTTTGATCGTACTCTGTTAGACAGCAGCTCTTCAATTAACCTTCTTCCGGCAACCTTACTCGACCAATTCGAGTTTGGTCCTCTTCTTAGGTGCAGGACAGTCCTTCAGTTTGCTGATAGATCGACTAAGAGGCCGAAGGGGTTATTGAAAGATGTGGTCGTTACCATTCAGGGCCTGAAATTCCCCGTGGACTTCGTTGTGTTGGACATGGAGATCCCTGAGTCGGTAACCGATGCCCCCATCATACTCGGATGCCCATTCTTGGCCACAGCCAAGGCGGTAACCTATCATGATAGTGGGAAGGTGTGTTTTCGCGTAGAGGGCGAAACCATACAAATAGAGACGATCGAGGAAACCAGAGCCAAAGAACTTGAATGCTCAGAGCAGTCCAGCGAAGCCGCGCAGATGACAGAGGAAGAGTTAGACATCCACCATGAGTGTGATTTTGTGATGACAGATGATGAATCCAAATGGACAGATCCTGTAGCACCGACCCTCGCCCTGCCTACAAATTCATTATATCTAAAGCTTATGGCAGTCGAGAGCCTGGAGAGCACACCCCTGGACGAGGATACACCTGAGGCTGACAGTGTTGGGACGAGTGGTGCTGATGATTTTCAATCCTGTTCGTCTTCTTCTGATCCCTCGGATTCAGACATTGATTGGGATGATTTTGATGACTATTTGCCTTTCTAATTCCTTCTGAGCCAACCGCCATGACAGAGTGCGAGCCAGTGCAGTTTATTGATGATTAAGCAGGCCTCCCTTCGTCAGAGATTCATGCAGAGCGAGAGTTCTCCCATACAGACATGGTCGCCTTCACACAGACATATCAGAAGCCAGATCTGCCACCTCCCAGTTGTCCAGAACTGAAACCTCTGCCGCAGTCGTTGAAGTATAGATTCCTTGCGGGTAATCCAGATATGCACCCAGTCATTATCTCAGCAAGTTTGACTGGAGAGCAAGAATCTCGTCTGATGGAGGTTCTTGAAAGAAACCGCAAGGCAATAGGATGGAGTACAGCTGATCTCCAGGGGATTAGTCCGTCTCTGTGCTCCCACCACATCTATCTTGAGGATAACGTTAGGCCGTCGCGTGAGTTCCAACGACGGTTGAACCCGAATCTTTGAGACGTAGTCATGAAAGAAATTTCGAAGTGGTGGAGCACCGATTTTATCTACCCCATCTCCGACTCTAAATGGGTTAGTCCGTTACATGTGGTGCCTAAGAAGACAGGTATCACTACAATTGTGAATGAGTCTGGAGCGGAGATCGCTACCCGAGTACCCACTTCTTGGAGGGTCTGTGTGGACTACAGACGATTGAATGAGGCCACCAAGAAGGATCATTTCCCGCTGCCATTCATTGATCATATTATCGAGCGGCTAGCCGGGAAGAGTCATTACTGCTTTCTTGACGGGTACTCCGGATACAATCAAGTGGCCATTGCGCCCGAAGACCAGGAGAAAACGACATTCACCTGTCCGTTTGGGATTTATGCTTTCAGACGGATGCCCTTTGGTCTATGCAACGCTCCGGCGACATTCCAAAGGTGCATGTTGTCCATATTCTCGGACATGGTGGGTGACTGTTTAGAGGTCTTCATGGATGACTTCTCGGTCTACGATGACGGGTTCGATGATTGTCTTGACTGCCTAGACTGTGTGCTTCAGCGCTGCATAGAGGTCAATCTTGTTTTATCTTGGGAGAAGAGTCACCTCATGGTGACTCAGGGGACTGTCCTTCATCATGTCATCTCCGACAGGGGCATGGAGGTCGATCCGGCCAAGGTGGACATCATTAGAAAACTCAATCCGTCGTCCAATTTGTGTCAATTGCGGTCTTTTTTGGGGCATGTCGGTTTCTACCGATGGTTCATTCAGGACTTCAGTCGTATTGCCCGACCGCTTACTGATTTGCTGATAAAAGACACCGAGTTGATTATCAATGATAAGTGTCTTGCGTCTTTTAAGACTCTCAAAATATGGTCATTTCGGCTCCTGTCCTTCAGCCACCCGATTGGTCTCTCCCATTCGAGATCAAGACGGATGCTTTAGATTTTGCCGTTGGGGCTGTTCTTAGACAGAGAAGGGATGGTTTGTCATTTGCCATTCACTACGCCAGCCGGACTTTGGATGTCGCTCAGCGGAATTACATTGTAACTGAGAAAGAGATGCTGGCCGTAGTCTTTGCTTTGGATAAGTACCGATCTTATATTCTCGGATCTACAGTGACAATCTACACGGATCACACCGCCATCCGGTACTTAATGGCCAAGAAGGATGCCAAAGCACGTCTTACCAGATGGATCCTTCTTCTCCAGGAGTTTGCTATTGAGATTAAGTATAAGCTTGGAGTTAAGAATGTGGTGGCGGATCATCTCTCCATATTGGAGAATCTTGAGGAATCTGAGCCCAACACACCTATCACAGAGACATTTCCAGATGAGGCGATCTTGGCGGTCGCCTCACTCCCATGGTATGCCGACTTTGTAAACTATCTTGTTGCCTAGACGGTCCCTTAGGGTTGGCCCAGGCAGAAACTTGAGACCTTCCTAGCCAAGGCCAAGTTTTACCATTGGGAGGATCCCGTCATTTATCATGAAGGAGGGGACAACATCTGGAGGAGGTGCATTCCTCAAGAAGAGCATCATAGCGTCCTCACATACTGCCACACTCTTGAGGCCGAAGGACATCATTCTGGAAAAAGGACAACACAGAAGGTGCTTGAATCCGGCCTATGGTGGCCTACTCTCTTCAAAGATTCAGATGAGTTCGTGAAGAGATGTACCGACTGTCAGAAAATGGGAACCTGCAAACAAAGAGACATGATGCCCATGTAACCCATTCAATTTTGTGAGGTTTTTGATGCATGGGGGATTGATTTCATGGGCCCATTTCCTAAGAGTCAGGGATTCGAGCATATTTTGCTCGCTGTGGATTATGTCAGCCGATGGGTTGAGGCCATCCCCACCGGAGCCGCATATGCTAAAACCGTGTGCAAATCCTTGAGGAAAAATATCATTTCACGGTTCGGGGTACCTAGAGTCTTGATTTCAGACGGGGGGGGGTCTCATTTCATCAATGACAAGGTTAGGGCCCTTGCAGACGAGTTCGGCATTGACCATCGGGTTGCCACGTCGTACCACCCTCAGACTAATGGTCTTGCCGAAGTATCGAACTGGGAGATAAAAACTATCTTACAGAAGGTTGTCCGCCCAGACCGAAAGGATTGGTCACAGCTTTTGGACTCGGTCTTGTGGGCCTATCGGACTTCTTTCAATAATCCATTGGGGACATCTCCCTTTCGACTCGTCTATGGCAAGCCGTGCCATTTGCTAGTGGAAATCAAGCACAAATCCTTTTGGGCAGTCACTGAGATACTGTTAGATCCCGAGAGCATTGGAGAACAGAGAAGAGCAGAGTTGGCAGCGCTGGAAGAACTGAGAGACACAACCTTTTCCAACAGCCTACAATACAAAAGCAGAGAGTATGGTTATTTGATTCCAGGCTGAAATTATTCCCAGGGAAATTATAGAGCAAGTGGAAAGGTCCATATGTGGTCAGGAGGGTACATGACAATGGCAGTATTGACATATCCGAACCATCATCTTCCTCTACCTTCCACGTCTATGGTCAATGCCTGAAGCTATATATAGATCATGATCCGCCGACCATTGACGTTGCCCCCATTCTTCTGGTATGAGATGTGTTCTTTGACTCATATCATCTGCATCTCATACATGGTGATCAATTCCATCTTCCGCTGTACAGATCCATCTGTTCATATCACTCTTTCATCTATTGATTTATTTTCTTCTTTTCTTCTTTTCCTTTTCTATTTTCTTTATCTATCAAAAAGGTGCCGCCCCTTGTTGTCAGTTTTCTGTACTTAGGACGTACTTTGTCCTAAGTATAGGAGGGTTTGCACCCCGAGTTATTTCAGTTCCATTTTGATCCCCTCCATTGTCTCCTCTTCTTGTCTATACATAGGGATATGTTACCCTAAGTATAGGGGGAGACAATCTGAGTACGATCTGTTCATTCCCACCCTTGACCCTCCCTGCGTTGTGTATAGTCTGCTATACTTAGGATTCTTTGATCCTAAGTATAGGGGGGACGGTCAACTTCTTATTGGTTCATTCATTTATTCTTTAGACTTGTCTATACTTAGTACGAGTTATGTCTTCTCTTTTCTCTCCGATCTATGAGGACATAGCTCAAGCTAAGTATACGAGGGTCGTATATACTATGCATATACTTTAGCCATAACTCGTAATTTCGTATTTCTTAATAATATGGCTAATAATTCTTTAAAAATCCTAATAAAAAGATGTTATCCTTCCTCAAATTCTTTGTGTATCTACTGATTAATAAATCAGGTGAAAATATTTTTTGCAAAATGTTTGAAAAATAGTTTTAAAATCTTTGTGAAAAATTTATTGAAAACTACTTGGAAAACGTTTTGTTACATGTTTTCAACCTTTGTAAAAACATTTTGATTGTAAAATTATTTTCTTTGTGTGAAATAAAATGTTTGAAAAACGATTTGCAAATGGTTTGAAAAATGGTTGCAAAAATGTTTTGAAAAATCTATCCATACTGTTTGAAAAACCGTTGCAAAATGATTTTTAAATGTGTGTACTTGTTTGTAAACTGTTTGTAAAAAAATTATAATTTTGGACTATAGTTTTCAAAAATTGTTTGAAAAACCTGTGTCAAATAAGTTTGAGGAATATATACATCACACCAAAATCCACTTTGTTTATATCAATAAAATTGACCACTTACCCTTTGTAAATTCTTAAAATCCACTTCTTGTATATATAAGAAGCACTCCCGTGTACATATTTTCACCTAGCTTTTAGCCAAATCTTTTGTCTTCAAAAATCCCAAAAACATTTGCAAAATTAAAATCCAAAAATATTTGAAAAATCTTTTTGAAAAATCTAAAAAAATGCATATGCATCATCATCATCTTTTCTAAAAATCCATAAAAAGTTCAAAATCTTTGAAAATTGCATCACAAAAATATTTTCTGCATAGCATTGCAAGGCATTTGCATTTTTCAGATTAAGTTTGATAATTGAACAAGTCTAAGTAAAATTGGAAGATTGGAGCTCGGTTGGACCTTAAATCTACTTAATAACAGGAACTTGTAGGAACTGGGATTGAGGTACTTCAAGTCTAGTTGACTTAATTCTTTGAGGATCACGGGACTTGGTTCAATGGATTCTTGACGGCCTAAGTAGAGTATTTCGGAGCACACGCACGACTCTTGTTGATAATGACCTAACTTGGACACTTGCACCTTTCACATGGCTCAACTCAGTTGGAGTGGTGAGGAGGTTGGATTTGCCGGTATGAGACGCACACAGGTGGAAACACTTGTCCTCCTCTAGGGAGGGAAGTGCGCCCCAACCCGTCCAGTAATGTTGAGTTTCGAGGATAGGAGATTGTGGGTTGCAATAAAGCTTCAAAAGAGGGATAGTCTACTGGCTCAAAAGAAAAAACTCCCTATGTAAATGCTGCTGTATATAGTATTCAAAAAAATGCAAAAAGCAAAAACTCCAAAAAAGGTGGACAGGTTTGTACAAAAATAAAAATGCCTGCCGGAGTGTACATATGTTGTAAAGTCAAATAAGCAATCTTGAGCTTCAAAGTCAAATCATGTGAGCCTGCAGCTGGATGACTTGACTACACTGGTCTTGCATCCTAGGATAGGTAGCTACACTGGCTATCGTCCATTCTTCACTTCACCTCCTCCTCTTGGGTTGTTTGCCACTTGAACTTAGAAGGGAATACCCTGCTCCTTGAGGGATAAGTTGTTGGATTGGGGAATCAATGGGTTGTCTTATTGGAGAAGTCAGTCACTTTGTTATTTCAGTTGGGGAGAGCCACCATCACTTACACTATACGAGTCAGATTCATAGTCGTAAGGGTTTGCGTATGAGTTGAAGTATTTCTGACCTGGCTATTGAGGAGACTTGAGCAGAGTTTTGGGATACTCAGAGGCTGTTGGATTTCAAATTCGGTTCTCATTAAGGTTCCGCCTGCACTAAAATTCCAAAGGTCCGACTTAAGCTCCAAACTTTGATTTTGTGAAGACAAGTTTGATAATTAAATTTAATCCACTTTCTTCTTTTTCTTTTCTTTCTTTTTCTTTTTGCACTTATTGCATAAGTGTTTGCTAGGGACTAGCAAAGGTAAAGTATAGGGGGATGATGAAGCCACATTTCATCATCTTTATTCTATCATTTTGGCATCAAAAACCCTGGCAAATGCCTGTAAATAGCATTAAATAGAGCATATTAGCATTCATGCATGTACATCTAAATAGTGTATAAAATACTGTAATTAAAGCTAAAATTATAGAATAAATAAAAGAAAATAAAAAGAATAAAATATTGTAAATATTTTATGACCCGAAACCCCGAGACCTAGGCATCTTGATGAATAGGTCGACAAGGAATAAATTAGGGGGAGATAAGGGTCAAAATACATTCAAAATGCCTATTCTTTTTAATGCATTCTTTATTCATCTTGGGACCTATTTTTGGTTCCAATTTTTATACCCCAATCAAAGAAACTTTGTACATGAAAGTTGTAGATAATTAAATAAATAAAAATACAAAATTGATTTCACTGAAAAATAATGTACAGATAAAAAGTTATGGTTTGAATAAGATTTCAGAACTCCAACTTCCCAGACCCGTATCTTGCAAATAAAAACTCGAAATATACAAACTCACATTTAATTGTATATAGTTTAAAATAACCTATTTAATGGAGGTGGTTTTGTATTTTTCGGAGTTACGGTTTGAAAGTTGAGTTTTGGACCCTTGTAGTATACTTGTACAGATTAAAATATTCAATTTATTCTTTATTCATTATTTTTATAATTTTATAATTTTATAATTTTGTAAATATTATTTATAATTTATTTGGACATTAAAATCAGAATAAAAACTTAAATAAAACTCAAATAAAAATACATGTATATAAGATACATAGGTATACTACATATACTTACACCTATATAAAATATACTTCTATTTTATTAAATATACAAAACAACTCAGAAAAATAAAATAAAATATATTTGTGTGTATAAAAGTATTTTATGATTTTATAAAATCATAAATAAAAATAATAAAATAAAAATACACAAAATAAAAATAAAGTAATAAAATACATAGGTATATGCACCTATATAAGGCTAAAAAGACAACTTGTAAAAAAGGTACTTCATAAAAATAAATAAAAATCACTACAAAACACTTCATAAAAAAAATAAACATTTTTCATTTTATAATTAAAAATTAATAAAATCATTTTAGATTTTTAATTGATTTTTTAAATCATTTTTAGGACCTTTTTCCTGGTTGGTCCACATGGACAAACCAGGGGGCAGTCGCAGTTGACCTCGGTCAACTGTCTGCCCTCGGTCCTTAGGCTGTCAGAAACCTCGTTTTTGCTCCGCCTTTGCGGATTTTTCGAGGCCTTGTCTTTCATCCTTTGAAGATGGTTCCTTCTGCAAAGACGCTCCTCGATCATCCCGCATGCTCGCCCAGACGTTTACCTAGGCTGTCGTGCATCGATTCAACCACTACGCCTAGGTCTTCCCCCATGACCGTCAACCCTACTTAAGCGGACCTTGAAGTTCGATTCAAATTTGAATCGCGATTCATCCAGTTCTGACCCCCCTTGGACTCGCTCGAGCATCTTGGAGGTGACAGCTCCAAGTCCCCTTCTTCAAGGCGGAGGATCGACACGATCTGGGCGTGTTCCAACCCCACCTTCGACGACTTTCCCGTTGAGGTACACCAACCTCAGGTACCCCCCTTGAGGTGTCTACCCACTTCACTTTCATTCTCTCATCGTTCGTTGTAGTCTCAGCATCACTTAGGTCCTCTTTTCGTGTCCAATTCGCCCCACTATGAGAGCCCCCTGGAGGTCGAGGCATTTTGCCCTCGCCTCCATTAACCTTTTTAGCAGTTGCAGGAGCTCGAAAGACCCCCGCGAAGGGTCGATTTTGGCAACCCCCAGGTACCTGGACCGACGTTCGTTCCAAGCCTCGTCGCGGAGCGCCAGTGCCTCTTGAGCCATTTTGGCTCCGCCGGGTGATGCAGGACCCTTCTAGGAATGTCATCGGCCATTTTGGAGCTTCATCGAAGGTCGGAGGGCTGAGATCAAGGTCGGGGAAACTCGCTCCACGGTGAGTTCTTCCCCGTTCTTCATCTTGGCCTCCCCGCCGTCCGATCAAGTGTCGAGCGCCCAGGCTAGCAGCTGTCGTTGGATCTTTGAGAGCCTCCACCGTCAGATCCGTCCAGATCCATCTAATCCAGGCCGTCCACGAGCGAACCGTCATCGTGCAAGGAGAAGCTGACGCGTGGATAAGTGGCTCGGGCCACGCCGCTGGATCGCACCCAGTCGCCGATCGTTAGATTCACGCCACGCGACATCAACGTTCATCCGCCGTTGGATCTACCTTGCGAGGGAATTTTGCAAGTATATACCCTGCCTTTTTGTAATTTTATTTTAGTCCATAAATTTTAATTAGTAGTTTAAAACTTTTGTGGAATTTACACGTAGGCCCCCAAACTTGTTATATTTGCACATAGGTCCTCTGCCACGTCACCTCACGTGACTTGTTCACGTGAGGTGTGGGCATTTTACAAAAAGGCCCTTGGCCTTTTGTCTATTTCGGTTCAGTGCTCTAAATTTTGTATTAAGTGTTAACTTTTTGGGAATATTGCATGTAAGCCCCCAGGGGTGTTTGATATTACAATCAAGTCCCTGCCAGGCGCTTGCCAGTCACGCGCCCGGGTGGGTTATTTGCAGGAAGACCCTTCTGGGTTTGTAAATTTATACTTAGTCCATAAAATTAAATATTCAGTACAATATTTGTTAGAAAATTGCATGGATGCCCCTGGATGTTTTAATATTTGCACATATACCCCTGCTAGGTTGAATTATTTTTGTGTGTTTGTCTGATTTATTTAAGGCATCATTTGAATTCGAAAAAATTCTTAAAAATTCAAGTTAAGCTCCTGTTCACTTGCACTTTCACGCCATATTTTTAGTTTTGATTTTTATTGCATTTTCATATTTATAAAAAATCAAAAACATGCATTTTTCATACTGTTTGCATTAGAAAACCCATAAAAATTATAAAAATGTTTTGAAAAATTCCAAAAAATTATATTTTATGTGTTTTGTCATCTACTAGTGTCAGTCCAAAAACCACTAAAAATTCAAAGTAAAAACCTTAAAAATTAGAAAACACTTAAAAACTTCAAAAAAATATAGAAAATCATAGAAAAATCACAAAATATAAACTCAGTTGTTGTGTCTTCCTTATTTCATTGTCTATATTTTAAAATTAATTTGAGAAAATTTTGTTACTGTTTGGTATTTTTCATTCCCACTTTGATTTCAGCCAGAAAGCTAGTCCACTGTTTTCTTTTATTTTGATATTTAAAAATACCAAAAACATTTTGAAAAACCCCCAAAAATCACAAAAATAGTAGAAAATTATAAAAAGACCAAAAAGATTTTATTCCCTGATTTTTGCCTATTTTACCTATTTTTATTAATACATTATTCCCTCTTTCGTTATATTGTATATATTTAGGCTATTATTGAAAAAGAAAATAAAAAAATACAAAAGAAAACACAAAATCAGTAAAAAGAAAACCAAAATACAAAATTAAAAGTTAAAAAATAAAAAATATAAAATCAAAAACCCACAAAAACATTTGCCTTGCATAATGTAGACAACACATTCACATTCACTCACATACACATTTGTAAATCTATCCTACCTTGCTCTCTGTGTTCGAACTCTCTGCATACTTGCTTCTATACATCTTTTGTGCAGAGTTAAAAATAAAATTTAACTTCACATTTATTTCTTATTGCTTGATCTATAGTGTGGGTTAATTGTTGATTAGATCCGGATCTAGAGTGGTCAACACTTCGACTGTGTTCCCGCCTTGTGCGAAACATACGACCGCTCCATTTTTGGGTTTATCAGTACCCCATTTTTATTATATTTTATTTAAATTCACATTCTCTACAATAACTTCTATTTTCCTCCATTAACCACAGTCTTCTTTCAACCTTCATTCCACTCCACCATTTTTCTAACCTATCATTCAACTCCACCAATAATCTAATCTCCCATTCAACTCAGCCGCCTATCTAACCTCCCTTTCTCTTCTCTTCATATTCATTTGTACATCCTCATTTTTTCCCATCCGTTATTTTAATAGAAAAAGGAGAGAGCTTGGAGTGTTTTGTTGGTGACAACAGTTAAGCGTCTTCCTCAAGCGATGACCTCCTTCAGGCGAGATCCGCGGAGCTCCGCTCCGCATTACGAGTTCCCCATCGAGCTCGTGTAGCTTCTCCGATTTTTATTTCGCCAATCAGATCGAGGCGATGACAGGAGTCCAACGTAGCTGCTCCGCAAATCCGGCGAACTTCAGGTAAGTATTTCCTCTCATTTCTCTTGTTATATTATTTTATCTAATATTTTGTTTCATTGTTATTTCACTGCACCATCATTTTCTTAGCATTACCACCATCTCCTTTATTTTTATTTCATCATTCCCACTTCTCCATTTTTATTTCTTATTTGAAAACATAAAAAAATAAAAAATCTAAAAAGATCATACGCCCGCCACCGCTGGTACCACCTCCAGGGACCACCGCCGGGCACCCACTACTGCCCGCCACCGCCGAGCACCACCTAAAAAACTTATAAAAAATAAAAAATATAAATAAACTGCAACAGCGGTTGTCGGAACCCACTACCGCCCGCCACCGCCGAGCACCACCTCTAGCTCACAGCCGCTCTCCTCCGCTCCGCCGCCCACGCGGCCGGCGCCGCCAGCGCGCGTGGGCGGCTCCACCCAGCCACAGCTGCCTGATGGCGGCCCGTTCCTTTCCGCGGCCGGTCCATGCCACCCGGAGGCCCCTCCTCACCTCGCGCGCGTGGGCCTTTCCCGTGCTCCAACCACCTCTCTCGGCACGTCCGCCATCCACAGCCGACGGCGCCTCCCCGCGCATGTGTGGCTCACCTCCGCCACAACGCCCACGGCCGCGCGCGACCACCACCGTCGTCTTCCCATATGCATTCTTAACGAAGAAGAAGGTTCTCCTTCCTATTTTTTTATTTGTAGAAATTGCATCTTTTATTCTGTAGTTTTCTGTAATTACAACAGTTGTCAAGTGCATGTTTTATTATGTTTAATTCATTTTCTATTTTGTACGGATAACCTTGTATTCATGTGTTAATTTGGACCTTTATTTTGCATCATTTTATTCAATAAAAAATGTCTTGTAGTTGAGCAACTAATTCTTTACAACTTGAATAGTTATTTATATTTTTATGATCTTTGGGTAATTAATTTAAAATGTTTAACTGAAATATTGCGTATTTTTTTCCATTTTGAGCACTCAAATTCATATTTCTCTCATTGTTGCTCAAAAAATTCCACAAAAATCAAAATGCAGCCTTGAATTGTGTTTGAATTACTATCCAAATTTCATCCAAATTGGTTGTCAAGTGATTAAAATAAATTGTGGAGTGGTTTTAGTAAATGATTTTTAATTAAACCGAGACATTATATTTTTGCGAAATTTCAACTGTCATGGATTGAACATCTAAATACCATCTTGAGATAATTCACACTATGGATAATTAGCTATTGTGGTTTTATTAGGAATTAATTCCTCACTGTCACTCTGTTTTCAATAAAAAAATCTATAAAAAATTCATATTTTGTCAAAAAATTCCAAAAATATTACTGTAGTATCCTTGCATTTTGTTTTCATTCCAGTAAAATTTTCAAGATTTTTGCTTACTGTTTGTGTGAAACAATTACGAAAAAACCCATAAAAAGTGTGTATTTTTAATTGTTGCATTTTAACCCTGAAAAGTCCAAAAAATATATGTTGCATTCATCATTAAATTAAGTTTAATGAAAAATATAATTTGACTAAATTGGATCTATTTTCTATTAAAATTAATTTGGCTAAGTTGTGTGATTTCTTAGTAACTTAATTCACTTACATTGTGCATATTGGCATTTATTTACATAAAAAATTAAAAAAAACTGCATTGGAAATCTAGACCTAAGTTTTTCAATTAACCCGACGTTGTTCCTTTGCCTCCCTGTGTTCGACCCTGGACTTGCACGGGATATAAATTAAAGCCGAGCCCTCTTCACGGAGATCTTATCTCAGTTCTGATTGACTTGCTAAATACATGTACTACAATGTGTCCAAATTAAAACACGTATCAAACGACTCGTCAGATGATGTCGTTGCCGGGGAGGCAAACAACTTAGGGATTAATCTAAAAAGTTTGATTTAGATTTTCATATACTCGGGTAATCTGACCCCCGAGCCACTTAAAATTAATCCATTTTCACTCCATTATTTTTCTGATCATTTTTGTATATATTTTAGTTCTTATCTCTCTAATATAAATTTTATTTTTCTTGCGAGGGCCCGGTGGACTTGGAGTGCATCGGAGGTCGACGGACGTGACGCATGCTGATTGCTGAAGATCAAGGAATTTTTTAATTTCTTTCTGAGAGAATTTGTGTAATTATTGTGTTGTAATAATTTAGGTAATTCCCCCTTTACAACGGCTCTTGTTTGAGAGTTTGCGCATGTATCCGGACTGGACATTGGACCCGTTCGTGGTCGTGTGGTTGATTGACGGAGATTAAGACTTATACTCGCGGCTCTTAGAGCATATTTTTATTAGAATATTTTATTGCTTGTACTCGTAATTTTTAGGACCACACATCACTTTTAAGAGATGCACTTAGACCGCTGGGCTATTAGTTAAATTTAACTTGTTCATCACTTGCTAATAGAACTGTCTGTCTAGGAACTATTTTCTCGTTTGCATTCAAATAGCGTAAAATTTCAATTCTGCCTTGCATCCCGCATGTAGAGCGCGAGGATTACTGTAAGTCTTCTGAACTGGGCATGCATCATTGATTTCACTATTTGCAACGGTTTTTCTCGACTCCCTCCCCCTTGGTTTTTGAAACTTAGGTTAAAAGGAAATCGGGACTGATCGTTAGGCGTGCTTTATTTGGTGGACTAATCAAGTGATAACAAAACTTAAAATCGAGACTGCTAATCAGAGATGACCAAAAAACTGACTAAAACTAACACTTGTTTTGGGAGAGCAAAAACCCTCATTGTATGCTTGGCTATTGTAATTGTTAAGAGGTGAGGACGCATCCACAGGATAGTGCCCAAAATCTACTTTTAAGCCTTGCATAATTGGACTTATAACTTGGTTTATCACCTAATTAAAACTGAAAACATAAACGGTCGGACTTTTGCGATAATCACTGTGTTGAGTACGTGAACTCAGGGTTTGCTCTTGTGTTTGTTTGTTTGTTTGTGTGTTATTCGGTGCACTTGCACGTTCTTCCTTGATCCGCTTCGTTCTCCCATCTCTCTTCCAAGATGTCAGAATATTGGTCATCATATCCACGTCACTCTTCTTCGATCATATTTCAACCATCTCCATCTTCTTATTCCTCTTCATACCTACACCTCGACCGCGAAGTCAGAACTCCGACTGATTTCTCCACTTCTTCGTCCTTCTCACCTACCCCACATTCTTATACCCCAGACCCACAACCACCCTAGATTGAGTCATCATATTCTCGTCCGCTTGCTGCAATTAAGGAACAAATCAAAGAGCAAGCCATTGCTGAGATGAATGATTGGCAGAATAAGTTGACCCCACATACCTCACCTCGAGTTGGGAATGAACAAAAGTTGACCTATATACATCCTGACTTGACCTTTGGGTACAACTCGGTCGACCAAACAAATCGAATGGAGAGGCCTACACTACATGATCTTCCTGACTTGATTGACCTGAGTAATCAAATCCATATTGACCAACATTCACATCACTCATTCGGAGAGTCGACACATACAGGGGATTGGACTCATGAGACCGATCTACAGACCCTATGTCTACCGACTCCACCTTATGAGACTTTTACCAACATCTACCATACAGATAGACCATACTCAACCCAACATTACACGCCTGAGTCAAGGTGTGTTGAGTATAAGAGCCCGAGTTCTCAGTAGTATCCTCCAATTGTGCAAACTTCTCTCATGAGGTGTCACTTATTGGAGGATGACATTTGTAGAACAATCAAGAGTCCAGGTAGGAATGTGAATCATAGATTTGGAGGATTGAATTTTGAAAACCTGGAAGACACCGGATTGACCACTCATCATGTACAACTGGAGTCCCTTCTACCTCCCTCTTCAACTAACCACTTTCCTTCCAAACTTGAGTCTATACATTCTCCTAGTCCTCCTTCACCTATGAAAAAGACCAAAAAAATAGAAAAATAAGAAAATACCATAAAAATAGAAAACAGAAAAGATCTACAAAAATTGGATCATGCACTTAGGGAAGCACTGGATAGAAAGATGATTTTTGAGCTTCCCTTAATAACGGTCATTGAACACTTTTCCGACCTTAAAAGATTTGTGAGAAGTAAATTGATGCCTAAAAGGTCGGGAAATAAGAGAACAAGGACTAAGAGACATATACTGTCTATGGCCACATATTTGATGATAGGGAGAAAAATCAAGAGCCTCAGAGTAAAGCAGTTGCCTAGGTTTGATTGTGAAATCAAAGATACCACATTCACCCATGCAAGAATCGACGATGACTCACCGATTAATATCCTCCCGACCTCCGTGTTTGACAAGCTCAAACTCGGATATGCCAAGAAGTCAAGAGAGATCATTCAGTCGACGGATCGGTCCATTAAATGGTCGAGAGGAACCATTTCAGTTATTGTTACTTTCCAAGGTGCTCTATTGCAGTTAGACTTCACGATCATTGACATTGAACATCGAGGAGAGTTCACCCAATCTCCGATCATTCTTGGGAAGCGTTGTTAGCCTTGGCTAAGGCAAGTATACATTGCGAGACTCGGGAGATTGATTTCACTGTATTGGGAGCACTTCGATCTCACCCGATCTTTGAGGACACACGATATTCCAAGGTAACTCGTAAAGTCACAGACAATCGTGACCTTCGAGAGACAGCTGAGTCCCGTCTCTCTATTACACCTGAGATACCAATTGTCCAGACGACCATTGGTACAGAGACTCCCTACACCTCCACATCACCCACTGCTTGCATCCCCACCACTATGACAGCTTCTAGAGAGGACTCACAACTAGAAGCTATCCTTGAGTCGGACACGATCATTTCTGATTTCCTTGATTTTTTAGATGATCCGGCTCATGAGCCAATCAATGCCAAGCCAACTGAGAACACTATGCCTTACGAGAGACGTGTGCTGACCCTATAGGAGTATTAAAATGCATATGGTGACTCATCTGATGATGAACCTCTAGTCAACACTTCACTACATCTGAGACCTACACCAAAAGAGACAACTGGGACCAAATTGACCAATCTTGATAAATCGATTGCTCCATCATCTAGTCGATCATTTGGTACGAAGAATAAGAGTATTGATTCCTCGAGGTGTTCCCCCAAACTCCTCTAGACGTATCACTCTCCTCTTCCTCTTGATGCTTCAGGTTCTAGAAAATCGACTAAGAAAGTTAGCTTCGATGTACCGAAGAAGGAACTTTCTGAGGAGTCCTCATCAAGTTTGGATGAGGTGATCTATATGAGTGAGCTCAGTTCAGCTGTTATGAAGCCATATTTGAGCAAGCGGCCATGTGTCGACCCTCATTGGACGTTCCCTACACCTCACTACTATTCCTCTGTGGACGACTCTGACAGCGAGACACGTGTGTA
This sequence comes from Ottelia alismoides, assembly GCA_037367405.1. NCBI lineage: Eukaryota > Viridiplantae > Streptophyta > Magnoliopsida > Alismatales > Hydrocharitaceae > Ottelia > Ottelia alismoides. The sequence goes on along the minus strand of JAZKJV010002343.1, from coordinate 186,615 downwards.
CTTCCCACCCCCTCGCTCCCGCAAGAAGGTCTGTCACAAACCTTATAGATCCTTGTATATTCTCACTCCTCCTTGTATAGATTTTCCTTCCTTTATTTCCATCCCTCTCTCGTGATTCGCATCACTCACCCCAGTTCCGTATCGTTTTCCTTTTGTGGCTATACTTAGGATGACTATATCCTAAGTATAGGGGGGGGGGGGTGAGTGAACTAAGTTGCTCCGTATTCTCTTCTTTGTATATTCTCCAGATCACATCGATTCTCACATTTACTCATGTCCTATACTTAGGCTGACTAGAGCCTAATTATAGTGGGAAACGATGCCCACCATGTGTATATACTCATCCATTTCTCCTCTTGACCTCGTCTGCCCCATTTTTGCTCTTCTTTTACACTTAGGCTGACTAGAGCTTAAGTATAGGGGGCGGATCGACTTCTATACTTTTTATTATTTTAGTCATCCTACGCTTAGCACGAGTTATATCTTTTATTCTCGCTTCTTATGCTCTGAGGACATAGTACATGCTAAGTATAGGGGGTGTATATATATTACATATATACTTTACCCATAGCTTGTACTTTCAGTATTTTTGTATATATTATAGAATAATTATGGGGTGGGTAATAGAAAAATCTTTTTCAAAAAAATTTCATAAAAAACTTAAAATTTTTTCCTTATTTTCTTACAAAACGTTTTTCAAAAAAAAATTCCTTTCTTATTTACGTATCTTTTTCAAAAAAAAACTTTTGAAAAAAAACAAAAATAAAAAAGCAAGCAAAACTTTTTCTAAAAAAATCGTCTAAAAAAATCAGAAAAAATAAGAAAAAAAACTAACTAATAAGTTGATTTAATCCCTGACACATTCACTTTCACACAAGACTAGTGATGTTCAAGAACACTTGGTTTATGAGGTCTTGAGATTTTGAGTTAACTAGCCTTAGTCATTAGGGTCCTTGACTTAATTATTCACATTTCCCTAGTTTGAAAGATTTGTGTGCTGTATTGTATGCTTAGTCTCTACCTTAAGAATATGATCAACACCTCACATACACGACTGCAGTTATGATGAGATGAGTTGAAATTTCACTTGAGGAACTAGGATGAGGGATTTGAGTTTGGACTTGATTTGATGATGCTCGAGGATGGGATAAAATCAATGAAGGCTTCATGAAAACTGAGTGTCAGCATCTTTAGCGAGTATGAGAACATGGTTCTTGTACTAGCTCTTTACATTTACCTATGTGCCAGAGTGTGATAAAATAAAAAATTGTTGATCAGTGTGTGCCAACTCTTGGTAAAAGCAGTGGAGCTAGCCAAAAATACTACAAAGCAATGAAATGTTATAGAAAAACTCTCATTCCACAATGTCAATTATCAAAAGAGCTTCCACCAAAGGCGAGCGCTCCCAACCATTTCAAAGTGTCCACTTGGACCACCTCTATTAGGACTAGGAGTCGGGCTTGCACCAAAAAGGGTCTCTGCATCGTAAATGCTACAAGTCTAGGTGTAGAAGGTACGATAGGTACTAAAAAAGGCACACCCCGATGTACTCCCACGAAAACAAGTGCAGACGACTCCAAATTCTCTTGACGGACACACTCGTCAACACCCAAAAATATGCATTGAGTAATAAGGCACTTGAGAGAATCCTTGTTCCAATGAGAGGAAGAGAAGAAATGACACAATCCTATACCCTCCATCAACTAGCCTTTCATCTATACTTTTAAGTCTGACAACTAAAGAGATGGTGGATTGGATGCAAGAAATGGTTTATTCCCTAGTGTTGAGGATCGGGTTCTTAGGAGAGTCTCTTGGACTGGAACCTTGGATGACGTTGTGACTCTACTCTTGTAACTGCGGTCAACACTTAAGTCATATCCCTACTATATATGTATATAAAGAGAGTATGATGATTAGGGAAATTGGATACCTTTTAACTAGAGCATGGTTCATCTTAGAATTTTAGGATCTCTAAAATCGAGAGTTCTTGAACGGATCAAGTCTTGTATTCATGTGCACAGTCAGGAGATATTCCAACTTATTCATTCTTTATTTGCTCGAGCACTAGCAAAGTTTAAGTATAGGGGGGTCATGAATCCACGATTCATCATCTCAATATCTCGATCTTAGAAAAATCCCTGAGTAAAATCTGAAATAAATATCCATAAAATCAATAAATTAACAAAATGACTCTTGTAAATAAAACACACTAATTATTTTGTACTGGATTGTACAAAATAAATCACCCATAAAAAGCCGCAAAATAAACGAGTTTTTACTTGTAAATAACCCAAAACTTCATTTATTTTTAATAAATTTATTTCAACTCTTTTTTGGCTAATTATTTCTCTAACTTGTTCATAAAAATGTATATAAAAATACAAAACAAATTCTACCTCAAATAAATCATCCTAGATCCCAAAGAGAAAAAGCCGTAAAGTCCAACTTCCTAGCCAAATTCCGCTCCGTATGAACTCCAAATTCACCAAACTCACTTTTAAAGTTCAAGTTAGAAAATTATCTATCCAACAGAAGTGGTTTCATTAAAATCGGAGCTCATTTGCAAAAGTTGGATTTTGGGACCTAGATGTACATTGTATATTATGTATATATTCATTCATTCTTTATTTTTTGTTTTATCTTTCTTCGTTACTAAAACTACAAAAAAATCATTATTGTGTTGTATTTTGATTGTAGTATTTTATTGTATTTTTCTGTTATAAATATCTCCTATTAAAAAGATAATATATATATTAGAAAAACAAACAAAAAATGTACATATTGTTTGTCTTCTTTTGTAAATTCTCTACTTTTTTATCTTTTTATTCTCCCTTTTTAGTAGGCTACTTTTATTGTATTTTATTTAAATTCACATTCTCTACAATAACTTCCATTTTCCTCCATTAACCACCAAGTCTTCTTTCAACCTCCATTCCACTCCAACATTTTTCTAACCTCTCATTCAACTCCACCAATAATCTAACCTCCCATTCAACTCCACCACCTATCTAACCTCCCTTTCTCTTATCTTTATATTCATTTGTACATCCTCACTTTTTCCCATCCGCTATTCTAATAGAAAAAGGAGAGAGATTGGAGTGTTTTGTTTGTGACAGCGGCGAAGTTTCTTCCTCAAGTGACAACCTCCTTCAGGAGAGATCCACGGAGCTCCGCTCCGCGTCACGAGTTCACCATCGATATCGCATAGCTTCTCCGATTTTTATTTTGCCAATCGGATCGGTGTGACGACAGGAGTCCAGCGTAGATGCTCCGCAAATCCGGCGAACTTCAGGTAAGTATTTCCTCTCATTTCTCTAGTTATATTATTTTATCTAATATTTTGTTTCATTGTTATTTCACCGCACCATCATTTTCTTAGCATCACCATCATCTCCCTTATTTTTATTTCATCATTCCCACTTCTCCATTTTTATTTATTGTTTGAAAATATGAAAAAAATAAAAAACCTAAAAAATCATACATCAACAAAACAAAAAAACTTATAAAAAATCAAAAAATATAAATAAACTGCAGCAGCGGTGGGGAGAACCCACCGCTGCCCGCCACCGTCGGGCACTACCTCCAGCTCACAGCTGCTCTCCTCCGCTCCACTGCGCATGCGGTCGGTGCCGCCACCACGCGCGAGCGGCTCCATCTAGCCACTGCTGCCTGGCGGCGGGCCGTTCCATTCCGTGGCCGCTCCACGTCGCCCGGAGGCCCCTCCTTGCCTCGCGAACGTAGGCCTTTCCCGCACTCCAACCGCCTCTCTCGACACGTCCGCAAGCCACAACCGGTCGTGCCTCCCTGCGCATGTGCAGGTCACCTCCTCCACACCGCCCACAGCCGTGCACGACCGCCACCGTCTCCGCTGCCGTCTCTCCATCTGCTTTCTTAACGAAGAAGAAGGTCCTCCTTCCTATTTTTTATTTGTAAAAATTACATCTTTTATTCTGTAGTTTTCTGTAATTACAATAGTACCCTTGTGCATGTTTTGTTATGTTTAATTCATTTTCTATTTTGCACGAATAACCCTGTATTCATGTGTTAATTTGGACCTCTATTTTGCATCATTTTATTCAATAAAAAATGTCTTGATGTTGAGCAACTAATTCTCTACATCTTGGGTATTTATTTATATTTTTATGGTCTTTGAGAAATTAATTAAAAATGTTTAACTGAAATATTGCATATTTTACCCATTTTAACCACTTAAATTCATATTTGTCTCATAATTGCTCGAAAAATTCCACAAAAATCAGAAATGTTGCCTTGAATTGTTTTTGAATTACTACCCAAATTTCATCCAAATTCGATTGTCATTTGCTTAAAATAAATTGTGGAGTGGTTTTTGTAAATGATTTTAAATAAATCCACACATCTTATTTTTGTAAAATTTCAACTCTCTTGAATTGAACATCTAAATACCATCTTGAGATAATTCGCACTCTGGATAATTTGCTATTGTGGATTTATTAGGAATTAATTCCTCACTATCACTCTGTTTTCACTAAAAAATCCATAACAATTCATATTTTGTCAAAAAATTCCAAAAACATTATTGTAGTATCCTTGCATCATGTTTTCATTTCAGTAAATTTTCATGATTTTTGCTATTGTTTGTGTGAAAAATTGTGAAAAAACATAAAACGTGTGTATTTTTAATTGTTGCATTTTAACCCTGAAAAGTCCAAAAAATTATATGTTACATTCATCATTACATTAAGTTTACTGAAAAATACAATTTGGTTAAATTGGACCTATTTTCTATTAAAATTAATTTGTTTAAGTATTGTGATTTCTTAGTAACTTAATTCACTTGATTGTGCATATTGGCATTTATTTGCATAAAAAATTAAAAAAATCCGCATTGGAAATCTAGACCTAAGTTTTTCAATTAACCCGACGTTGTTCGTTTGCCTCCCTGTGTTCGACCCCGGACTTGCCCAGGATATAAATTAAAGCTGAGCCCTCTTCACGGAGATCTTGTCTCGGTTATGATTGACTCGCTAAGTACACGTACTACAACGTGCCCAAATTAAAACACGTACTAAGCGACTCGTCAGTGAGTTTGGAGAGAACACTCTTGGCCTAGAACATTTTTGAGGTTGACGATCACATTATGGATAACGAGGCATAATATATATCATGTGATTTCGATTTAGATCCCTCGGATTCAGACATAGACAAGGCAGAATTTGATGATATATTACCTTGTCTGATTTCCACAGAGACAATAGCTAAGGTAGAGACAGTGCCAACACCGAGTACAGATCCACGAGTAGAGCCTTCTCCACCAGTTTTACATGATCAGTGAGAGTTCTCTCATTCAGATCTAGTTGCCTTCACTCAGACCTTTCAGAGGCCGGGTTTGCCAGTTTCCAGTTGCCCAGAACTGAAGCCTTTGTCGCAGTCGCTGAAGTATAGATTCCTTGCTGGTGAGCATGAGATGTACCTAGTCATTATCTCAACAGATTTGAATGGAGAGCAAGAATCTCGTCTGATGGAGATTCTTGAAAGCAACTGCAAGGCAATAGGATAGAGCATAGCTGATCTCTAGGGGATAAGTTCGGCTCTGTGCTCCCACCATATCTATCTCGAAGAGGATGCAAGCATCACGTGAGTTCTACGACTGAACCCAAATCTTCGAGAAGTGGTCATGAAGGAAATTCCAAATTGGTGGAGCACTGAGTTTATCTACCCCACCTCTGACTCCAAGTGGGTTAGTCTATTGCATGTGGTGCCTAAGAAGACGGGCACCACTACATGTATGAGCGAGTCTGGAGAGGAGATAGTTACCTGGGTACCCACTTCTTAGAGGGTCTGTATGGACTACAAACGATTGAATCAAGACACCAAGAAGGATCATTTCCTGCTACCTTTTATTGATCAGATTATAAAGAGGCTAGTTGGGAAGAGTCACTATTGCTTTCTTGACAGGTACTCTGGTCATAATCAAGTGGCCATACGCCCGAGGATCGGGATAAAACGACATTCACCTGTCCGTATGGGTCTTATACTTCCAGACGAATGCCCTTTGGTCTATGTAACGTTCCATCAACATTCCAAAGGTGCACATTGTCCATGTTCTCGGACATGGTGGGTGACTGTTTAGAGGTCTTCATAGATGACTTTTCGGTCTATGGTGATGGGTTCGATGCTTGTATTAATTGCCTAGACTGTGTTCTTCAGTGCTGCATAGAGGTTCATCTTGTCTTATCTTGGGAGAAGAGTCACTTCATGGTGACTCAGGGGACGGTGATTGCTCATATCATCTCCAATAGGGGCATGGAAGTTGATCTGGCCAAGGTGGATATCATTAAGAGACTCAATCCACCATCCAACTTGTGATAGTTACGGTCTTTTACGGGGCATGTCAGTTTCTACCGACGTTCATTCATGACTTCAGCAGAATTGCCCGATCGTTGACTGATCTGATGACAAAAGACATTGAGTTCATTGTAAATGATAAGTGTCTTGCATCATTTGAGACTCTTAAGAGCATAGTTGTTGAGGCTCCAGTCCTTCAGCCGCCTGATTGGTCTCTCCCACTCGACATCATGACGGATGTCTCCGATTTTGCCGTATGGGCCGTGCTAGGATGGAGGAGGGATGGATCACCATTTGCCATTCATTATGCTAGCCATACATTGGATGCCGCTCAGCGGACTTATACTGTCACAGAGAAAGAGATGCTAGCTGTAGTTTTCTCCTTGGACAAGTTCAGATCGTATATTCTTGGATCTAAAGTGACTATCTTTACTGATTATACCGCCATCATGTACCTCATGGCTAAGAAGGATGCCAAAGCGAGACTGACTAGATGGATCCTTCTACTCCAGGAGTTTGATATTGAGATAAAGGATAAACCTGAAGTCAAGAATGTGGCAGTGGACCACCTCTCCCATTTGGAAAATCTTGATGAATCTGAGCAGACCAATCCCATTGCAGAGACCTTCCCAGATGAGGCAATCCTTGTTGTGCCTCTCTCCCATGGTACGCCGACATTGTGAACTATCTTGTTGCGAAGAAAGTTCCACAAGTTTGTCCCAGGCCGCAACTTGATACCTTCCTTGCGAAGGACAAGTCCTACCATTGGGAGGATCCCATCCTTTATCATGAAGGAGGGGATAATGTCTGGCATCGATGCATTCCTCAGGAGGAGCACCACAATGTCCTCACATACTGCCACAAGCTTGAGGCAGGAGAATATCATTCTGGGAGGACAACATCACAAAAAGTGTTCCAATCCAGCCTATGGTGGCCTACCCTTTTCAAGGATTCTGATGAATTCATGAAGAGGTGTACTAACTGTCAGAGGATGGTCACTTGTGGATAGTGTGATATGATGCCAATGCAACCCATTCACTTATGTGAGGTTTTTGACGCATGGGGCATTGATTTCATCGGTCCATTCCCTAAGATTAGATATTTGAGTACATTCTGTTGGTTGTTGATTATGTGAGTCATTGGGTTGAGGCCATACCCGTCCGAAACGTAGATGCTAAGACCATTTGCAAAATTTTGAGGAAAAATATCATTTTACGGTTCGAGGTGCCTTGAGTATTGATATTTGATGGGGGGTCTCACTTTATCAACGACAAGGTAAAAGCCCTTGCTATCGAGTTCAACATAGACCATCGGGTTGCCACTCCATATCATCCTCAGACCAATGGTCTTACTGAAGTATCAAACATGGATATCAAGATAATATTGCAGAAGGCAGTCCCCCAGACCAAAAGGATTGGTCACAGCTTTTGGATTCGGTCTTGTGGGCATATCGGACTTCCTTCAAGATCCCTTTGGGTGTACATATCCCTTTCATCTCGTTTATGGCAAGCCCTACCATTTTCCTGTTGAGATTAAGCATAAGTCACTATGGGTTGTCACTGAGGTATTAGTGGACGCAGAGAGTATAGGAGATCAAAGAAAGGCAAAATAGGCAGCCCTGGAGGAGCTTAGAGACACAACCTTTTTGAACAACCTACAGTATAAGGAGTGAGTAAAGATATGGCATGATTCTTATATTAGCCATAAGCAGTTTGAGCCAGATCAGAGAGCATGGTTGTTTGATGTCAGGCTAAGATTATTTCCATGGAAATTGCAAAGTAAGTGGAAAGGATCATACCTAGTCCGTAAGGAGCATGACAATGGTCTTATCGACATATCTGAGATGTCTTATGAGTCCACCTTTTGTGTTAATGGTCAGCGCCTCAAACCATATCTAGATAATGAGTCGCTGATCATTGATGTCTCCCCTATTCATTTTACATAAGATGTGATCTTTGACTGACATCATTTGCATCTCATGCCTGATTATCACTGTCATCCGCCATGTATAGATCCAGATGTCCATATCATCTCATTCTTTAGTCTTACACCCCATCTGCATCTTGTGATTATGCTATACTTAGGGTATCCTTTACCCTAAGTATAGGGGGTGTCAGATTCTTGATTATTCTTTTGATTCTTTTTACCTCGATTTTTCTGCCTATGCTTAGGGACTTTCTCCCCTAAATATAGGGGAGGTAGACCATATACATCCTTTCACTCGATTGTCCCGTTGTGTACACTCTATTGTACTTAGGATTACTTGATCCTAAGTATAGGGGGATCACCAAGATCTACTTATTCTATTCTTTTATTCGTCGTTGTAGTATAGTATTCCTTTTTACTTCCCTATACTAAGCATGAGTTATGTCTTCTTCAGTGCTCTTTGATCACTCTGAGGACATCGTTCGAGCTAAGTATAGAGGGGTGTCGTATATATTACATATATACTTTAGCCATAACTCGTACTTTGTGTGAGTGTGTTAATAAATTAAAATATCTAAATCCCATAACCTAAAAATCACAAAATTTTAAATTTTTTCTTGTACATAAAACCCTTTCTTGCACATATATAGCTATTTATAAAATTTATTTTTGTACAAATGATTGTAAAAATATTTTCCTTGCAAAATGTTTGTAAATATTTTTGTATCAAAATTATGTATATAGTACAAAATTTTTGTAAAATGTTTGAAAAATAAAAGTTTGCAAAAATTCTTCTGTAAATATTTGTAAATAGTTTGCAAAACTTTTGCATTCATGCTTACATTCAAACATCTTCAAAAATTTGGCATATTTTCAAAAATTTTGCATATTATCAAAAACTTTGCATGAAAGATCTTTGTAAATACTTGTACGTTCTTTTGAATCATAGTTGACATTTAAACTAGTCCGGGATTAAATTGGAAAATGAAGCTTGGTTAAGACCTTAATCCACCTAATTCTAAGAGGAACCTTATAGGATATGGGGTTAAGACTTTTCTGGTTCATTGGTGACTTAATTCTTTGAGTCCACTAGGCTATGTTCACATATCATCTTGATGAATCTAAGTAGAACATTTAACAACACACACCTGACTCTCATGAACAATGGCTTTACTTGCACCAACACCTTACACATAGCTCTCTATGGATGAGGTGGTGAGGAGGCAATTTCCTTTGGCTTGGTGTAGCATAGGAGGGTAGTACTTCTAGGCAGAACCTCTCGTCTACCTTTAGGGAAGGGAGTGCTCCTCAACTTGGTCTGACGGTGTTGAGGTCTAAAGACAAGAGTTGTGGGTTGCAATAATGCTTCAAAAGAGGGATAGTCTACTGGCTCAAGAGGAAAAAGTCCTTATGTATATATGTTGCATCATGTAGATATGTTGTACATATGCACAACAAAAAAATGTGTGCAAAAGAAAGAAAAACTCCAAAAAAGTGGCGGGTCTGATAGAAAATAAAATACCTGTCAGCGTGTATATAGTCAAATAAAGCAAAGCTGATGTTATACCTTCTCATCTCATGAAGCTAGCAGCGGGAGACTGAGCTACATTGGTTGGGCTCCCTGGGATACATGGCTATGCTAGTCATGATCCATTCTCTTCTTTCCCCTCTTCTTGAGCCCTTTGAACTAGAACTTAGAAGGGAATACCCCGCTCCTCGAGGAAAGAGCTGCTGGACTAGGGCATTAGAGTTACCTTGTTAAGGGGGTTGCTTCTTTGTCAATTCTGAGGTGGGGAACTACATATCACTAACACTGTACAAGAAAAGATTCATGGTCATTAGAGTTTGTGTATGTAGAATTGTTTTGATCAGGATTATTGAGGACACTTAACCATAGATTGGTGGAACTTAGAGGTTGTTGAGTCTTAAACCTAGGTCCAAATAGGGTTCTGACAAACTAATAATCCAAAGGTCGGACTGAGCTCCATCATTCAATTTGAGGAAAACAAGTTTAATAATCAACCATTGATTCTCCTTCTTTTTCTCTTCTCTTTTTCACTTCTTTTTCAAATAAGTGTTTGCTAAGGGACTAGCAAAGGTAAAGTATAGGGGGATGATGAATATCTGATTCTCATACTTTATTCTTTTATTTTAGCTATTTATCTTGGCAAAGCATTATGTAAATGGACGTAAATACAATATGTTAGCATTTTGCATGCATATGTTAATAGTGTATATTTAGCATGTATTTTTGCAAAAAATAAAAGAATAAAGAAAAAGAAAAATGAATGAGGTATTTAGAATAAATACAGAGTGACTCGAACCCCAAGAGAAGGTCAAGCCTCGACCTGATTGTTAAACAAAATACGTAGAGAAAGATAGGGCCTACTCTATATTGTACATATTACTTATGTCTGTAAATGATTATTTTGTATAAAATAAAGATAAAATATTCTTTTCACCTCCTTGTATATAATACTAAAAATAAAATAAAAACAAAAATAAAACCAGAGTAGTAAAATAAAAACAAGAATAAAATCCATCTTAATTATATAAAATACCTGTATATAGATAGCATCCTCTATTTATCTTAAAACTGCACATAACACACAAAAGTAAAATAAAAATTATTTTATACTCCAAAAATTATATTGTAAATAAGTAAAATACAAAATGAGGGTATTTATGTAAAAATAACAAATTAGAAATCATTGTACAAAATATATAGATATATTATACATGTATATAATACATTATACTGTATAAAAATTAATTTATTTTCATAAAAATAATTAAAAATCACAGAAAAATAGTTTGAAAAATAGTAAATATTTTTATTTTATACACTTTTTATTTTAAAGTAATTTATTATTTTTTATTGATTTTGTAAATATTTTGTAAATTCATATTTTCTGATTGGTCCAGCTTAGACCTTGACCTCCAGTCAACCTCTCCCCCCCTCCTATGTCAGACCCAGATTGTGTTTACCAGACCTTTTTCTCCATTTTCTGCTGGACACCTCCGAGCTCCGTTTGCCTCAAAACTTGGACCCGATAAACCTCGTACATCCATCATCTTCACGGGTCTCTTGGATGATCCAAATCACTCTTGGGTTTCACACTTTTCGCCGATACTTCTAGACCCTCGTGCTCCCTATATAGCATCTCTTCCACCTCCTAGGAGCCCTAGTTCATGCCTCTCCCCTCCTTCCAGCCCTAGACACCTTAGGTTGAGTGACATCTTCTAGAGGAACCCTTCGAATTGAAGTTTGGTGGTGTATTCACGTTGCTCAGCCCCGTGGCCGGCGAGCGGCACTTGCGAATAACCTCTCAGCCTTAAACAAATTGGTCAATTACACACCCCCGATGACCACCTTCGCCTGGAGATCAAGAACTCATTCCACGCTTCAGGTATCCCTTATATCCCCTTCCTTTTGCCTTTCGATTCCATCTTTTCATCCAGCGCCACCGCACGTTCATCTGCTCCGCTCTGGTCATCGAAGCCTCATATTACCCTTATATCCCTATCGATCGAACTCCCTACAAATGTTCACCCTCACACCACAATCTGATCATCCTTAGCATCGACCTCCAGGTCAAGATTAGGGCTAGGATCTCCCTCAATCACCTCTGTCGGAGATAGACCATCTCTCCCCTTCCGCTTCTTTTGTTTCTAGCCCTAATAACCCTAACCGGAGCACAACCCCGAGTCGCAGCCTTCTATTGTAGGTACCCCCACGCAACAGGACCCTCTGATGGACCTCTAGCTGCTTGCCGGAGCAGCTCCGGGGTGAGCTCCCTCATCCCGACCATTGGACCACCATCCCGTTGATCTATCTCTGGCATTCGACGTGGAGCACCCCTCCGGAGGTGTAGGACCATTTGGAGGTTCGATCAGCCCAATGGATTCACACTCATCCTCGATCGAAGTTCACCTCTCCCCTGTTCATCCACCATCTCCTGTCACCGTTGGATGAGGAGGAGAGCACCAGTTTGGATCTGAGCCATTTGCTGCAGCTTTTGGACCGTTGATCTGGCACACCCTGACACATCTGCGTCGCATGTAGCCGACTTTCCCTGGAACATTAGATCTGACACAGCAGGCGATCTGCACCGCCGTTCTCACATCATCCAGAGCTCACCACATGCCACCCCACACCCTCCTCACGTGCATCGGGGGTATATTGCACTATTTTCCCAGCCTTTTTCATGCATTATTATCTAATCCCGTAAAATATATTGTAGTTTAGATATTTTGCATGTGGACCCTTGCTCTTTTTTGTATTTACATTTCAGTCTAGTTGAGTTGAACTAACGTGTCGTACCACGTAGTGTTGTGGTGTTTTTGCAGTATCTACCCTAGACTTTTTGGAAGTTGAATAGAAATTTTAGATATTTGCATTTATACCCCTATGCAAGGTGATTTGAGCATGTGCATGAATTAATTGGATAAATTGAAGATTGAGCCCCAAACTTTTGATGTTTGTTTTATTTTGGCCTGCAACTTTTCCATAATTGCAAATAGGTCTCTGTGTGTTGTGCGTATTATTTTTAATAAAATAATTATTAAATCAACTCCAAAAATACCATAAATATTACAGTTACCTCCTGCTAATATGTAATATTTATGGAAATTTCTGTGACTTATTTAATTTTATTTGATATTTTCTAGAAATAAAAACCTTTAAAAAGTGTTTTGTCTATTTTCTAAAATACCAAAAGAAATATAAAAGTTGTCTGAAAAATTCCATAAAAATTTGTGTGTGCTTGTGTTTCTGTGTTTTCATTTCAATACAATTTGTATTGCATTATCTTTCATAAAAACCCTAAAAAGTTAAAAGCTCTAAAAATCTTATAAAAATCAGTAAAAATCCTATAAAAATAAAAAAACTAGGATTTCAGTTGCTGTGTGTAGGTTTTTTATTTGCTTTTTATAAAAAAAACACACTTAAGACTTTAAGGCATTTTTACTTTTTTAAATTTGCCTTTTCGTCCAGGTTGTACATTGTTTCCCTATTTTATCTTTATTTCATTTTTATAAAATTATATAAAAATCATAAAAACACCATAAAATCACCAAAAACATCCGCATATTTGAAAAATATAAAAATATTTTTTATTTCTGATTTTTAGTGTTTTGAGTCTTAATAAAAATGACTAAATCTTGTTTTTCCTTTGATCTTTGTATTTGTTTTTCCATTAGAAAATATAAAAAAATGCAAATTAAAAACCAAAAAATATGCCTTTATTTTCTTATTAGGACTACTTTTAGGTTTTACTCGTGCTCTTGTGTTTGACCCTAATCGTTATACCAGATTAAATAAATAGCGAAGACCGCTAACATTTACGTATCTTGAGCTTGATTGATTTATGTGGTCTTGATATTTCTTGTTGAGTCTGATTGGCTGATTGAGATCGCAATGACCATTGATATTACTTAACCTAGATCACCTGATCACTCATCAATATCACAACCATATTTTTATCATTAACATGTGATGAACGTCAAATTCACCTCTTTAATATTGATGGATTGTAGTATAGGAGGCGAATTTCAGTTGATCAAAACCACAATATTTGAATGTTGTGGAATAATTTTTACTTGGCAAGTCTTTCAAGGTCGAACACAGGAAACGATGATTTTTAGCTGCGTGGTTTTTGAATCAAATTAAGTAATCAATGCTCGACTAATTTTTGTGTTGATAAAATATATAATGCAATGGTGAAGATGCGATGCAGAGAAAATAAACAGAGATGATTAAGCTAAGGACCCGTGAAGTAGAAAATTCAAATCTCAATGAAATTTATCAATTAATTATCGAAGGACTTTCACAGATCAAAAGAGATCATTAACGCTCAAAAAATTTCTCAACTCCAAGTATAGGACAATAGATTTAATCAATGAATATGCTTCTAAAAAATTAATCATTGATCAGACAAATAGAGAGTTAAATAATTGATCCTCTATTTAACCCCTGGAAAGATTAAATTATTGGGAATAATCAGCAATGATGATAAGGGGTTAATCAAATTGAAATCTTCAACTGAGCTCCTACACAAGATTTATCAATAACTTCTCGAGCACAAGTATGTCAAATTTATCCTGCAAAAGTCAATATTGTTCCTCAAATACTAATTCTCAATAAATGACCCCAGATCTGTTTACTAAATGGTAGAGCATGAAAATAGCTTCAAAATGACATATTATACGCTAAAATCGGAGTCCGTATGAGAAAGATATGATAAAATGAAGTTTCAGGGACTAAAGTGTAACTAAAATAAAGTTTTTCTTTCAAAATGGTCCCTAGAGGGGCTTATCTGTAATTTCTGAAAGTCAGCGAGTCTTCACTGCAATTTACCCAAGCGGGGGGTAGATATGTAATTTAGGAAACTGGCGGGGGCTTTATTGCAATTTCTCCTTGAACGCACGTGCCTTGCACGTGCGCCAGGAGGCCTGGAGGCAAGCCTGAGGCACGGTTGCCCCGAGCCTGAGGGTCGGGCGAAGAAGCTCAGGCTCGGATGCCCGAGCCAACGTGGCGGCGACTGGAGCTTCGGGGGCCCCGAGCCTCGAGGCTAGGGACGAGGCTCGGGGGCGGGGGGGGGGGGGGGGGGGGGGGCGTGGCGGAATAGAGGTCGTTGGATCAAAGGTCTCCTGACCGATCCAACAGCGCCTGTGCGTCGTGGTGGGGCGGAGACAGACGAGGCGGAGGCACCGCGGGGGCGGCGAGGCGGTGGCGGCGCTGCTCCTCGGTTGACACACGGCGTGAGGGGCGATGACCGTCGCAGGCCCAGGCTGAGGCGCCGCACGGGCGGTAAGGCGAAGGCGGCGGTGGAGTTGCTCGCCGGCGAGGCACCTGTAGATGATTAGGCAAAACGAAGGGGGAGGGGAGATGTACGTCGGCGAGGATAAGGCAGAGAGAGGGGAAAGGTCACGGCCTTTGCGAGGCCGGCGGAAGGTGAGGGCGGTAGGAGGAGGTGCACGGTGGTGGGGGGGTCGTGTGGAGATGGAGCTCCGACCTTAGCGAGGTCGGAGATGGAGATGTGTGGTGGGGTAGACTCTCTCCGATGAAGAAGATAAGTAAGGTCACCTGGGCGATGTCACGACGAGGTGCTCGAAGGCTCTCACAGGAGCGAAGAAGCAGCGGTCGAGGCGATGACCACTGGATCACGCCGGCCACGGGTTGCTGTCACCAACTTTTAGGAGTATCGGTGGATGCGAGACAAGGCCGGAGGGAGGGGGCTTTATAGGAGGATGGTGGCGGCGCGTAACGGTCGGGGCCGTGCATGGCGGAGGTTTAAAGGCGAGAGGGGGAACGGCTGGCGGAGGAGAAACGACAGGGAGGGGGCGCGTGCGTGAACATCTGGAGGAAGGGGAAGAGGGTGGGGACACGTGCTGGGCACGTGACCCGGGGAGGGGGCGGCTGAAGATAGAGTGAGGGTGGCGGAATAGAGGTCGTTGGATCAAAGGCCTCCTGCCCGATCCAACGGCGCCTGTGCGTCGTGGTGGGGCGGAGGCAGACGAGGCGGAGGCGCCGCGGGGGCGGCGATGCGGTGGTGACACTGCTCCTCGACCGACACACGGCGTGAGGGGTGATGGTCGTCGCAGGCCCAGGATGAGGCGCCGCACGGGCGGTAAGGCGAAAGCGGCGGTGGAGTTGCTCGCCGGCGAGGCACCTGCAGATGATTAGGCAAAACGAAGGGGGAGGGGAGATGTACAACGGCGAGGATGAGGCGGAGAGAGGGGAAAGGTCACGGCCTTTGCGAGGTCGGCGGAAGGTGAGGGCGGTAGGAGGAGGTACGCGGTGGTGGGGGGTCGTGTGGAGATGGAGCTCCAACCTTAGCGAGGTCGGAGACGGAGATGTGCGGTGGGGTAGACTCTCTCCGATGAAGAAGATAAGTAAGATCACCTGGGCGATGTCAAGACGACGTGCTCGAAGGCTCTCACAGGAGCGAAGAAGCAGCGGTCGAGGCGATGACCACTGGATCACACGGGCCACGGGTTGCTGTCACCAACTTTCAGGAGTATCGGCGGATGCGAGACAAGGCCGGATGGAGGGGTCTTTATAGGAGGATGGTGGCGGCACGTAACGGTCGGGGTCGTGCATGGCGGGGGTTTAAAGGCGAGAGGGGGAACGGCTGGCGGAGGAGAAATGATAGGGAGGGGGCGCGGGCGTGAACATCTGGAGGAAGGGGAAGAGGGTGGGGTCACGTGCTGGGCATGTGACCCGGGGAGGGGGGCGGCTGAAGAGAGAGTGAGGGTGCCAGTGGCACGCCCAGGGGCTGCCACGTGGCACCAAAAAAATTTCAGATTTTGGAGAGGGAAAAAGAGATAGAAGATGACCTCGGATCAAAAAAATTCCTTGACAAAAGTTATTTGTCTCGACGAGATCTACAACTTTCATGAAGGATCTGTGAGAAGTGGTATTTTTGGTGGTTCTCCATGTGTATGGAAAACCGTATTTGGAGGTTTTGTAATTTTTTTGGTGGTTTTTAAAGGGATAAAAATTATAAAAATATGATAAAATACGAGGAAATTATTTACATACTAATCTATTTTTTTGGATTTTTAATAAATAAGAAATTAGGAAAATAAAATAGAAGTCAGAAACACTCAACTTTTGTACAGACTGACAACAGACACTTGGACTCAGTCAGTTTCTTTGATTTTGTTTTAATCTGGATCTAGAATTTTGTGTCGCTTAATAAAACTTTCATCAAAGAATACAAGTGAAGAAGAAATAAAATTAAAATGATTAATTATGTACATAAAAATTTAGGTCAAAAATAGCAAAAAGTCAAACTACGCAAAAGAGGCCCAAAACCCATCTTTCACAAATGAGCTTCGAATTTTACGAAATTGGTCTTATTTTGAAGGTATTTGAAAGTGGAGTACTTTAAATTGAGTATACCAAAATAGGACACTCTATGTGGGAGATATTCTTATTTTAGTCCGTCAGATGTGAAATTAGACTTTGGGACTATTTGACACTTATTGGGGTTAGTAATTTTTTTGTATTTTTATTTAATAAGGTTAGTAATATCTACACAATGGAGGTGGTTTTGGGTCAATCGGAGTTAGGATGAATTATTTACAAATGTGAGAAGTTAGCAACTTTTTGGGCTAATTTACACTTGGGATTTTTAATGCAGTTATGCATGATGAAATGCAGATATTATTTACACATGTGTGAATGCTAATAATGCTTTATTAATGATTAATTACAAGTGGATGATGGGGAACAAAGCCTAATTGACCAATTTTAGCATGATGAATACGGGCTTCATCATACCCCTATACTTAGACCATGCTCGTCCCCGAGCATGAATGAATGAATGGCTTAGTTGAATACATTCCTGACTACGCATGTGAATTTTCAAGGCTCAATTCATAGAAGATCCTTAATTTGAGTGATCCTAAAATTCTGGGTTCAACCAAGCTTTAATCAAAAGGAACCCAACTTCTCTAATTTTCAGACTCTCTGTTTGTACATATAGTATAAGGATATGATTCTTAGTGTACTGCATTCATGAGAGTCAAGTCGAGACATCACCCAAAGTTCCAATCCCAGAGACTCTCCTCTAGACCTAATCCTCAACACTAGGGAATAAGTCTATTCTTGCTTCAGTCAACCGTCTCATTAGTTTGTCAGACTTGAAAGTGTATATGGACGTCCAGATGATGGAGGGCATAGGTTTGTGTCTAATTTTCTCTCCTCACATTGGAACAAGGGATCTCTCGAGTGCCTCTTTACTCAACACATGCGAATTTTTAGATTTGTTAATCAATGTGTCCGTCAAGAGAATTTGGAGTCGTCTGCACTTGCTTTTCTGGGAATACATCGGGGTGTGTCTCTTTTAAGGATCTAAGACACCTTCGACACCCTGACTTGTAGCATTTACGATGTAGAGCCCTTTTTTGTTATTAGCCCGACTCCTTGGTACTAATTAGTGCTTGGTCCAAGTGGACACTTTGAAAATGCTTGGGAGCGCTCTCCATTGGTGGAAGCTCATTTATAATTTGACTTGGATGATAGAGCTTTTTCTTTGACATTTCATTGCTTTTGTTGGCTAGCTCCACTGCTTTTACCCAAATTTGGCGCACACTGATCAACAATATTTATTAAGTTTCATCACATGCTGTCACTTTTAGGTAAATATCAAAGAGATAGCATATGAATCTTTGTTCACATACTGGCTAGGGTTTTGCTGACACAGGTTTTCTGAAGCCTTTATTAACTTTATCCCATCCTCGAGCATCATTATATCGGATCCAAACTCAAATCTCTAGTTTTAGTTCCTCAAGTGATATCTCAACTCATCTCATCAATCATGCAATTGTGGAAGTGATTTGTGCTGATCATATTCCTTGAAGGTAGAGATGAAGAGTGCAATATAGCGCTCAAATCTTTCAAACTAGGGAAGTATGGATTATTAAGTTCAAAATCCCTAATGACTAAGGCAGGCTAACTCATACTCTCAAGATCTCAGAAATCAAGTGTCCTTAAAAATCCTCAAGCCTTGAGTGATAGTGACCGTGTGATGAATATATATCAACCAAGGTATGCATGAAATGCTCGATGAAATTTATTTTTTTATGCAAAATGTTTTTTTTAAAAACAAGTATTATACACACTATAAACACTACTTATACCCATCCCCGATATTAGATAAAAACGATTAAAGTACGAGCTATGGATAAAGTAGATAGAATATATACAAACACACCCCCTATACTTAGCTTGTGCTATGTCCCCATGGCACAAAGTTAAATGTTGACATAGCTCGTACTAAGTATAGAAGGGTCGACAGAAAGAAGAGAAGTAATGAGTATCAGGGGATCGAGAGCGGGTAGATGGATATACAAAAGAGTGTAGGTTCCAAAGAGGTGGTTTATCTAGGAAGATCAAATCTTTCGTCAAAATCTATGCCCTGAGTGAAGGAGATCTGTTCAACGTGGACTAATTGCTCGTTGGATTCCACAAAATGTTTAAGCAGCTGACTGTTGACTATAGATGTTTGTGTGCTATATGTGGTCTCTGAGATCTCAACACTTCTTACAATGAAGGGTCCCGTCCATTTTGATTTCAATTTACCTTGGAAAATTTTCAGTTTTGCATTAAATAGCCAAACTTTCTGTCCTGGGACAAAGATCTTTGTTCGAATGTTCTTGTCATGCCATTTCTTTACTTTGTCCTTGTAAATGGTGCTGTTTTCATAAGCATGATTTCGGATTTCAGATAGCTCATTTAAATCCATCTCTCGATTCTTCTTTCCTTGGTGACAATTCTAATTAATCTTTTTGATTGCCCATTCTGATTTATGTATGAGTTCCACGGGCAAATGGCATGGTTTTCCATATACCATTCTAAACGAGGAGGTGCCCAATGGGGTCTTATAAGCCGTTCGGTAAGCCCATAGAACTTGGTCCAGGAGTTGGGACCAGTTCTTCCTGTCAGGGCGGACGAGCTTTTGTAAAATTCCTTTAACCTCCCTGTTTGACACCTCGGCCATGCCATTGGATTGTGGATGGTAAGGAGTAGCGACATGGTGCTCGATGCAGTATTCCTTAGTCAACTTCCTCACCTCCCGGTTGACAAAGTGACTTCCTCCATCATATATTAAAACTTTTGGGATTCCAAACCTTGAAATAATATGATCTTTCAAAAACTTGCAAACAATTTTGCAATCTACTGCTCGAGTAGGGATAGCTTCCACCCATCTAGATAAATAATCAACCGCGAGAAGAATATAATCAAATCCTTGACTATTAGGGAATGAGACCATAAAGTCAATGCCCTATGCATCAAATACATCACAGATGATCACTAGTTGCATAGGTATGGCATCTTTGGAACCAATGGTTCCTCCCATTCTCTGACAGATAGGGCACGACCTGACAAAATTGTAAGCATCTTTAAACAAGGTCGGCCAGTAAAATCCACATTGCAATATCTTCTCAGCGGTCCTCTTCCCAGAGTGATGTCCTCCCGCCTCCAAGGTGTGGCATAGATTGAGGATACTTTGGTATTCTTATTGAAGAATACATCTTCTCCATATGCAATCCGGTCCTTCAAAGAATAGGAACGGATCTTCCCAATGATAGTGTCTCGCTTCAGAAATGAGTGATCGATTTTGTTTCTGGGCCATCCTTGAGGAACTTCATTGGTGACAAGATAATTCACCGTGTCTGCATACCAAGGGAGTGAGTAAATAACAGAAATTGACTCGTATGGGAAGGTTTCACAGATGGATTCAGATTCTGGAATTTTGTTATGTTCGATACGTGATAAATGATCAGCCACGACATTCTTAACGCCAGGTTTGTCCTTAATCTCCAAATCAAACTCCTGAAGCAATAGTATCCACCTCAATAGTCGTGCTTTTGCATCCTTTTTGGCCATTAAGTATCGAATGGCTGAATGGTCTGTGTAAAGTGTCACCTTAGATCTTAGAAGTATTGATCGAAATTTTTCCAAGGCAAAAACCACAACAAGCATTTCCTTTTCGATCACAGTGTAATTTTTCTGAACAGGGTCTAAAACTTTGCTTGCGTAGTGAATAGTATATGGGATTCCATCTTTTCGTTGTCCTAATATAACCCCTACAGCGAAATCGGATGCGTCTGTCATGATCTCGAAGGGAAGAGACCAGTCGGGGGTTGTACAATGGGAGTCTCAATGATCCTTTTCTTGAGTAATTCGAAGGCTTCTAGACACTTATGGTCTACCATGAATTCGGTGTCTTTCCCTAGAAGGTCAGTTAGCGGTCGGGGCGATTTTTGAAAAATCTTTGATAAATCTCCTTTAAAATCCGACATGCCCTAGAAAAGACCGTACTTGTTTCACATTTGTAGGTGGCTCAAGCTTTTTGATCACATCAACTTTGGTAGGGTCAACCTCCATTCCCTTCTAGGAGATGACAAGCCCCAATACGATGCCCTCTTTCACCAAGAAATGGCTTTTCTCCCAAGAGAGCACCAGATTCACTTCCCTACACTTTTGGAGTACTCGATCTAGGTGCGCTAGACAATCATCGAATGAATCACCATGGACCGAAAAGTCATCCATGAAGACTTCCAGGAAATACCCAACCATGTCGGCAAAAATTGCAAACATGCATCGCTGAAAGGTGCCGGGGGCATTGCAAAGCCCAAAAGGCATTGGCTTGAATGCGTATGTCCCGAAAGGACATGTAAAAGTAGTCTTTTCCTGGTCCTCGGGGGCGATGGCCACCTGATTGTAGCTCGAGTATCCGTCTAAGAAACAGAAGTATTCTCTCCCTGCCAATCTCTCCAGGTTTTGATCAATAAAAGGCAGTGGAAAGTGGTCCTTCTTCGTTGCGGTATTCAGGCGCCTGTAATCCACACAGACACGCCATGACGTAGGTACCCCTGTTGTGATCTCCTCTCCCTCCTCAATGGTGATAATCTGAAGTCCTGACTTTTTCGGGACTACATGCAAAGGTGACACCCATTTGGAGTCAGAGATGGGATATATGAATCCAGCTTTACACCATTTTTCGATCTCAGTCTTAACCACTTCCCGTAAGTTTGAATTCATTCTACGTTGGCATTCACGGGAGGGTTTAGCATTATCTTCCAAGTAAATATGGTGTGAGCACAGGGCTGGGTTTATCACTGGGAGATCAGACAATCTCCAGCCTATAGCCTTGCGGTTTTTCTCAAAAACATTAAGCAGGCAGATCTCCTGCTCTTCGGTCAGATGTGAGCTGATGATGACCGGAAATTGTCCCTTTTCTCCTGCAAGGAAGGCATACTTAAGTGTAGGGGGCAATGGTTTGAGTTCAGGTAAGTCAATGATGTTTCTTGAATGTGATCTTCTTAGTGATGTTTCTTGTTGTGATGTGGACGCTTGTAGTGTATCAATGTTGGCCACCATTGTGGGCATTTCTGGGATCAGATCGCAAATAATGGAATGTGGTGGGGCATGTGCCGTGTCCGATTTGTGTACCTTACTCAGGGATTGTCCATAAGGAGAATGGATGGACAGCTCCGGAGGGGCATCCGAGTCTCTTAGAGTATCAATAGATGCATGAATGAGCTGACAGACTAAGTCATCAACAATTTCCTCTTCAGATGAGGTGGATTCTATCATAGCAGTTGGGTTTTGTCTCCAGGGCCAAACTGTTGGTTCTGTAAATTCAGTCTCTGTTTCTGATTTTTCAGACTCGGTGCTCGACTCAGTGTGAGGTCTTTGAAACCTAGTTTGCTGCATTTTAAGTTCAACTTTTCCAAATTGGATTCTTCCGGATGTGTAATCAAATATTGCTCCTACGGTCCTCAGAAAGGGTCGTCCTAGTATCATCTGGGAATCTTTCCAATTTCTAGGGACATCCATGTCAAGTATTGTGAAATCTACTGGGTAGTTTTGTCCCTCTATGTTGATGACAACATTTCGAATCTCTCTCCTAGGTCTCTTTGTTGATGTATCTACGAATTGAAGTACAGCTGTAGATTGCTTAAGAGGACCTAGATTTAGATGCTCAAATAGTGTTGTGTGCATGAGATTGATGGATGAACCACTGTCTAACAATGTTCTTGCAAACTTGATTTCTTTGATGTGGCTAGTGACAAAGTGAGCACCCATGTCTCTTTTCTTCCTTGGCAGCTCATTTTTTATAAGACGAGATGTGGCTACTGAGAGTATGTGTTTCTTTGTTCGGCTAGGAGTCTGTTTGCTGGCCCTTGTAGGTGTGCATATCACCTTAAGGTATTTTCGAAAAGCCGAGTCTCTTTCTATCATCTCATCTAAGGACAGAGTGACCTTAATATTTTCCTTACAGATGCGGGCCATCTCTTCATCTTTTTTTTTGGTTTTTTATGTTTTTCTTCTTTCCAGCCATAAGAGCACGGGGGAAAGGGATGGATTTGTTGTGATCAACAGCATCACTTTTATTGAATGAAAAATTTCTTACATGACTCGGACTCGGACTAAAAATAGGGAAATTTGTGGTCAGATGTGGCTGGTGTCTTGGTGGCATTTCTCTATCTGACTCAGACTCAGACTCTTTATTATATCTGGGTGGTGTAGGTGGGACTTGTTCTTTCTCCTCCTATCTTCCTTTGTCAATTCCCCCAGGGTTGTGTGAATTGGTGGACACTGGGGCTATGTCTTCATGTTCCCTTGCTTGATTAGGCATGGTTACGGTCCTTCCGCTCCTAAGGGAGATATGATAAGAGTTATTATTTGAGGAGGGCTCAAGTTCAGTTACGGATTAGTCAGAGATTAATACTTGATTGTGTCCAAGGCTATTTGGGTTAGCCTGGACTTGGGCTGGAATCACGGTCTGGGGTGCAGTCACCTCATCTCTCCAACGAGAGAGTCGATTTATGTCGACTCTCATATCATGAAGCTCGTCCAGCACTCGCTGGAGTTCTGGAGAGATAGAAGAAGAGGAGGATCCTTGGCCCTGCCTGGCCTGAGGTCGATGATATTGGCCTTGTTGGCTTTGGCGTTGATTCTGCTGCGACTGAGGTTGCGGGTTCTGATAACCCATGCGATATTGCTGCCTCTGCTGCGGTTGAGGCTAGTAGGTGGGCCGGGCTTGTGATGGACGAGGGTTTAGAGTAGAGTTTTGGTCTGGGTGGTTAACCGGTTCCAGGTTATACCAGACTCCGTTTATCTCCATGACTTGTAGAGGTTCCTCGTAATCAGTTCGAGCGGAGGTTTCCTCAGTTTGATGGGGCAAGACTTGATCTCCACCCCAATGGCTATGTTTCCCTACCCCTTGACCTTAAATGTAGTGAATTTGGTGTATGGGTGCGGGGGTGCAGTCAGGGATGGTATCTTTGATACCTTGTCAGCCAATTCCTCCATTTGTTTAGGCAATTTATCCAATTTCTCCATATCAGATGATTTATGGAGCTCATCCACCTTCTTATAAATCTGCTCAACCATAGTTAGCTTATCAGCTATTATTCCCATGTCAGCACTGTGATCGATCGTCATATTATTCACCATCTTTTTGGAGCCGGCTATGTAAGCCCGACTGGTGGTTTGTGCACGACTGGATTTAGCAAGTGTCTCGAACACCTTGTAGACGGTGTCCTCGTGGCGTCCCATGTAGATTCCTCCGCAATATGCAATAACCAACCCTTGAGTCTCAGGGTTTAGCCCGCTGACAAGACTTTGGACCATCATTATTTTACTTATCCTGTGTCCTGGGCATTTCTATACTAAGTCTGTGAATCTCTCTCAGGTTTCATGAAATGGTTCGCTTGGGTGTTGGGTAAAACTTGTGAGCTTGATCCTCATCTGATTGATTCTACTCACTGGGTAGAATTTCTTTAAGAACAGAGTCTTGAAGGTGGCCCATGTTGTGACTATTTCCCCTAGATGTTTCAGCCAGTAGGCCGCCTTATTAGTCAAGACGAAGGGGACAACTCTCAACCTTATGTAGTCCTGGATAACCCTAGGGTGGCATAGGTTAGCATAGACTAACTCGAAGTCGCGGAGGAAGATATATGGTTCTTCGTGATTATTTCCTCCGAACTTTGGCAACAGTGCCAGGAAATGCGGTTTGTGTTCGAACGCATCCTCAGGGGGAACAAGTCTCAACCAATTATAGTCTTCATCTAATTCTGGGAGATATGTATCTTCCATAGCTGGCTCGCCTTGTTGTAGTACTGCCAACTGCATCCTAAGTAGTTCATTGTGTTGTTCGGCAGCGGTTATCCTAGCCAAGATTGCCCGCATCGGGTCATTGTCGTTCTCTTCGTCCCCAGGGTTCTTCTTTGGAGGCATTATGATTCACCTTCATAAATGAAGAGTTCAGAGATAAGTATTGAAATCAAATGAGGTTTTTTGCTAAGGATAAGAGATTCCTTAGCGGAGGAGTGAAAAGGTGGAACTTCTAAGACAAGAAGGATTGAGAGAGTCCTTACGACGGAGCAAACACAAGCAAACACATGACAAAAATCAAGTTTACCACTCAACACAGATGAAGGCACGTAAGGGTTCGGCCGCTTATCTTTTCAATTTTTATTTAATGACAAAACAATCTTTCAGATTAAGTGGAGCTGTTAGGTACTGAAATATTTCACAATGACTGTCCCGAGTTCGTACAACTAGTTGCACCTACTCTCAGCTAGTATAGGTGTAAGCTCAGACCGTTTAAACGGCTACTCGTGTTACTTGAGATGGAGCCTTCCGTGGTGTCCTCTAAACCACCCACTCTGCTAAGGGAAGTCTGATCGTAAAACGGCTACCGAGACCCTCACTGAAAAGTAGCTAATTGCTTTTAAAAACGGTAGTCTTTGTGAAATTTCTCAGTTTTGGTTCTATCCAAAGTGTGCGTTCTAGTCCTTACAAACAATGAGTGGGTTTCTCTACACCAGACACAGGTTAATTTTATGTCAGTTATTTACAGTCGCCTTGATTAGCAATCCTGGTTTTTAGTTAAGATTATCACTGTAGTTTATGTGAGCACAGAAATTCACGACTAACGAGCAGTCCCAATTCCGTTAAATCCTAAGTTGTAAAACTTTGAGGAAGGAGGATCGGAAAAGCCGATGCAACGTAAATCAATGATGCATGCTTAAGAGAAGGACTTACAGTGAATCCTCGTGTTCGTCATGCGGGATGGAAGACAATGAATTTAAATTTACACTAAATGGTATGCATATATAGAAAATGCCCTAAACAGATAGTTCTATTAGCGGGAAGAATTGATTGAAATTTTTGGCTAATGTTGAATGATCTACAGTGCGTTTAATTAGTGAAAAGTGTGGCCTAAAAATTATGAGCACAATCAATGATAGAAAAATAGCGGATATGCGCCTAAGTCCTACGCCACTCAAGTCGGGTCCCAACCACACAGAAGGGGTTGAAACAGACCCGACACACCACAGAAAAGTTCAATCTGTATTACAAGGGTTCAAAGATAGGGACCCTGAGAATAATGTAGGAATTTAAACCTATACTAACTCTTTCTCTCTCTCAAAATAAAAATCAGTCGTCTTTGTAGGTATTTGATTGATATCCAAAATTAGCTCCGAGTACTCTGTGAAGAGAGAAAGTGCGGTTAGTGTCAGAAGAAAGAAAAATGCAAAAGAAAAAAATGTAAAAAGGAAAAAAATGACACAAAAAATAATTTCGCAAAAAATAATTACAAAAATGATTTAAAACCCTAAAAATTCGTCGTTCCCCAGCAACAACGCCATTTGATGAACGTCAAATTCACCTCTTTAATATTGATGAATTATAGTATAGGAGGCAAATTTCGATCGATCAAAAACCACAATCTTTGAATGTTGTGGAATAATTTTTACTTGGCAAGTCTACAAAGGTCGAACATAGGGAACTGTGATTTTTAGCTGCGTGGTTTTTGAATCAAATTAAGTAATCAATGCTCGACTAATTTTTGTGTTGATAAAATATACAATGCAACGATGAAGATGCGATGCAGAGAAAATAAACAGAGATGATTAAGCTCAGGACCTACGAGTAGAAAATTCAAACCTCAATGAAATTTATCAATTAATTCTCGAAGGACTATCACAGATCAAAATAAATCATTAACGCTCAGAAAATTTCTCAACTCCAAGTACAAGACAATAGATTTAATCAATGAATATGCTTCTAAAAAATTAATCATTGATCAGACAAATAGGGAGTTAAATAATAGATCCTCGATTTAACCCCTGGAAAGATAAAATTATTGGGAATAATCAGCAATGATGACAAGGGGTTAATCAAATTGAAATCCTCAACTGAGCTTCTTCAAAAGATTTATCAATAACTTCTCGAGCACAAGTATGTCAAATTTAGCCTGCACAAGTCAATATTGTTCCTCAAATACTAATTCTCAATAAATGACCCCAGATCTGTTTACAGAAGATGCTAAATGGTAGAGCATGAAAATAGCTTCAAAATGACATATTATACGCTAAAATCAGAGTCTGTATGAGAAAGATATGATAAAATGAAGTTTCAGGGACTAAAGTGTAATTAAAATAAAGTTTTGCTTTCAAAATGGTCCTTGAAGGGGCTTATCTATAATTTTTGAAAGTCGGCGGGTATTCATTGCAATTTACCCAGGCGGGGGTTAGATATGTAATTTAGGAAACTGGTAGGGGCTTTACTACAATTTCTCCTTGAACGCACGTGCTTTGCACGTGCTCCAGGAGGCCTGGAGGCGAGGCTGAGGCACGGTTGCCCCGATCCTGAGGGTCGAGCGAAGAAGCTCAGGCTCGGATGCCCGAGCCATTGTGGCAGCGACTGGAGCTTTGGGGCCCCCGAGCCTCGAGGCTGGGGCCGAGGCTCGGGGGGGGGGGGGGGGGGGGGAGGTGGCGTGGCGGAATAGAGGCCGTTGGATCAAAGGCCTCCTGCCCGATCAAACAGTGCATGTGCGTCGTGGTGGGGTGGAGGCAGACGAGGCGGAGGCGCCGCGGGGGCGGCGAGGCTGTGGCGGCGCTGCTCCTCGGCCGACTCACGGTACGAGGGGTGATGGCCATCGCATGCCTAGGCTGAGGCGCCGCACGGGCGGTAAGGTGAAGGCGGCAGTGGAGTTGCTCGCCGGCGAGGCACCTGCAGATGATTAGGCAAAACAAAGGGGGAGGGGAGATGTACGACGGCGAGGATGAGGCGGAGAGAGGGGAAAGGTCACGGCCTTTGCGAGGCCGACGGAAGGTGACGGCGGTAGGAGGAGGTGCGTGGCGGTGGGGGGGGGGTCATGTGGAGATGGAGCTCCGACCTTAGCGAGGTCGGAGATGGAGATGTGCAGTGGGGTAGACTCTCTGCGATGAAGAAGATAAGTAAGATCACCTGGGCGATGTCACGACGAGGTGCTCGAAGGCTCTCACAGGAACGAAGAAGCAGCGGTCGAGGCGATGACCACTGGATCACGCCGGCCACGGGTTGCTGTCACCAACTTTCAGGAGTATCGGCGGATGCGAGACAAGGCCGGAGGGAGGGGGCTTTATTGGAGGATGGTAGCGGCGCGTAACGGCCGGGGCCGTGCATGGCGGAGGTTTAAAGGCGAGAGGGGGAACGGCTGGCGGAGGAGAAACGACAGGAAGGGGGCGCGGGCGTGAATGTCTGGAGGAAGGGGAAGAGGGTGGGGTCACGTGCTGGGCACGTGACCCGGGGAGGGGGGGCGACTGAAGAGAGAGTAAGGGTGCCACGTGGCATGCCCAGGGGCTGCCACGTGGCACCAAAAAAATTTCAGATTTTGGAGAGGAAAAAAGAGATAGAAGATGACCTCGGATCGAAAAATTTCCTCACGAAAGTTGTTCATCTCGACGAGATCTACAACTTTCATGAAGGACTCGGGAGTAAGAGAGGTCACCTGTGAGAAGTGATATTTTTAATGGTTCTCCATGTGTTTGGAAAACCGTATTTGGAGGTTTTGTAATTTTTTGGTGGTTTTTAAAGGGATAGAAATTATAGAAAAAATATGATAAAATATGAGGAAATTAGTTACATACTAATCTATTTTCTTGGATTTTAATAAATAACAAATTAGAAAAATAAAATAGAAGTCAGAAACACTCAACTTTTGTACAGATTGACAACAGACACTTGGACTCAGTCAGTTTCTTTGATTTCGGTTTTAATCTGGATCTGGATTTTTGTATCGCTTAATAAAACTCTCATCAAAGAACACAAATGAAGAAGAAATAAATTTAAAATGATTAATTATGTACATAAAAATTTAGGTCAAATATAGCAAAAAGTCAAACTGCACAAAAGAGACCCAAAACTCATCTTTCACAAATGAGCTCCGAATTTTACGAAATTGGTCTTGTTTTGAAGGTATTTGAAAATGGAGTACTTTAAATGTGAGTAGACCAAAATCGAACACTGTATGTGGGAGATATGCTCATTTTAGTCTGTCAGATGTGAAATTAGACTTTGAGACTATTTGACACTTATTGGGGTTAGTAATTTTTTATATGTTTTATTTAATAAGGTTAGTAATATCTACACAATGGAGGTGGTTTTGGGTCAATCGAAGTTAGGATGAATTATTTACAAATGTGAGCAGTTAGCGGCTTTTTGGGCTAATTTACACTTGGGATTTTTAATGCAGTTATGCATGATGAAATGCAGATATTATTCACATGTATGAATGCTAATAATGCTTTATTAATGATTAATTACAAGTGAATGGTGGGGAACAGAGCCTAAATGACCAATTTTAGCATGATGAATACGGACTTCATCAACATGCACTCATTTATTCAATGGGAAATTGCAAAAGTGTGATGCAATAAAATCTAATTTTCGACATAAAATTCGCCCAAATGCAAAATCGACGTTGCATACATGTTCTAAATACTATCCACAACTCATGATGCGAAAATCATCTGGATCCGTCAACAAGAGGAGGGCGAAATCCATACATATGGGAATGTTCTCCGACGACTTTCCTTCACCCAGAACGGGAGTTCTGTCATGTTTTGTGGAACACGAGTGTGTCCACGACGATCCATGCATCGTGCTCTTCAAAATGTTGTGCTCAAACTTCTGATTGGTGAATGAAATTTGCTCCGTTGGCAGAGCTTTGGCGAGAATTGGTGGTGGTGAAAAGGCAATGGGACAAGTGGTCGGACCCACTTAGCTCAACCATCCCTCCATATAGTGGTTAGCCTAAAACAGATCCAATTCGGATCTAAAATCAAAATAGGGGCATCCTGATCGTATTTAGTGTTTAACTCTCTCATACGGACTCTGATTTTGACGTTCTTGGACTCTTGAAAGGTCTCGACGAGCACTACAATATGATGTATCATTTTTTTTTTATTATTACTAGATCATATCAGAATTTAAGAAAGATTGGTTCCTAATACGAGGGATCTTATACCCATACATACATAGCCTACTTGCTTACAAACCTACATTTATACACTTATGTACGTAGCCACCCACCTAGACTCTGAATGCATACCCATATACTCAAATTCCCATTCACCTCTTGCATAGCCATACACACATAAACCTCCATACATACTGACATTCAACATTGTACATGCCTACATAAACACCACAAACTTGCATACAAACCTACATTCATTATTACATATCCGCTCGCATACATTAGGCTCATTCATATATACTTATACTTACATACCTATATCCATACACATACTTACATAGCCAGCCACCCATGCATGCCCATATTCTCACATGTGTGCCCATTCACCTCTTGCATAACCAACTGTCATAAACCTCCACACCTGCTTACATTCAACACCCTACAGGCTCACATACACACCCACAAACTTATATACAAACATACATTCATCTATAACTTATCCATCTCCATACATTATACCCATACATATATGCACATACTTTCTTACAAACCTACATCCATACACATAATTACACAACTACTCATCCATAGTGCCCAAATATGTACCCATGCACTTACATGCATGACCATTGACCTCTTGCGTAGCCATCCACTCATAAACCTCCATACATGCATACATTCAACATCTTACATGTCCACGTACACAACCATAAATTTACATACAGACCTACATTCATCTTTCACATATCCAACTACATACATTAGGCCTATATAAACATACTCACACTTACTCACATGCTTACATCCATACACATGCTTAGCCACCCACACATACTTATCAACACTTACACACCTACATCCATACACATATTTACATAGCCATCCACCCATACATACCCAAATACATAACCATATGCTTACATGCATCCCCTTTACGTCTTGCATAGCCATCCTCTATATAGCTTCATATATTTACACACATGCTCATATACATCTAGCATAGCCCACATATGTACGCACACTTACATGCAAACCTACATCCATATACATACTACATAAACACCCACTCATACATACTCACACTTACGCGCGCACACACACACACACATATACATACATGTGTATGTGTGCGCACGCACGGACACAACTGCCTACCCGACTACATATATATACATAAGTGCATACTACCCTACATACATAAGTATCCAGCCACATAACTTTATATATACACATCCAGACTTATGTATGATAATGGAGGGGCACATGCTTCCCCCAGAATTGAGATTTTTTTTAATGTCATCCCAACTTGTCCTCTCCGTTCAAGTTGTGCCAACCCCCTCTTGCCTCCCCCATCTCTCTCATCGATTTTCATTTAATTTTACAAATATATATTTCCCTCACTTTATATGAATTAACATTTTCATTAGTTTCCCCTTTAATCAATCTTAAGTTTTCTTTCTTGTTTACATATCAAAGGTGGAATTTATGTATAACGACATATTATTATGCAATAACTAATACAATAAAATGGAACTAATCAATATCATTTGTTGTCCAACTATCTTTTATTCTTGAAATCACAAAGAAAGTCATTTTCATTGTGATATATATAACATGTATTAACCGCTGATTTGTTCCATTAGAATTTTTATAGTCATCTCTAAGTTGTTAATCAATTTGAAGGAAAACTCTTGAAAAAGTTAACGGATAACGAAGATTATGTGATTCATTGCATACAATATAGTAATGAATGCATCATTCATTGTCAAATCTAAAAATTATGATAATTTTACCATGTATTGTGTATGTTGTTATAATATCAATATTGAAAGATATAACAATTATCCTTCAAATTATTCATTACTATGTAGGTTCATTTTATTCTAGGGAATTTATGTATTTTTGTAACGTTCCGGGCTTAGGTCCTCGATCCGTTATCAAGGAAAACTGGTCCTGACAACTTGTTGAGTACAAGTCCAGATGGACCCATTGGCAACCACCCAAAATGTAAGTACAAGTTGTCAAGTAGTAATCCCCATCACTTATAACCCACTCTCACACTTTATGAGTTTTAGATGTAAGACTATCTTTGAGTGTATAAGTGTTACAACTTGTTGTAACACCCATACCCCCAAAACATAGTCCTTTTATTTTATCAAATTTACAAATAGCATCCCCCATCACCCTCATCATCGTCTTCCCTTCCCAGCACCACCCAAACCCATCCCTCCTCCTCGAGCCACCACTGCATCAACGGAAGCATAAGCAGAAACCTCAACCTCGATTTGCAGAGATGTGACCCGCTTCTGCCACACCTCAACCAGAGTCAAGTTTGCAGCAACAGCACACGGTGCAACTCCATTAATTTTGAATCTCCATTCATTGCCGGAGAAGGCACAACACCTGAGCTCGGACCTAATCGCAAGCAGCCAACAAGTGGAGCCCAATATTGGCCTTGCTACATCGCATCTTTAGCAGCAAAAAGGAGAGGTCCATCTTCCTCTACTTGAAGCTCTTCCATGCTCGGCATTCAGAACCTTCCTTGGAGTTGAACCGATCCACACAGTGGTTGATCTTGCGCCGCCCCCACAACTCCCTACACCGACCAAACTCCAATTCTGTAACGGCCAAGATTTTTCAAAAAAAAAGAATCATATACTTTATTTTCGTCCAACTAGAATTCCATATAACTTATATTGCCATTATTGTATTACGTAATTGCCAATTAAATGAGAGTTATTAACACATTCATTTCCCTCATTGAGAACAATTTAAAGACCATGCGGGCATCAAATCGCAACGTCAATGCCTTCCTCTCCTTGCACGTATGTTTGAGAGAGAGAGAGAGAGAGAGGGGTCTTTGCCCAGAGGTTCTTCATCGAAGAAGACACCAACGGTAGATCGGAGGAGAATGATGCGGATATGTGATCGTAAGGAGTCATGCTGGCTGCGACGGGAAATAAAAGTGTTGGATCAGAGGTATGTATCGGCTTAGGAATTTACGTATTAACAAAAGTTTTATCCGAGTTGCAACCTTTAAGCGTATGCATCGGATTAGGTTTTTACGTATGATCAATGATCAATCCCGGTTTGAGATCTATAACTGTATGTCTCGATCTAGGATTTTTTTTGTATGATTAATGATATATCCAGAAGACGATTTTATGCATTCTTCGAATTCATACGATGATACGTTTAATTAATGACTGTATTTTAGACTAGGCACCGAGATACATGTTTTTTAACCATGGGATGATGTGATTTTATGTTGATCTGTTTGGAATAGGACTTCATAACATATTAGCGGATCTATTTCAAATCTTCCGTTAGTTTCGATTTCGTTCTTTTGGTTGATAAATGCAAATGGATATGGTCCATCTTCATGGTTGGAGTTATTTATAAAAAAAATATGAATGGAAAAAAATTACATAATAGCACGTTCTAATCACACGGTGACATCAATTCAAAATCTCATGAAATCAAGGTATATGTTGTCAATGCTCTTATTTATATTTGGAAAAAAACATTCATTCATTTTATCTAAATTATACAGTTGGAACCCTTTATCATATTTCTTTAAATAAATCAGTTTTTATTATAAGGTTTATGAGGGTTAAATTTGTAAAGTATGATGACGTTATTTTCGTTGGTTGCGTAATTATATCATTAATTAATAGGATTTCACAAACGTAGATTAATCATAGTTTACCTCTGTCTTTACAAGAACACGTGAACTCTATTCTGGACTGTGTGCATCCTTTATAACTAAAAATGTCCTACCCGAGTAGTCTCATAAGAGTTTCGTTGTATTATTAGTGAACTAAATTAAGCCTACAAATTCATACAAAACTATATGCTTAAGCAATTAACATTGAATCATCATATTCCACTTGGTGTAATCTATCTTCATCATTAGCTATCGTAAATATGTTTTTTTAATATATACATACTTTAATTAGTGGAATATAGCATATAATGCACATTTTATGTCAACAGGAACATACGTAACCAACTAATAGCATAGATAAGTAACTTGCTATATGAACTTAACCCCATCAACTACACGAAGGTACTCTTATCCAAGTATATGTTATAGTTTATGGGGACATGTCGCAATATATACGTACAATGAGAATAAAAATAATTAAGAAGGTGTATATATAAATGACATGGAATCAAGTGAACCATGAATAATATTGGCACTGACTTAAATTAAGAAATGTTATCCTCAACATTGTGAAAGAAATGGTTGGTGGAAATGAAACTATATATATACGTATGTATGTATGTATGTATGTATGTATATGATTTGTATGGAAAAGGAAATTCTATTAAAATGATTGAAATTTTCTTAAGATGAATAATGACACGATGACTATAAGCGGAGCTAAGTGCTACACCTAATGGTGGGAGCCACCTCTAGAGTCCAATTATCGTATTAGCCGCAAGGGGCAACGCCGCAAGGGGCGTATGGTTGCAAGGAACCAAAGAGGCAAAAGCTAAGTCCTCTACAGTTGTACCTACACTGTCATGTTAATGCCGCAAGGGGCAGCGCCGCAAGGGATGTATGGTTGCAAGGAACCACAGAGGCAAAAGATAAGTCCTCTACAGTTGTAGCTACACTGTCATGGACCGCAAGTGCCAGCGGTTGAAAACGTATAACAAGATACGTACATGAAAGTTATGAAATAAATGATTTATAAAGATAAATCATTACAAGTTACGAAATAAATGGTTTATAACGGTAAACCATTACAAGTATGTAATGAAATGATTTTAAAGATAAATCATCACAAGATAGGAAATAAATGATTTATAACGATAAATCATTACAAGTTATGAAATAAATGGTTTGTAAAGATAAATCATTACAAGGGTGCAATGAAATGATTTATAAAGATAAATCATTACAAGGTATGAAAAAAATAGGTTATAACATGTTATGTAAGAAAGTGGTTTAATTAAAGATAAACCAGTATATGTTATGCAAGAAATGGTTAATGTGATAATGAACCATTACATGTTATACAGGGACTGGTTTAAGAAAGTTAAACCATCAAAGCAATGGGGGTTAATATGCAAATTGATTTATATGATTTAAGAAGTATGTAACTCGCCATGTATTTTATGAAATAAGCCTCACAAGTTGATAGAAATGGTTGCCTTATCTACTTCTGCAATTTACATGCACACCCATGTTTTTTTAAGAAGTGAAATTATACATGATAGGGATCGAACCTAGACAAGCATGGGAACAACTAGGCACGTAATGATGTTTTTCCATGGAAACTTTAGTGCATTAAATATAACGAGATAAACGACCGTTAGAATTCCCATGCATGGACCCCGATACATACTGGGCATTAGGCTCATGCAAATATGTGTTTATTTATTTCAGGTGAAGAGCAGGATTAATTAAGCACTCAAGTCCATGCAACAAATTCAACGAGATATTCGACGTGGTATGGATCTTACAAGTTTTATGATGGATATCTGTATGCCCACTGGAATAGGGAACCATGTTGTGAAACTATTTAATTTTCTTTTGCAAGTATACCCTTATTAGTGTTGTAGTAAAGGAACTCTCAGTTGAATTGGATTTTTGGATCCTTTTGAGAATGTTTTTTTATGTTCATTGATTACCATGCATGATTCGATAACGGCTTGGTCGTGCGATCTAATATCGCATGCTTCCGCCGGTCGTCGCAACCCGTTCCGTTACAAATGGTATCAGAGCTGGAGTTCCTCTAGGTATAGGATATCCACAACCGACAATGACTTAATACTTGGATGAATAGGGTGAAACCAGTATGACATGCAATTAGTTGGTCTTTAGATTTTTTTAAGCATATGACCCCCTGATTATGGGATTGAGGCGAACAAAGACCATGAGTCATCAAAGAAAAATGAGACCATAGATTGGCATTAATAATTACTAGAGTTGATTGATGTTGATGACTCAATGGTAAAAGCATCATGGGCAGAATTTTGGTGGATTTATCTTGAATATCTTTATTCACAACAACAAGCGTTCATCTTGAAGGATGAGCAAGAGATGGAAAAGTTGAGTATTGGATACAAGAGATAGATGATGCTAAGAAATGAATAAAAGAGTTGGAGATGTCATTTGAATATACATATTATCTTAAGGAGAAGCAAGTTATATTTAGGACTTGTTAAAAAAAGGGGTACAGGAGTGACACACTTGATGAAAAAAATCAACTTTTTTTGAGATATCTACCATTAACTGGAGTGATTTTGTTGAACTCTATTGAATGGTACAAGTTGAGAATGCTAATGATTCAAAGAGATCTAATTCCTCAACCTTTGTCACTATAGTAAGATGGTCAAAGAGTATACGATCAAATTACAAAGTTGCAGTAGTATGAAAAGAGTATATATGTAAATGAGATGAAAGTGAGCATTTGTTAGATTTTACACAACATATTTGGTTAGTACTTATGTACACAATCATCTCAAGTATATGAGGAGAATTTAGATGTTGTCGGATTTTTCCAGATACGTTTTTCAGATGATTGGTTGTGGTTACCTTCTTATAGACAAGTGAGTTTTCTTCATGGATGTTATTCGAAAAACTACATTGATTTCAGAAGCTCCTCATGCACATGTTGAATTTGAAGGATTAATGAATCGGCTATAACAATTGTATATAGGGAGTTTTTTTAACTCGATATTTCTCCATATGGAGGCAGTATTGAGGAAAGAAAGATGGATCGCAGTTATCGCATTGATTGTTGAAATGCGATAAGGTATTGGATGAATATTTACAGTTCTGGAGCAATGATATATTGCTTTGGATTAATGTTTGAGCCAATTGAATTATGTGATGAAAGATCTTTTCTGAAATTATTATTAATACAACATTTGAAGTCTTCTGCCACATTTGCTCAAAGAAAAGTTCTTTAAATCTATTATTCTTTATTATTGGATAGTCTTCTCATATTCAAAGATGACATTGAAGCTAACTTATTCCAGATTAAAGCTTTATTACCTTGTAATTAGAGGATAACTATTTTAGAGATATAGATAATTCTATGATGACAACGAGTTAAGTTAGGAGATTTTAGGTGAAGTTCATGAACCTATGTACGCTAATCACCCATGTATAACAAAAATACATAAAGATGGAAAATAAGTTTCTAGAGGAAGAAAGACACTATTGAATCTGTTTTCAAGTATCTTGTAAATCAAAAATTGAACATCAGAGCCCTAACAATCCTGTACAATCTTTTGAATAGCATAATGGAATTAGAAGATCATCACAACGAATTTTATTTCTGATTTACCTATGGTAAGGAAACATCATTAGATACCACACATGTTATTATATATCAATCGATCGAATCAACCCACTTCTTATCTATTCACTTGGATCAATTGACGAAGAGTCGGATAGAATAATATATGAAGGCGATCGTCAGTCTAGATGGTATCCTAACAACGATTACATCAGATTGTGGTATGAGATACACTCTTTAGTTATGGAAAAGTTTTTAGGAGGGTATGAATACTCAATTTAAGTTCACACTTCCTTTCACCTGCAGACTTATGACCAATCAGATGAAATCCTTCAAGAGATTTGAAGATTTGTACGTTGATGTGCTTTATTTTATGATTTTGTATGGTAGAGGTTGCTTAAAATTAATAGTCATCTTTCGAGTATCAAACGGCTTCATATGAAGCATTGTATAGAAGATCTGGTAGACCACACTCTTGTTAGAGTGATGTGGATGAGGACATATTCTGGGACTAAATCTAGTGACTAGTAAGAAGATGGTCAAACAAAAAAAGAGAGATGTAAGGAAATTCACGATCTATGATATGTCTCATTATTAAGAAATTTCGAGGACGAAATTTTTTTAAGGGTGGTAGATTGTAACGGCCAAGATTTTTCAAAAAAAAAAAGAATCATATACTTTATTTTCGTCCAACTAGAATTTCATATAACTTATATTGCCATTATTGTATTACGTAATTGCCAATTAAATGAGAGTTATTAGCACATTCATTTCCCTCATTGACAACAATTTAAAGACCATGCGGGCATCAAATCGCAACGTCAATGCCTTCCTCTCCTTGCCCGTATGTTTGAGAGAGAGAGGGGTCTTTGCCCAGAGGTTCTTCATCGAAGAAGACACCAACGGTAGATCGGAGGAGAATGATGCGGATATGTGATCGTAAGGAGTCATGCTGGCTGCGACGGGAAATAAAAGTGTTGGATCGGATGTATGTATCGGCTTAGGAATTTACGTATTAACAAAAGTCTTATCCGAGTTGCAACCTTTAAGCGTATGCATCGGATTAGGTTTTTATGTATGATCAATGATCAATCCCGGTTTGAGATCTATAACTGTATGTCTCGATCTAGGATTTTTTTGTATGATTAATGATATATCCAGAAGACGATTTTATGCATTCTTCGAATTCATACGATGATACGTTTAATTAATGACTGTATTTTAGACTAGGCACTGAGATACATGTTTTTTAACCGTGGGATGATGTGATTTTATGTTGATCTGTTTGGAATAGGACTTCATAACATAATAGCGGATCTATTTCAAATCTTCCGTTAGTTTCGATTTCGTTCTTTTGGTTGATAAATGCAAATGGATATGGTCCATCTTCATGGTTGGAGTTATTTATAAAAAAAAATATGAATGGAAAAAAATTACATAATAGCACGTTCTAATCACACGGTGACATCAATTCAAAATCTCATGAAATCAAGGTATATGTTGTCAATGCTCTTATTTATATTTGGAAAAAAAACATTCATTCATTTTATCTAAATTATACAGTTGGAACCCTTTATCATATTTCTTTAAATAAATCAGTTTTTATTATAAGGTTTATGAGGGTTAAATTTGTAAAGTATGATGACGTTATTTTCGTTGGTTGCGTAATTATATCATTAATTAATAGGATTTCACAAACGTAGATTAATCATAGTTTACCTCTGTCTTTACAAGAACACGTGAACTCTATTCTGGATTGTGTGCATCCTTTATAACTAAAAATGTCCTACCCGAGTAGTCTCATAAGAGTTTCGTTGTATTATTAGTGAACTAAATTAAGCCTACAAATTCATACAAAACTATATGCTTAAGCAATTAACAGGGAATCATCATATTCCACTTGGTGTAATCTATCTTCATCATTAGCTATCGTAAATATGTTTTTTTAATATATACATACTTTAATTAGTGGAATATAGCATATAATGCACATTTTATGTCAACAGGAACATACATAACCAACTAATAGCATAGATAAGTAACTTGCTATATGAACTTAACCCCATCAACTACACGAAGGTACTCTTATCCAAGTATATGTTATAGTTTATGGGGACATGTCGCAATATATACGTACAATGAGAATAAAAATAATTAAGAAGGTGTATATATAAATGACATGGAATCAAGTGAACCATGAATAATATTGGCACTGACTTAAATTAAGAAATGTTATCCTCAACATTGTGAAAGAAATGGTTGGTGGAAATGAAACTATATATATATATATATCTATGTATGTATGTATGTATGTATGTATATGATTTGTATGGAAAAGGAAATTCTATTAAAATGATTGAAATTTTCTTAAGATGAATAATGGCACGATGACTATAAGCGGAGCTAAGTGCTACATCTAATGGTGGGAGCCACCTCTAGAGTCCAATTATCGTATTAGCCGCAAGGGGCAACGCCGCAAGGGGCGTATGGTTGTAAGGAACCAAAGAGGCAAAAGCTAAGTCCTCTACAGTTGTACCTACACTGTCATGTTAATGCCGCAAGGGGCAGCGCCGCAAGGGGCGTATGGTTGCAAGGAACCACGGAGGCAAAAGATAAGTCCTCTACAGTTGTAGCTACACTGTCATGGACCGCAAGTGCCAGCGGTTGAAAACGTATAACAAGATACGTACATGAAAGTTATGAAATAAATGATTTATAAAGATAAATCATTACAAGTTACGAAATAAATGGTTTATAACGGTAAACCATTACAAGTATGCAATGAAATGATTTTAAAGATAAATCATTACAAGATAGGAAATAAATGATTTATAACGATAAATCATTACAAGTTATGAAATAAATGGTTTGTAAAGATAAATCATTACAAGGGTGCAATGAAATGATTTATAAAGATAAATCATTACAAGGTATGAAAAAAAATAGGTTATAACATGTTATGTAAGAAAGTGGTTTAATTAAAGATAAACCAGTATACGTTATGCAAGAAATGGTTAATGTGATAATGAACCATTACATGTTATACAGGGACTGGTTTAAGAAAGTTAAACCATCAAAGTCATGGGGGTTAATATGCAAATTGATTTATATGATTTAAGAAGTATGTAACTCGCCATGTATTTTATGAAATAAGCCTCACAAGTTGATAGAATTGGTTGCCTTATCTACTTCTGCAATTTACATGCACACCCATGTTTTTTTAAGAAGTGAAATTATACATGATAGGGATCGAACCTAGACATGCATGGGAACAACTAGGCACGTAATGATGTTTTTCCATGGAAACTTTAGTGCATTAAATATAACGAGATAAACTACCGTTAGAATTCCCATGCATGGACCCCGATACATACTGGGCATTAGGCTCATGCAAATATGTGTTTATTTATTTCAGGTGAAGAGCAGGATTAATTAAGCACTCAAGTCCATGCAACAAATTCAACGAGATATTCGACGTGGTATGGATCTTACAAGTTTTATGATGGATATCTGTATGCCCACTGGAACAGGGAACCATGTTGTGAAACTATTTAATTTTCTTTTGCAAGTATACCCTTATTGATGTTGTAGTAAAGGAACTCTCAGTTGAATTGGATTTTTGGATCCTTTTGAGAATGATTTTTTTATGCTCATTGATTACCGTGCATGATTCGGTAACGGCTCGGTCGTGCGATCTAGTATCGCATGCTTCCGCCGGTCGTCTCAACCCGTTCCGTTACAAATTCCCCTCCCCAGCACCTCCCTACCTCTGTCCCACCTCCCCCTGCTGATCCCACCTGTACGGCCCCCTCCTCAAAACCTTCTGACCTACGCCTTATCTTCCTCACACCACCCTTGACCGGAGAAGCGGGTGGGTTGCATGGAAGGTAAAGGAAGAAGATAAAGAAGGAGGAGAGAAGAATGAAAGGGAGAGAGTGGATTAAATTTAACTTTTAGAATTTTAATGAATCTAAAGACTATAAGTAAGATTATATCATTTAATTTTTGTTTCAGTCAAAACCATTGTTTGTTGGTGCCTTACTTTGTCTAGAATTCTAGGTATGTCACTGCATGCATACATATACCCACCCACACACCCACATCTCTATTAGCTTACTTAACTATACTTAGAATATATCTCAGTTTGAATTTATTTTCACTTTTTGTCATATTTAATAGGTTTTAAATTATCTTGAGAATTTTATAAGATGTCGAACTAGACAAACGAGAGACATCGCTCGAATGTAACAATGCGTGAGATGCTTTAGTTTTGATATGGTCCGATTTGTATTTTGTCCTAACCTATAGCAAAAAATCAAGAGTCACAAGGTGTCTTGAGGAGCATTTCCTAGTTTGAATAGCTAAGACTCTGACTATTGGAAGAAATAAAAAAATATATATGAGCATCACTTCCCAAAATGTGTGCAACGCATCTTGTTGTGCAGGGTCATACTTAACCTAGTGTGGAAGGATCATGCAATACCTTAAAATGCATTATGCTTGTTGGGCCTATCTAACAAATATATAATAGACATATACTTTGCAGATCGATCAATATTAAGAACACCAATTACAAGAATATAAAAATTATCATTTACCAGAAATCTCATATTCATGTATACATTTAACGCACAAACTACAAACCAAAACATGCGCTTTATGTACACACTAGCATAAACCCTAACACGCACACTTATGCACTACACACGCACACATACATGATTAGAAACAACAAAAACAAACGTATACGTATATTTTAAACCATCCTATGTGATGATTGAAACAGTGGAAAATGGGGGGGGGGGAGGTGGGGGGGGGGGGGAGGCAGAAGAGATGCTCGTCCGAAGGATGAGAAGGCGGATGAGCGAAAGAGATGCTTGTCGGGGACGATGGGAGCGCTTGTCAAGGAGAAGAGAAGCCCTAGCCCTCGCTAAGATCCAAGTGGAGACTCATTATTAAAGTCCCCCTTAGAAACAATTGGAATGAGACACGCTAATAGATTCCAACATGCAAATAAAATCCATATTACACATGGGATCTGTGGGACCATAAACATGAACCCTCGTGCAACTCAAGTTTCACGAAGTAAGATAACAAACGCTCAAAGATCTCCAAGAAGTCAACCGAGATTCTGGAAGAGTTCCATAGAGTGAGGAGGTCGTTGCTTCTCCCCCGAGAAGGCTTATAGAAGAATTTCCATTTGGATGGAAGATTTACTACGAGAAACCTTCGTTGGTAGTAGGGCAAATTTAGTCTCTCGGATGAAGATTATATCAAGTTAGTTCTTGTTAATTAATCTCAGTAGCCTAGTAGTCGAGGATCTACTGTTGAGTCCTCCAATCTTACAAGATAAAATGTTTGTGTTCTATGTTCAGTGGCACGAAAACTCTTATGTGTCTGTTTACTAAGAATGTGATGCTTACATAAGTCTAACTTGCTGATGGTCTAACTATAAAGTATTCATCTTCTAATGAGAGTATCCACACATGTCTCGCTTAGATGTCCCTGCCTGAGATGTTGAAGCTTGGTGCGATCCGATTGTGAAATACTGGAAATTCTTGACGTACCTATAATTGTATCTCCCTATAACGAATACATATTTCCTAGCATACATAACAAAATGTCTATCTTTGCAAAACTTTAAGTAGCACGGTCCCGCCCTTTCTCTTCTAAGGTACCAAGGGATATCAAGTTCTTCGTCAAATATGTAATATGACAAACATATGTTAAGGTGATAAAGGAAAGTGGTTATACCTTGCGCATCAAGGAAGCATGGAGAACAAATCATATCTAATATAAGTCGACTAGTCATACTAGTCAAAGGTGCGGTGGAAATTAAATTTTTTTCGATGAAACCACATGACATGGGAACAATTCATATGTTATTTCATCATGATCACATGCGTATAAAGTTTACTTCTTGAAGCATGATCACAATCTCAAAGCCTTTAAAGAAAGATGCCCCGTGTCTCAAGTCCAATCTAATTAGAGAGAACTTATGCGTATGCAGATAAGATATGTGCTCCCTACAATCCAAGGTGATGATCCGAGTAAGGAGTCTCCTGATTTTTTCTTACGAAGTCCGACATCTTCTTCAAGAGCATGAGGCATCGAAGAAGATGAAAATCCACAAGGAATCAGTCCGGCAGCACGATGACAGTACACCTATGATCGTAGTCTACATAAATCCTATGTGGACGGCCACAAAGGTTTGAGAGAGAGAGAGAGAGTGTGTGTGTGTGTTGATGTGTGATGAGAGAGATAGAGGGAGTTGCTGTAGCTTGCTGACCTAGCACCAAGGACGCTTAGAGGAATCTTGAAGACAGAATTTGAGCATTCTTTTTTTGTATTTATTGGTGTAATTTAAGTGAGAGAGAGAAATTATTATTGTAATAACTTAAATAGGACTCTCAGAACACTACTACACTTCACGAGGTCCATTGCCCGAGGGATTGTTCCCTTGGAGGCCTGGTCAGTTTTGTCGCAGTTTTTATCACCTTTTTATTTGTTACGCGATTTTGTTTTATTTCTTTTGTGTGAGTCCTTAGCTTTAAGGATTTCTTGACGATAGTATCAGGTCCAAACACACAATAACCATTGCATGCACCTATAGATACCTTTGGACTTAGTCAAATCTAAACGGCTTCTCACTTAGTCTCGGAGCCATGCGCCACAAGAGTCTTCCAAACAATGCTTACAGAACTCACTATTGTGGGCATTGAGGAGACTCGAAGACCAGACCCTTAGGTTCCATTCTAAGTCATAAGCATTGGTTCTTCATGCTAATAGTAATATCTGAACTTAGGGAAATTTCATCAGCTTACATTGCATATAGATAGGTTTCAATTCTGCTGAGCATCTTTGCATGTAGAGTGTTGGTGGCAAGTTGAGCATTTACACTTTAGCATTCATCATTGTTCTACCCTTGCATTGCTTTTCCGACTCTTCCTCTGATTTTGACTACCTAGGTGCTAAGTAAAATTGCTCCTCGATAGAAAGTGAAAAATAATGAAATTGGGACTGGTAATATTACTTGACCCTAAAAAAGATTAAAAAAGAAAATATTTATCTTAGGGAGAGTAATCCCCTCATTGTCCTCATTTTAACTCACGTACACACTAAGGAGTAGTCCCCAAATCCCATTCAACCTCCTAAATGTTTGTACAATTTTGACTTCTCACCTAACTCTAAAATAGACAAGATAAAAAGACTGAACTTTCCCGGTCTTCACCAAGTTGAGTAGGTGAATTGAGGGATTTGTTTTGCGTGTGTTTTTTTGTGTTTGTTTGTGTGTATTCTAGATCGCCTCCATGCATATGCGCCTTTTCTCACCTCTCTTGATTTGACCTTCATACTTTCTCGATCATTTTCTCTTGATTTGGAGATGGTTGACTGGAGCGCATTTTATCCAAACTTTATGGATCCCTC
Organism: Ottelia alismoides; assembly: GCA_037367405.1. Taxonomy (NCBI): domain Eukaryota; kingdom Viridiplantae; phylum Streptophyta; class Magnoliopsida; order Alismatales; family Hydrocharitaceae; genus Ottelia; species Ottelia alismoides. The sequence goes on along the minus strand of JAZKJV010002343.1, from coordinate 141,899 downwards.
GTACCCTCCAGTCGGTTCATCTCCTTTTTTTCCAAGAGGACTTTGCTCTTGACTTTTGTACATATCCACCTCAGCCACAATATCAGCCCTTGGATTTTTACCCACCTCCATCTTCACATTTCCCTTTACATCCACCTGAGACTAACCTGTTGGAGTCACCTTTCATGGAGTCCACCTTTGAGCACTTGATCCACATAATGGATCATATGAGACAGAGGATTGACGACCTCACTAGTATAAATAAGAGAGACCATGATACTCCACCATTTGATAATATGAGTTCACACGAGGATTCTTATGTGAGCGTGCAATTGCCCAAAATGCAAAAAAATGAGCAAAATTTAAAATCCCAAAAGATTTCAGGAGATACATGATCGATTCAGACCGTGACGAGAGGGACCACTTGCAAGATCTTTTGCCCATACGTCCATGCACAACCTGGCCAACCTTTGACCCTGAGGATGTTCAAAAACGATAAGATAAGAGTCACTAAGTTATGGCCTGACAATTTAGGCTCACTGTCACTGAGGCGACTACCCAAATCCTCTCATTGTTCAACAATTAACCCACACAAGTAATTAAGAAACCAAAATTAAGAGTTAAAATTTATTATACCCTACTAAGATTGTATAATGGTGAGCAAGTAGGGCTCGAACACAGGAAGCAAGGGAGTAGAGAAGCAAGATAGAAATTAAAGAACCAAATATCTTCTCAAACACTTGGCCAAGTTATATTTTTTGTGGGTTGTTAATTTTATATTTTATATTTTTATTTTTAATTTTATACTGTTATATTTTGATTTTTAATTTTATGGTTTTGTTTTTTTATATATTTTATATATTTTATATTTTCTTTTTCTTTTAAACTAGATATAAGGCTATATATAATATATATACAAGAATGGGTAAAATAAGAAAAATATAGGAAATAAAAAATTTTGTGTTTTTGATAATTTTTTACTATTTTTATGATTTTTTAAGAATTTTGCTAATTTTTAAAGAATTTTAAAGTAAAAAAATACTCAAAACAGAGAATAAAATATAGAACTAAATTTAAAATGGAGACGAAAAATAGTAAACAAAGTAAAAAATTCTCCAAATTAAGTTTTACATAAAGATAATAATATATAGAAAAGTCAGCAATAGAAATTATATTTTTGTGATTTTTTAAGGATTTTTTTATATTTTTATGATGTTTTTAGGTAGTTTTCTATGTTTAGAGTTTTCTTTTGTATTTTTTAGTGATTTTTTGTATGGAAGTTAAACATACATAAATAAGCAAAATATATATTTTTCGAATTTTTCAAAGAGTTTTTTTAATTTTTAGGTATTTTCTTTTGAAAACAGGGATGATTTTTATTTTTTATAAAAAATAAAAATCTTTAAAATTATAAAATAAAAATATGACGTTAAAAAGTGTTGCAACATGAACTTAAGTCTATTTTTTGGGGATTTTTTAAAGTTCTATAGATGCATGAAATAAATACTAGAATCAAAGAGAAACTACACTACTAGCGAGGGCATAATTGTAAATAGCACGAAATACATGAGCTAAAGTGCAATGTTTACAAAATATAGCACATTTTCAATAAGTTTCTGTATAAATTACAAAATCTGAAACCTGAGAGGGCCTATTTGCAAAAATGCCAAAGCTCACGTGACAGGAACATGAGCCACTAGCAGGGTCCAAAACATAATATTTAGAAAACTTAAGGGCATGTTTGTAAATTTGACAAAAAGTTGTAACTACATAAAAAGGTCCCATGACTAAAGCTAAAAAACAAAATCCACAAGGGCTCGGCCGCAAAAATACCACCTCACGTGAAGCGTCACGTGAGGTGACGTGGCTTCGACTGAAATGTGATTATGCAAAGTTTAGGGGCCTAATTATAAATATAACAAAATAAACTAAATGACAGATGAAAGTTTCTAGGATATTTAGTAAATAAAAAACTTGTTGGGCTAGCTTTGCAAAATGCCCAACCTTAGGCGCGAATGGACGATGGGATTTCTCCCACTTATATATGTGTCAAGCTCCTGATGTGCAATGATGCTTCAATGGATGCACTGCTAGGATTAGATCCTGGCCCTTTGATCGTACGACTGTTACGATGGATATTTGACGGATGCTGGAGAATCAGGGGGGCATAGCTCAATCCGACGGTCTGGGACCCCCCCCCCCCTGTAAGAACCGGGAAGAACAAGACTAGGCTCAAGCTTCGATCAATGTCGGGGTGCTTCTCTGAGCTCCTTCTTCACCAAGAAAGGTATCTAAAGACACCTGGAAGGTTCCTCTAGCTTGCAGCGGTGCCAAAATGGCTAGGTGAGCTCTGATGCACTGCCGCAAGGTTGGAGGGCAACGACGACTCCAAGTACCTCACGTTATGCAAAAATCAACCCCTTGGGGGGTCCTTTGGTGCCCAAGCACATGCAGAAGAAAAAGTGATGCAAAAAAGGTCTAGGGGTCTTATATGGGTGATATGGAGCGAAGAATGGCATGTGATGAGCTCTCCGGTGGATGGCGGCGGAGGGAGATCGATGGGTCTTACTCTTTGTGAGATCAAGGAGAACGAAGGTGCATCAGGTGATAAGAATGCGACAAGGGATTAGGTGAGTGTATTTGGTGAGGCAGAGGACACCGGGGACGACTAGAATCAACTGGCGGAGCAAGAAGCTCGACCAAATGAAATTCTTGAGATTCCCGTGATGTAGAACGAAATTAAGTGGAATAGCTTGCAGATTATGATTACTGGTAAACTAAGAAATATAATGAGCATGAGAAAAGGGAGGAAAGCTCACTAGGGTGCGCCGGGAGCGAGCTCCGGTGACGTAGCTCCAGCGAGCTGGATCAGCTCGATTCGACACCCACGACGACCCTCGAAGGCTGGGAGTGATTCCTGTTGTCACCAGGAGGATCCTTGGATACCTAGGATTAGGGTTTGAAGGTGTGATGAATACCCATTCATCACTCTTTATTCTTATATTTTAGCTACAAAAACCTTTGCAAATGCATGTATATTCACGTAAATACAAATAATTATCAAAAGCATGCATTGTATAACGTTTAATAATTAGCTTGTTTTTGTGCAAAAATAAAAGAATAAATAGTAAAAAGAAAAAGAGGGAAATATTTAGAATAAATATTGAGCAACCTAACCCAAGGGAGGGCTCAGCATGGGCCTGACCGCATAAAAATCAAAGTAGAGGGAGATAGGGGCTCATGTGTGTAAATATATATGTAAATAAAATAAAAGTATTTTCCTCACAAAATAGACTCAAATTGGCTTGTAAATATTTGTATATATTTATAAATATAAAAAACAAGATAAAAATTAAAAATTAAAAAAATAAAACAAAAAAACATAGCCACCATGTATATAGACCATCCATCTTATATTTATTTGGCTTTGTAAATAAATAAAATTAATCTCTAAAAATTTGTAAATATCCTATGTGATATGGTGTAAATAAATAAAATAAAAACAATTAAAACAAAAACAAAATAAAAAGAACAAAATTAAAAATCCAAAAATACTTTGTAAATATACCAAGTATATACATGTACATATATATTTATTTCACCTATGTATATAAAAAATAAAAATAAAATAAAAATATTTTTTTATTATTCCTAATAATATACTATAAATAAAAAAAATACAAAATGGGAATAAAAATGCACAAAAATAAAAAATTAAAAATCAAAAAAAATTAAAAATACATATTGTACATATACCTATGTATAGCCATATAATGTAAATACCCTATTTTTATTTTGAAAAATTAATTAAAAATCACAAAAAATAGAAAATATTAAAACAAAAATATTCCATGTTTTGACTTTTTAATAATTCTGCCATTTACTATTTATAATTGATTTTTCAAATCTATTCCGCGTGGCAGCTTCTCATTGGTCCACGGAGATGTTGATCTCCGGTCAACTCCCTCCATGGACCTTCTTCTCCAGCGAACCTCATGCCCGACCCAACTTCCCCTCTTTTTCCGCGCTCGATCCGCTCGCCATATCCCTAAACCCCGGGTCCTAATCCTTCTTTGCAGATCCGAGATCACCGTCCGGGGTGGATCTTAGGGGTCCGTGCCTTGACGTTCGCACCCGACTCTCATTTAGCCGGACCCCTAGCCACTTAAATACCCAGCTCCGCCGCACGATTTCGACATCTTTGGCCATTCGTTCCACCCCCCAGTGAGCTCCATTGCATCGGCGAGAGTGACAGCTCGTCCCCCGTGGTGTTGCAGCGAGGAGGGAGTGCGAGGCCACTCATCCGGCGATCAAGCACCGCCGTGCTCCGCCCACAGCAGGAGCTCGAGCCTCGGAGGGAGACACTCCTCGAGGCCACGACCCAGAGCATCGCCAGCTCGTCCACAGTCTCATCGTCCACCCAGGTAGACCTGTAGTTCTTTCTTTTTCGCTAATTTTAGATTTCCCCCATTTCGCTCCGCCGACGTGTTTCGCCGATTCCGACCACCCCATAGCTCCATTCGATCATCGGAATCCATCGTCACCTCCGCCTTCCTCCCGCGCACCTTCTCCATACCTCCATCCAACCCAGCTCGCATAGGAGCTGGGGCTCGAGCTCCTCCGTCTACCCCCCTCGCCGGAGATCGCCCATATCGCACCACCGACCACCTTCACCCCGCCTAACCGGGTCGAGGCAGTTTGCCCTCGACCTGCGATCTGTTTGGTCTATTTTGCAGGTGCATCCAAGCCCATCTGAGGGCTTGGACCATTGGGTCCAGCAGCTACAGCTCCGCCGACCTTGCCGGAGCTCCCTAGAGCTCGGCTGGGTCATCGGAGACCCCCATCCGACGCGGAGGCTCACGCCGAACCTTTTCCGATCATCAGCGCCCCGCGAGGAGGCTCGGAGCGAGCGTACTGGGCCGGCTAAGTTCGCCGGCCACCTGTTCTTCGAGGATCTCCAGCAGCCGTCCGATCAGCCTCCCGCTCTAGTTCTCATCTGACCCGTCCATCCCAGGAGCAACAACCATCGTCAGATCAGTGGAGGACTGATCCCAGCCATCGATCCAGCGAGGCTTCGTCCACTACGCCCGAGGACCGTCCGATCTCCATGTGGCGTAGCCTCAGCCGTTTGATCACTGCGAGGAGCTTAGCCGTGGAGCGCCCGTCGTCCTACACCGTCAGATGCACCACGTGGCGCGCATCCGTCGGCTCCATTAATAAAGGGTAAATTACCCTTAGGCCCTCCTGTTTCTTTTATTTCGCATTTAGTCATGTAATTAGATAGTTTAGTTGTTTAGTTTTTGGTACTTTTGCACAGAGGACCCTGCGCTTGATTTTATTTACTGATATGCCCCTGTGTATGGTGTGACACGTGCTTCGTCACGTGGTTTTCTGGTGTATTTGCATTCTATGCCCTGTAGTTCTGAGATGTTAAGTAATGAATGAAAACTTTTGAGATATTGCATTTATACCCCTGTACGTATTTTAATTGTGCATGTGCGCTTTTTATTGGGTTATTTGCAGACTACCCCCTGGACTTTTGGTACCTGTTACCAAATATTCCTCGGAAGTAGTTTTTTCTTACATTTGGGTCCCTGAGTGCCTCAGGCACGCGCTACGCGTGTGTTTACCTGGGAATTTTGCACCAGACCCCTCAGGACTTCGGGTATTTGCACTTAGGTCCCTGTGCACAATACCCTTTTTCTATTTTTGAATAAAATAGCAAATCACCTCCAAATTTGATGAAAATTGGCCACATGGCTCCTGCCATGATGTAAAATTTTCTATAAATTTTGGAGACATTTTAGACGTTGTTTGATATTTTAAAAATTCAAAAACACGTATTTTCTTCACTGTCTGATTTGAAAAATCACAAAAAATATAAAAATTCATCTAAAAATTACAAAAAAAGATTACTTACTGTTTGTCTTTGCTTGCTTGATTTTCTAGCCAATTTTGGCTATTTTTCGTTATCTAAAAAATCTAAAAATTGAAAAAGACTCTAAAAATCATAAAAATTCTAATAAATAAAATAAAAACCCAAAAATAATAAATTAGGTGCCCAGTATTTCCTTGTTTTCTTCTCTTTACAGGAAAAATACTTCCGGCTAATTTGGGGCTTCTAGATATTTTATCTAGGTCCCTTTAGCTTGGCTGGACAGTACCTACAGTTTCAGTCCTTGTTTTATTTTTAGAAAATTAAAAAAAATCAGAAAAATCCCAAAAATTCACTAAAAACAGTAAAAATTATAAAACACATAAAAATATTTTTATTTGAATTTTTGGTTGATTTTTAGTGCATTTAATAAATTGTTGAAGTGTGTTGTTTTGTTGCTTTTCTTATTTTCTTAATTAATTAAAAAGCCAAAAAATATAAAAACCCTAAAAACCACCAAAAATACCCTTTTCTTCTCTTTCCTTCGATTTTTGACTACTTCGTAGGCTGCAAGGCCATTACGTGCTCCTTGAGTTCGACCCTGGTCGCTATACCAGGTTAATAAAATAGCAGGACCGTTGTTGATTTCGAGTTGATTTTATATTATTGGTGGTCTATTTTTCTTGATTGATCGAGTCCGAGTGATTGAGGTCGCGACGACCATTTAGTACTTTTACTCAGTCGCTTGGTTGCGTCGTCAGAATGGCGCCGTTGCCGGGGAGCACGGCTTAGTAGTCAGTTTTTGAGTTTTTCCGCGGTTTTTCTTTTCGCGGCTTTTTGTATAGATTCCTGTAGATATATTTTTCTGACATTATTTTTTACAATAATCTGGTCTGACACTTGTCTTCTTTTTTGCGAGGGCCCGAGGACCGCAGAGGCGACTTTCGAGGAGCCGGCACAATCGCGGGATTCGGAGGCGGCTCCTTTTCTGCACGGAGCCGCAGGAGAGAGCGGGAGAGGAGCTGAGTGAGAGAGGAGCTTAGATTAGTTTTATTTCCCGTATAATTTGAACTGTTGTAATAATACAGGTACTCAGAGACACTTGGACTTTCGGGGTCTGTTTCGCTGAGCACCGGTGTGCTCGGGGGACCCTTTAGACTAGTTTAGATTTTTCGCGGTTTTTTCGCGGTTTTAGCTTTTTAGCTGCCTTTACGGTTTTCCGCGGTTTTTCTCGAGCCCCTAGATTTAGGACTTTCTACTTGACTGTGCCGTAATTAGTAGGATCCCCACACTTAATTGTCTGCCTGTTCCTATAGAGCGATAATTGGACCTACTAATAAATCATTAATAAAAATAGCTTAGTCGCTTTCCTGAGAGCCTACGCGCCGCTAGCCTGCCCCGTCAAGCGCTACTCCTGAACTCGACTTATCGAGAAGAGGAGGGGTGGGTCTAGACCGGACTCTTTGGATCGAGGGCGAGTGACTAAGCTAGACGGTTCTCTCGAGTAGAAATTACCTGTTTAGGACTCGGTTTTCACCGCTGCACCATATAGGTAGTTTCTTTTCAGTCGTTACATTTATGCGCGGATCATCTTGCATGTAGACTGCTGGAGTCAGGTACGCATTTCTATCTCTGCATGCATCATTGATTTATCGCGCATCGATTTTTTCGTCTTCTCCCCCCTATTTTGGACTAAATAACCAGGAGAACCGAAAAATTTGTTAGGCCTTTTGCTTGCATTAAAAAAATCTAAAAAAGAAAAACCATAAAATTGGGACTGCTAAAACTATCGACCCTAAAAGACACCTCACCTAAAAAATCTGTCTTGGGGAGAGCAACCCCTCATTGTTTGGTTTGCTTGCGCAAGAGAGTGACCCGTCCACTAGGTAGAGCCCTCCGGTGCTATTCCTGACTGACTACCGACTCTTCCGTGCGGGCCAGTCGGTTGGGGTAGCATCGGGAATCTCAACAGGTCACGTAAGCGCTCTGATAGATTATTTGTTCACCTAATAAAATTTGACAAGATAATTTGACCGAGCCTTTACTGTCTTCAGCTCGTGTTGCGTTGGTGAACAGAGGGTTTGGTTGCCGATCATAGTTTTTCCAGATCTCATCCGCCTTACTCGCCAGATCACGATGATGGGCAGGAGGTCTCTTAGGCAGCCTCTGGCTGCACCGCTTTTCAGCACTCCTGACCATTCATCTAGGTCGGTTCGTGGGAGCTCAGACCCGCTCTCCGAACCCGAGTATGATTCCGCCCGGTTCCCCCTCGACCACCCTTCTTCTGATTCAGAGATACCAATGCCAGAGGAGAGACAGACAGATGATTTATCAGCACCTGAGTTTGGTTATTTTGGTTTTTCAGAGACGATGGCCGGTAGTTCTGATGATCGCACCAGAGGTCCACAGGGAGAGTAGCATTTCATTCTGGACCAAGGTTCGATCAACTCCACCCTGATCACCTCCCTCGAGTCAGTGCAGCAGCAGCTGAGGGATCAGGGAGCATTCATGATGGACATGAGGAGAGAGCTTGAGCAGATGAGAGCCAACCGCGAGAACCGCGGAGGAGGAGGACTCAACGATGCGGCAGCTGCCGCCGTGGCAGCAGCCGCAGCAGCCGCGGTAGCAGCAGGCGGAGCAGGAGGAGCACCACCACCACTTAGATCGATGCGGGAGAACCACAATCCCGGGTCGACCTTGACACACCGCTGGGTGGTACTTCCAGCGATCGTGGGGGACTTCAAGTTCCCCTCGAACACCTTGCAGCTCTTACCTCGGTTTCACAGTTTGGCGACAGAGGAGCCTCATCTCCACCTGTAGGAGTTTGAGATGATATGCAGCACTGTCCACGATCGTCAGGTGGACCAGGATACTATCAGGATGATTGCCTTCCCCTTTTCCTTAGCAGACAGAGCAGGTGATGAACCTCAGTTTCATCATCTTTATTTATTATAATTAACCCCCTTGCTTAATGTTTTGTCAATAAATCCCTGTTAATGTCCTATAATTAACAGAGTCCTAAATAAATTAAAAACCACAAAAAAATGGCAAAACAAAATTCGTGGTATTTTTAGACTTAAAAATACCCTCAAAAATATTTCGTGTCTTTGTTTGATCTCTTTTCGAGTTTTGGTCAACATGAAACTTGTAGATCTCGTCAAGATCTACAACTTTCATGTTTTGAGTTTTCTCAAATTCGGCCATTTTGGCCTTCAAAAATCAAAAATACATCTGCAATAATCTGATTGGGCCACGTGACCCATTCTGGGGGCGCCACGTGGCCCGGTTCCTTTGTCTTATCCGCCCCCTTTTTAGACCGTTGGATCCGCCCTCATGATCCAACGGCCAGCTCCTTTCCACGTACCCGCCTCTTCTTCCACCCTTCGATCAAACCCGCGTTCAATCTGCACCGCACGTGGGCGCCTCGTCCTCGTCATGCCACGTGGCATCTTGAGCGCCCTTCGATCGCGTCCCAGATCTTTCATCTACGCCGCTCAAGCCACCCTCTTTCCTCATCCGCTCGATCGGCCCCCACTCTCCATCACAGCCGTTCGTAGCCGCCTCTCTTATAGCCTGCCACGTGGCAGCACCCGATCCCGTCGATCGCATCACCCGATCTTCCATCCTACCCACTCGTTCGCGCTTAGATCTCCGCCGTTGGATCTCCAGATCCAACGGTCGGAGGTCATCGTCAACCTCCGACAGCCCCTCTCTCGCACACGATCTCCACTCACGCACGTCTCCCCCTTCCCATTATCGCCGACTTCTCCGACCACCTTCTCCCTCTCAAAAACCACCCACGACCAAGCCCTGTCATCCCTCTACTCCGCGCATACCTCCACGACCCATAAACTCCCTTCCAGTCTCCCCATTTCCCCCTCGAAAACACGTCGGCCACTCTCATCTCCGCCGAGTCGCCTCTTTAAATACGCCGCCACCTCCCACTTCCACCGTCGTCCACCTGTATGCGGGGCACAGCCCAGCCCTCCTCCTCCTCCCTGTGACAGGGGGAGGAGAGGGGATAGAGCGAAGACGACCGGAGCCCCCGGTGTTGACCCTTCGCCACCCACGGCGTCGTCGCGGTGCTCCGATGCCGCTCGAGCTGCCTCCAGTAGCTGCGGAGGTCCAGCGAAGACCGTGGCTTCCCTCGTGAAGCTCAGCCCAAGCTCCCATTCCATCTCCGGCAAGGTAAGAACCTCTTCTTCTTCCTCTGTAATTTTCTTTAATTTCTTTTGATTTCCAGGTCTCGTCACTGGTTCTCGCCGTCCATTGACCACTTTTACAGCTTCGCCGTAAAACCCCCTTTCTCGCAAATCGTTCCGATCACCTCTTCCCTTCTTCATACCCTCAGTCACCTTCGACCCACCTCCTCCGCCCTCACGGCGGAGGAGCTCCGAGCTCACCACTCCTTTCACCCGCATGAGCTCCACACGACACCTCACGCACGCACCTATATGTTTCGGTTAGAAACTTAACTCTGCAGGTCCTGGGATTCGCAATGATCGGAGTGCTCGCCGGAGCACATTCCTCCGCATTGTCCTCGACTGCGGAAGGCTGTTAGGTCAGCCCCCAACGCCAGACAACTCCCCGGAGCTCCGAGCTTCATCGACGTACCTACCACGAGTTCCGAGGAGGCTTCCAGAGAGAGAGCATCAGTGGCGGAGGAGGAGCTCCCTCGCCGGAGCTCCAACATCGCCGCCAGTCCTTGGCGAGGGAGACAACCCCAGCGACCATCCAACGGCCATTATAGATCCACGTTGACGTCTTCCTCTGCCGTTGGATGCGCCTGATCCGACAGACTCAACGCTGCCACGTCAACTCTACTCTGACGCACAGCAGCCGCCCAATTCACATGATCCAGTGGTTCACAATGAACCACGTGGCATTACCAGAACCTCCCCGAGCCTCTGTATCCGAACCTCCAGGCTTGGGACGTCCGAGCCTTCCCCGAGCCTGCAGCGGATCCAACCCTCAGCCGAGCCTACGCCGAAGCATCTTCCGAACCTCTGCTGATCCCGAGCCTTCATCCGGGCCTGGAGAGCACGTGCGTTGCACGTGAGAATCTGGGCAATTTGCAGAGACGCCCTCTGACTTCTCCAGATTTGCAGAATGGTCCCCGCGCGTATGGAATCTTTACAGGGAAGGCCTCAGATCTTATTTTATTTACATTTTAGTCCTTCCCAGGGACCTTTTTGTAGTTATCATTTCATGTTTTCTTGCACTTATGCCCTTGTCTTTCTTTATGCATATCTTGAGCATCATGTTTCCGTTTAAGTTGATTTCAGTCTCATTTGAAAGCTTGTTTGATGTACTTCTTAATGGCATATTAAGTTTTCCATTTTGGACACCTGAATTTTTATGTATTATTGTATTTGCCATGTGTCCCTTATTAGTAACTTATGCCTTGTTAACATTATCAATCAAGCTTGACATTTTAATCAAATCTGAAATTGACTTGTTATTGACTTTTGCTCATCATTTCGTATCTCGGGCATAATTGTGATTCTTTGCATTCACTTGCATGATAAAAATGTTTTAAAAAAAAATTGCATGTTTACTTTAATGCATTATCTTGTTATGCATTGTTGTCTTTGCATGATTTGACCTATATGATTTATTTCAACACTTGATTAAACACACTTAAATCTGATTAATACGAGAGAGGCTCGTGTCCCTGAGTTCGACCTTGGTATCTTGCCAAGTAAAAAAAAAATAAATTTTCGATCGTCTCATTTGGATTCATTATGGCATATATTTAAATGAGGGGATCTCTTTGACGACCCGAATCGGCCCGACTACGATGACGATTTCCAAGTGCTAAAAACACATTATTAAAGGGCCGATTTTGCGGTTCGTCAAATGGCGCCGTTGCCGGGGACACGGCTCATTTCTTTTATTTTTTTGGATTTTTGTGTGTTTAATTTAGTGTTCCTTTTTAGGTCAATTAACCACATATTTTGCATATAAAATTTTTCTTTCTTATTTGGTATCTAACGATTATTTCTGTGGAAGGGCCCTTGATGGATCAAGGAGGCGAGGAGCAGGATACTCCCCGCTGCGAGGAGCCGCAGGAGCATGTTTGGAGCAAAGGAGTAAGAAAAGAAAAAAATGTCTCGCATTTTAGTTGCATTTTGTTTTTAATAAACTCGTCGTTTACAGCGGTCTTCGATCGAAGACTCGCGTTTGTAATCGAACGATCATGGTTGTGTGGGGATCGTCCCCACTTGAGTGTCGACCTAGGATAGGCATGCGGCTCTCCGAGCTCTTTTTAATTTTTCCATGGTTTCTACGTGCTTGATCGTAGGTAGGACACACTAATCTATAGACGCACTTAATCTCGCATCACTTAGCTAAAATTCATGAAGATCAATCACCGCTAATAGATGCATGATTAGATGCGGCTTTTTCGACTTGCATACATGTTGGACTTGAGTTTTCAAACGGCCTCAGTTTTTTCGCGGCTTTTATCGTCAAATCACTGCATGATTTATCGCTTAGCCTAGATCGCGGTTTCTTCGAATACATGTTTTTCTCGGCTTTCATTTCCTAGCTTGATCACCTAGGATTAATGGAAAATGGAATGAACGGTAGACGATGATTTCTTGATTTTGTGCTAACCATAATTCAGTGATAACCTAAAATAAAATTGGGACTGTTAATTGCAAGTCAATCATAAATGGAGTAAAATTCGGTTTTGGGAGAGCAACACCCTCAGTTACGCGTTGGTTTTTATTTCACATTTTTAACCGCGTAATTATTTAAAGTTTTATCACCAATAAAACCGACAAGATAATCAACCAACCTTGGTTGGTTTCATGTGTGAGTTGGTGAAACTAAGGGTTTGCTTGCTTGATTGAGCCATATTTGTTGCGACACACAACCCCAAAACCGTAGTCACTCCATTCCATCTCCAAGATTCAATACCGCTCACTTGTAAATCCAGCCCTCTTCTTCGTTCACCTTGGGTCTCTTCCAACATTGATCCTCATCTTTATACTTAGGCTAATCTCAGCCTAAGTATAGGGGGGACCCAAGTCCCTGTGATTTCTCTACTCATCTTTTCTTGCCTTTATACTTAGGTTATTTCTAACCTAAGTATAGGGGGGAGTCCCTCTTATCTCCCGTATATTCTTCTCTTTTTAAATGGACCTATGGACTCGTAACATCTAGTGCTATGAGGACATAGCAAAGTTTAAGGATAGGGGGGTATACCGTACATACAAGTTACTTACTTTAGCTAATATCTGAAAATTTTGAAAAATTAAAAACTTTTTGGCTAAGGTAAAATTCGTTGGACTAAGAGAACTCGAAAGATTTCACGGCTTTTCCAACTGTGTTACACTATTTTGATAAAAATATTTTCGAAAATGATTTGAAAGAAAATGAGTTTTCCTTGTTTTGAAAAATCTTTTTGAAAAATGTTTTGAAAATCTTTTGTGTAACATGGTTTTGAAAAATCTTTTATCAAGAAAAGTTGAGTCTAACCTGTGTTTTAACTCTAAAAACTAAAATCCATAAAAATTGCAAAATTAAGAAAAAAAAATGTGTGTTTTTGGATGAAGAAGTTGGATTAAACCTCTACTCTTACACTTTCACCCAGGATCGGAATTGTTCAAGGAAACTTAGCTTTTTGAGGTCTTTGAGATTTGCGGTTAACCAGCCTTAACCATCAGGGTCTTAGACTTAATCATCCACATTTCCCTAGGTCTCTAGATTTGCATGCTATATTCCATGCTTAGTCTCAGACAAAGAGAATATGATCAGCACATCTTATGCACGACTGCGGTTTTGATTGAGATGAGTTGATTTTTCACCTAAGAGATTGGGATGAGGAAGTCAAGTTTGGATTTGATCTAATGATGCTCGAGGATGGGATAAAATCTTTGGAGGCTTCATGAAACCTGAGTGTCAGCAATATTAGCCAGTATGAGAACTTGATTCTTATACTAATCTCTTGACATTAACCTAAGTGCCTGGGTGTGAAAAATAAATAAAAAATGTTGATCAGTGTGCGCCAACTCTTGGTAAAAGCAGTGGAGCTATCCACAAATTATACAAGTCAATGAAATTCAAAGAAAAGCTCTCATTCCATACAAAGTCAAATATCAAAGAGCTTCCACCAAAGGCGAGCGCTCCCAACCATTTCAAAAGTGTCCACTTGGACCACCGCTATTAGGACCAGGAGTCGGGCTTGCACCAAAAAAGGGCTCTGCATCGTAAATGCTACAAGTCTGGGTGTAGAAGGTATAATAGATACTCAAAAAAAGACACACCCCGGTGTACTCCCAGGAAAACAAGTGCAGACGGCTCCAACTTCTCTTGACGGACGCACTGATCAACACCAAAAAAAAAGTGTTGCGTAAAAGGCACTAGAGAGAATCCTTGTTCCAATGAGAGGGAGAGAAGAATTGACACAATCCCATGCCCTCCATTTTCTGGCCTGCCATCCACATTTTCTAAGTCTGACAAACTAAAGAGACGGTAGACTGAGTGCAAGATTGGATTTATTCCCTAGTGTTGAGGATTAGGTCCTTAGGAGATTTTCTCGGACCAAGATTTTGGGTGACGAATTGACTCTACTCTCAGAATTGCAGTCAACACTAAAATCATATCCTTTAGTTTATATGTACATCAGAGAGAGTCTAGAGAAGTAGAGGAATTGGAAGCCTCTTGATTAAGGCTGGGTTGAACTCTAAAATTTTGGGTCTCTAAAGCCGAGTCGACTTGATCAGATCGGATCCTGTATTCACATGCACAAGGGGGTTAATCCAACTTAGTCATTCTTTTTATGCTCGAGGACGAGCATAGTTTAAGTATAGGGGGGTGATGAACCTCAGTTTCATCATCTTTATTTATTATAATTAACCCCCTTGCTTAATGTTTTGTCAATAAATCCCTGTTAATGTCCTATAATTAACAGAGTCCTAAATAAATTAAAAACCACAAAAAAATGGCAAAACAAAATTCGTGGTATTTTTAGACTTAAAAATACCCTCAAAAATATTTCGTGTCTTTGTTTGATCTCTTTTCGAGTTTTGGTCAACATGAAACTTGTAGATCTCGTCAAGATCTACAACTTTCATGTTTTGAGTTTTCTCAAATTCGGCCATTTTGGCCTTCAAAAATCAAAAATACATCTGCAACAATCTGATTGGGCCACGTGGCCCTTTCTGGGGGCGCGACGTGGCCCGGTTCCTTTGTCTTATCCGCCCCCTTTTTAGACCGTTGGATCCGCCCTCATGATCCAACGGCCAGCTCCTTTCCACGTACCCGCCTCTTCTTCCACCCTTCGATCAAACCCGCGTTCAATCTGCACCGCACGTGGGCGCCTCGTCCTCGTCATGCCACGTGGCATCTTGAGCGCCCTTCGATCGCGTCCCAGATCTTTCATCTACGCCACTCAAGCCACCCTCTTTCCTCATCCGCTCGATCGGCCCCCACTCTCCATCACAGTCGTTCGTAGCCGCCTCTCTTACAGCCTGCCACGTGGCAGCACCCGATCCCGTCGATCGCATCACCCGATGTTCCATCCTACCCACTCGTTCGCGCTTAGATCTCCGCCGTTGGATCTCCAGATCCAACGGTCGGAGGTCATCGTCAACCTCCGACAGCCCCTCTCTCGCACACGATCTCCACTCACGCACGTCTCCCCGTTCCCATTATCGCCGACTTCTCCGACCACCTTCTCCCTCTCAAAACCACCCACGACCAAGCCCCGTCATCCCTCTACTCCGCGCATACCTCCACGACCCATAAACTCCCTTCCAGACTCCCCATTTCCCCCTCGAAAACACGTCGGCCACTCTCAACTCCGCCGAGTCGCCTCTTTAAATACGCCGCCACCTCCCACTTCCACCGTCGTCCACCTGTATGCGGGGCACGGCCCAGCCCTCCTCCTCCTCCCTGTGACAGGGGGAGGAGAGGGGATAGAGCGAAGACGACCGGAGCCCCCGGTGTTGACCCTTCGCCACCCACGGCGTCGTCGCGGTGCTCCGATGCCGCTCGAGCTGCCTCCAGTAGCTGCGGAGGTCCAGCGAAGACCGTGGCTTCCCTCGTGAAGCTCAGCCCAAGCTCCCGTTCCATCTCCGGCAAGGTAAGTACCTCTTCTTCTTCCTCTGTAATTTTCTTTAATTTCTTTTGATTTCCAGGTCTCGTCACTGGTTCTCGCCGTCCATTGACCACTTTTACAGCTTCGCCGTAAAACCCCCTTTCTCGTAAATCGTTCCGATCACCTCTTCCCTTCTTCATACCCTCAGTCACCTTCGACCCACCTCCTCCGCCCTCACGGCGGAGGAGCTCCGAGCTCACCACTCCTTTCACCCGCATGAGCTCCACACGACACCTCACGCATGCACCTATATGTTTCGGTTAGAAACTTAACTCTGCAGGTCCTGGGATTCGCAATGATCGGAGTGCTCGCCGGAGCACATTCCTCCGCATCGTCCTCGACTGCGGAAGGCTGTTAGGTCAGCCCCCAACGCCAGACAACTCCCCGGAGCTCCGAGCTTCATCGACGTACCTACCACGAGTTCCGAGGAGGCTTCCAGAGAGAGAGCATCAGTGGCGGAGGAGGAGCTCACTCGCCGGAGCTCCAACATCGCCGCCAGTCCTTGGCGAGGGAGACAACCCCAGCGACCATCCAACGGCCATTATAGATCCACGTTGACGTCTTCCTCTGCCGTTGGATGCGCCTGATCCGACAGACTCAACGCTGCCACGTCAACTCTACTCTGACGCACAGCAGCCGCCCAATTCACATCATCCAGTGGTTCACAATGAACCACGTGGCGTTACCAGAACCTCCCCGAGCCTCTGTATCCGAACCTCCAGGCTTGGGACGTCCGAGCCTTCCCCGAGCCTGCAGCGGATCCAACCCTCAGCCGAGCCTACGCCGAAGCATCTTCCGAACCTCTGCTGATCCCGAGCCTTCATCCGGGCCTGGAGAGCACGTGCGTTGCACGTGAGAATCTGGGCAATTTGCAGAGACGCCCTCTGACTTCTCCAGATTTGCAGAATGGTCCCCGCGCGTATGGAATCTTTACAGGGAAGGCCTCAGATCTTATTTTATTTACATTTTAGTCCTTCCCAGGGACCTTTTTGTAGTTATCATTTCATGTTTTCTTGCACTTATGCCCTTGTCTTTCTTTATGCATATCTTGAGCATCATGTTTCCGTTTCAGTTGATTTCAGTCTCATTTGAAAGCTTGTTTGATGTACTTCTTAATGGCATATTAAGTTTTGCATTTTGGACACCTGAATTTTTATGTATTATTGTATTTGCCATGTGTCCCTTATTAGTAACTTATGCCTTGTTAACATTATCAATCAAGCTTGACATTTTAATCAAATCTGAAATTGACTTGTTATTGACTTTTGCTCATCATTTCGTATCTCGGGCATAATTGTGATTCTTTGCATTCACTTGCATGATAAAAATGTTTTAAAAAAAAATTGCATGTTTACTTTAATGCATTATCTTGTTATGCATTGTTGTCTTTGCATGATTTGACCTATATGATTTATTTCAACACTTGATTAAACACACTTAAATCTGATTAATACGAGAGAGGCTCGTGTCCCTAAGTTCGACCTTGGTATCTTGCCAAGTAAAAATAAATAAATTTTCGATCGTCTCATTTGGATTCATTATGGCATATATTTAAATGAGGGGATCTCTTTGACGACCCGAATCGGCCCGACTACGATGACGATTTCCAAGTGCTAAAAACACATTATTAAAGGGCCGATTTTGCGGTTCGTCAGCAGCCACCTGGCTGAAGCACTTGGGGAAGTTCGTTTACACCTGTGAGCAGCTCCGCACCAAGTACTTGAACAAGTACTATCCACTCGGGCGGACCAATGCAGCGAGAGCCCTCATCAGCAACTTCTCCATGCTCCCCAACGAGCAATTCCATGAGGCATGGGAGAGGTTCCGTGAGCTGACTGATCGATGCCCGCACCACGACATCTCGAAGCCGAACCTTGTTCAGAGCTTCTTCAGCGGGCTGACACCAGAGCTTCAGGGCTTGGTGAACGCTTCTTGTGGCGGGTCTTACTTCGCCAAGGATCATGACCAGGTCTGGGCCATCTACGAGGAGATGGCCGAGAACTACATGGTGATGTCCCAGACCAGGTTGTACACTCAGGGCAGACCCCAGCAGCCAGGTTCCGTGCAGTACCAGAGGATAGCACGGGTCGACGCCGGTCCTTCCAGTTCATCCGCAGTAGCAGCAGCACAGGCAGAGTCATCCGCTGCGGATATGGGTATCATCAGTGAGAAGTTTGACCGGATGGAGCTGACCGAGAAGAAGCAGTGTCAGGGCATCACTCAGATGGAGCAGATGGCACAGACTCTGAGCGACATGAAGACCCAGCTCATGTGTCTCCAGGAGGCACAGACGGCTTCACAGCCTCGTCTTCAGTCGCGAGGCGATACCAGCGGCAGCAACAGCTCGTTCCAGCGCTCCAGCTCACACCAGCAGCCTAGACAGGTTCACCTTGTATAGGCGGAGCCGTACCAACAGCAACAGCCCTCCTACCAGTCACCACCATCTCCAGACATGCAGATGGTGGTATACCAGCCGGATCAGCCTCTGGCAGTACTCCCGCCAGCCCAGTACGATGCAGAGCCGTTGATGGATGTCAACGGGATTTGGTATGACCGTCCTCAGCCTGGGATCCGACGAGACCATCCCGGATTCAGGTGGGGGAGTGGAGGTACTTAGCCCCAGCAGCAGCCATCTGGGCAGGGGGGCCAGTATAGCCAGCAGAGGGATCACCAGCAGCAGCAACCCCCAGTTTACCAGTCACAGCAGCAGTCATCCTTCGTTCCTCGTCCCTATCAGCAGGGACAGTCTTGGAGGTGAGAGCAGCCTCATCAGCCACACCAGCAACAACACCCTTCTACCTACCCCTCTCAGCAGCAGCAGCACCAGTTCCAGCAGCCTTATTACCAGAGAGGCTACCTGTCGGGCTCTCATGGTCCACCATACGAGAGCCCCGCCTTGGACGATATAGCCCGCCTCCTTACGGACCAGCAGGCTACTTTCAGACGGGAGATGGACGAGTTCCGCCAGGAGATGCGGGACATCGTGAGAGGGAAGGCCGCCATCCCTGCCCAGATAGAGCCGAATCCCAACAACCTGAAGCGGAAATCTGAGCAGGTAGTTTGTACTGAGTATACCACTCCTAGTGATGCATTTGGTGATATGACTGGATATATGTTTGATAATGATTTTGTCACACTTAGGAGCGGTAGGATGCCGGCAGGCGACGCCTCGTCTGAGCGACATCATGAGGATACACCTAGAGCGCCAGATGAGGAGGAGGAGAGCGGTACTGAGGCCGCACATGATGATGATGGTGGTACTGATGCCACCAAGGATGTTGATCCCCCAGGCGGTGCTGAGGCCGCCACTTCACCCGTTCGAGGAGGTGGTACTGACGCCACCCGAGTTGCCGAGCCAGAGCACGGTACTGAGGCCGCGAGTCTTCCACCTGAGCCAGCCGATGGTGATACTGAGGCCACCAGAGTTCATATAGAGAGATCTGTTGTTTTTCCTTCACCTGATGTATCTCTGAATAATTCTGTGAATAAAAAAAGGGTTTATTTTCTTCTGGTCCCACTGTGGTGCATGATGTATGTGTGGATCCGGTCGTCGAACTGCCTAGACCGTTTTCTAGTCCTTCATCTGAGAAGGACCCAATGATCCCCTTGCCTAGAGCCCTTCAGATGGGGAAGGGGAAGAAAAAAGAAAAAGATCCAAAAAAGAGAGAGAAGGAGGAGTTCAGCCAGAGCATGATCGACAGATTCCATATACAGCTGACCCTTCAGGAGGCTTTGCAGCACATCCCCCTTCTTCAGCGATCGTTGAGAGATAGGACCACAGTTAGGAGGAGGAGGAGGAACCACCATTCAGAAATTCATGTCCTGACGAAAGCCACGTGTTTCGCGATCCAGAACCGTCTGCCAGCTAAGAGGCCAGATTCAGGAGCCCCTTATGTCAGATGTCATATCAGTGAGCAGAGGTTTGACCGTACTCTATTGGATAGCGGATCGTCGATCAACCTCCTTCAGGCAGCCCTTCTCGACTGCTTCGAGTTGGGCACTCTTCGACAGAGCAGGACAGTCCTTCAGTTTGCTGATAGATCTGTCAAGAGGCCGAAGGGGTTGTTGCGAGACGTTGTCGTCACTATTCAGGGTTTGCAATTCCCCGTGGATTTCATAGTGTTGGACATGGAGATCCCTAATTCAGTGACCGATACCCCCATCATTTTAGGTCGCCCGTTCCTGGCCACAGCCAATGCAGTAACTGACCATGATAGCGGGAAGGTATACTTTCGCGTCGAGGGCGAAAGTATACAAATAGAGACGGTCGAGGACAGCAGAGCCAGAGAGAGATCATGCTCAGAGACCACTTTAGATACAGAGCAGCTGACAGATGCAGGGCTAGATATCCACCAGGACTGTGACTTTGTGATCACAGACGATGAGGCAGTTTGGGCAGACCCAGCAGCACAGGCCATCCTCTCATTTTCAGATACCGCTGACGCAGAGATGACAACAGAGGAGAGCTTGGAGAGCACATTCCTGGTTCAGGATACTTTAGAGGCAGCATAGCAGGTTCTCGACCGCGACACGTATTTTTGTGATATTGGTGGTACTGATGCCACCTTCTGTGATGCAGATCCCTCGGAGTCAGAGTCTGAGTGGGCAGATTGTGATGATTATATGCCAGACCTGATCTCCACTGAGCCTACAGTTGAGGAGGAGGTAGATGCCGAGCAGATCAGAGACAGTTCAGTTGAGCAGCCTTCTCCAGATCCAGTTTGCGAGAGTACACTTTCAGTCTCCCGGACAGATTTGGCAGCTTACACGCGTCTTCTTTCGAAGCCAGATTTGCCAGCACTCAGTTGTCCAGAGCTGAAGCCGCTTCCTTCGTCGTTGAAGTATAGATTCCTTGCGGGTGAGCATGAGATGTACCCAGTCATTATCTCAGCCGATTTGACTGGAGAGCAGGAATCTCGTCTGATGGGGGTTCTTGAAAAGAACCGCAAGGCAATAGGATGGAGCGTAGCAGATCTCCATGGGATTAGTCCGGCCCTGTGCTCCCACCATATTTATCTCGAGGATGAGGCGAAGCCATCGCGTGAGTTCCAGCGGCGGCTGAACCCAAATCTGAGAGAGGTTGTCATGAAGGAAATTTCGAAATCGTGGAGCGCCGATTTTATCTATCCCATCTCCGACTCCAAGTGGGTCAGCCCTTTGCATGTGGTGCCAAAGAAGACGGGCATCACTACAGTGATTAGCGAGTCTGGAGAGGAGATTGCTACACGAGTACCCACTTCTTGGCGGGTCTGTGTTGACTACAGGAGACTCAACCAGGCCACCAAGAAGGCCCCCTGCCCTTTATTGATCAGATTATTGAGAGACTGGTAGGGAAGAGCCATTATTGTTTTCTGGATGGGTACTCGGGCTACAACCAGTTGGCCATCGCTCCTGAGGATCAGGAGAAGATCACCTTTACATGTCCCTTCGGCACATACGCCTTCCGACGCATGCCATTTGGGCTATGCAATGCCCCTGCGACTTTTCAGAGATGCATGCTGTCGATTTTTTCGGACATGGTAGGGGAGTGCTTAGAGGTCTTCATGGATGATTTCTCGGTTTACGGTGACGGATTCGACTCCTGTCTTGACTGCCTAGACCGAGTACTTCAGCGATGTATTGAGGTCCGCTTGGTTCTTTCTTGGGAGAAGAGTCACTTTATGGTGACTCAAGGGACGGTGCTTGGCCACATCATCTCCAACAGGTGCATGGAGGTTGATCCGGTCAAGTTTGATGTCATTAGAAAACTCACATCACCGTCCAATTTGCGGCAGTTACGGTCTTTCCTGGGGCACGTCGGTTTCTATCGGCGGTTCATCCGTGATTTCAGTAGAGTTGCCCGGCCGTTGACTGACTTGATAAGGAAAGACACCGAGTTCCTTGTCGATGACAAGTGTCTTTCGTCCTTTGATACTCTCAAACAGTGTATTGTTGAGGCTCCTGTCCTCCAGCCACCAGATTGGCCTCTCCCATTCGAGATCATGACAGACGCCTCCGATTTTGCCGTGGGGGCTGTGCTGGGACAGAGGAGGGATGGAGTCCCATTTGCTATCCACTATGCTAGCCGCACCATGGATTCCGCCCAGCGGAATTATACAGTCACAGAGAAGGAGATGCTAGCAGTAGTGTTCGCCCTAGATAAGTTCAGATCGTACATCATTGGATCTAGAGTGACTTTGTATACTGATCATACCTCCATCCGATACCTCATGGCAAAGAAGGATGCCAAGGCCAGACTGAATAGATGGATCCTTCTACTCCAGGAGTTCGACATTGAGATCAAGGATAAGCCTGGAGTCAAGAATGTGGTGGCGGATCATCTCTCCCGTTTAGAGCAGCCTGAGGAGTCTGAGCAGATTGATCCCATTTGTGAGACCTTCCCAGATGAGGCGATCCTTGCTATCGCCTCACTCCCGTGGTATGCCGATATTGTGAACTTTCTTGTTGCTAAGAAAGTCCCGCAAGGTTGGCCCAGACAGAGGCTTGAGACCTTCCTCACGAAGGCCAAGTCTTACCATTGGGAGGATCCCATCCATTACCACGAAGGAGGGTATAGTGTCTGGCGTAGGTGCATCCCTCAGGATGAGCACCATAACGTCCTCACTTACTGCCACAAGCTTGAGGCAGGAGGACGTCACTCTAGGAGGAGAACGGCACAGAAAGTGCTCCAATCTTGCTTGTGGTGGCCTACCCTCTTCAAGGACTCTGATGAGTTCGTGAAGAGGTGTACTGACTGTCAGAGGATGGGCACTCGTGGACAGCGTGATATGATGCCGATGCAGCCCATTCACTTCTGCGAGGTTTTTGACGCATGGGGCATCGATTTCATGGGTCCATTCCCTAAGAGTTAGGGATTTGAGTACATTCTGTTCGACGTTGACTATGTTAGTCATTGGGTTGAGGCTATCCCCGCCCGAGCCGCTGATGCCAGGACAGTTTGCAGATTTTTGAGGAAGCACATCATCACGCGGTTCTGGGTACCTCGAGTATTGATTTCAGATGGGGGTCTCATTTCATCAACGACCAGGTGAAGGCACTTGCTATTGAGTTCGTCATAGACCATCGAGTTGCCACTCCATACCATCCACAGACGAATGGTCTAGCCGAGGTCTCGAACAGGGAGATCAAGACTATTTTATAGAAAGTTGTCCGCCCTGACCGAAAGGATTGGTCACAGCTTTTGGACTCGGTCTTGTGGGCATATAGGACGTCTTTCAAGACACCATTGGGCACATCTCCCTTTCGCCTAGTTTATGGCAAGCCATGCCATTTACCTGTTGAGTTGAGGCACAAGTCACTTTGGGCAGTCACGGATATTCTTTTAGATCCAGATAGTGTAGGAGACCAGAGGAGGGCAGAGTTAGCAGCCTTGGAGGAGCTTAGAGATACGACCTTCTCGAACATCCTACAGTATCAGGAGAGAGTGAAAGAATGTCATGATTCTCATATCAGCCACAAGCATTTTGATCCTGGACAGAGAGTATGGTTGTTTGATGCGAGGATTCATCTATTTCCAGGGAAGCTACAGAGCAAATGGAAGGGACCTTACCTTGTGAGAAAGGTACACGACAACGGTAGCATTGATATATCCGAGTTGTCTTCTGAGAGTAACTTTCGAGTGAACGGCCAGCGGCTCAAGCCATTTCTAGATCATGAGCCGCGGGTCGTTGATGTTGCCCCTATTCACTTTGCGTGAGATGTGGTCTCTTGATTCACATCTATTGCATCTCACGCCTGATTATCACTGTTCTTTTGACTTGTATAGATCCAGTTGTCTATATCACACTATTCTTTAGTCCCACATCCCTTTACTCATCTTATGATTATGCTATACTTAGGGTGTACTTTACCCTAAGTATATGGGGGATGTAGGACCTGCAGGTATTCTTTTCATTCGTTCTCCCCTGTTTTGCTGCCTATACTTAGGGATATCTTACCCCAAGTATAGGGGGGGCAGACTCTGTTCATTCTTCACTCGGATTTCCCTTCATGTACAGCTTGCTATACTTAGGATTAGTTAATCCTAAGTATAGGGGGAAACCACCGAGTTCTTCTCATTCTATTCATTTATTCATTTCTGTACCTAGCCATTCCTTTTCACTTCCCTTTTACTAAGCACGAGTTATGTCTTCTTCATCGCTCTTGATCACTCTGAGGACATCGTTCGAGCTAAGTATAGGGGGGGTGTGTATATATTTCATATATACTTTAGCCATAACTCGTACTTTGTGTGAGTGTGTTAATAAATAAAATGGCTAAAAACCCCAAAAATCACAAAAATTAAAAATTTTTCCTGTAAATAATCATTCTTTTATTGCACATACATAGCTAGTGTACAAAATTATTTTTGTAAAAATGTTTTCAAAAAGTTTTTGTGTAAAGTTTGTGTAAATATTTTCTAATCAAAATTATGTATATAGTACAAAATTTTTCCAAAATGTTTTGAAAATCAAAAGTTTGCAAAAATCTTGTGTAAATGTTTGTAAATACTTTTGCAAAACTTGCACTTCATGCATCCATCCATTCATGATTTCAAAACATTTTTCAAAAATTTTGCACGATTGTAAATACTTGTAAATATCATTTTTGTGTACATATGTATATAGTTTTCCCTGGATGATAGTTGACATTTAAACTAAGCCTGGAATTAAATTAGGAAATGGAGCTTGATTAAGATCTTAATCCACCTAATTCTAAGAGGAACCTTATAGGGATTAGGGTTAAGGCTTCTCAGGTCCATAAGGACTTAATTCTTCGAGTCCACTAGGCTATGAGCATATGTCATCTTGATGAGCCTAAGTAGAGCACTTAACAACACACGCATGACTCTTAGAGACAATGGCTTGACTTGCACCAGCACCTTACACATAGCTCTCCACGGATGAGGTGGTGAGGAGGCAGTTTCCTTTGGCTTGGGGTAGCATATGAGGGTAGTACTTCTAGGCGGAACCTCTCTTCTTCTTCTAGTGAAGGAAGTGCGCCTCAACTTGGTCTAGTGGTGATGAAGGCTAAAGACAGAAGCCGTGGGTTGCAATAAAGCTTCAAAAGAGGGATAGTCTACTGGCTCAAGAGGAAAATTTCTTGTATATATGCTGCACCATGTAGATATGTTGTACAGAGGCACTTGAAAAAAAATGCAAAATGCAAAAAGAACTCCAAAAAAGTGGTGGGTCGGATTGAAAATTTAATAACCCCACCGGAGTGTATATAGTCAAATAAAGCAAAAGCTTATGGTATCCATGTTACATCTCATGAAGCTTGCAGCGGGAGACTTAGCTACACTGGCTGAGCTTCCAAAAGTCTATACTTCTTCCCCCTCTTCTTGAGCCAGTTGCACTTGAACTTAGAAGGGAATACCCCGCTTCTCGAGGAAAGAGTTGCTAGACCGAGGCATTAGACTTACCAGGTTGAGGGAGGTTGTTTCTTTGTTACTTCTGAGGTGGGGAGCTACATATCACTTACACTGCATGGAAAGATTCATGGTCATTAGAGTTTGTGTATGTAGACTTGTTCTGATCTGGTCTATTGAGGAGTCTTATCCATAGATTGGTGGAACTTAGAGGCTGTTGAGTTTTAAGCTTAAGTCTAAATAAGGTTCTGATACATTAATAATCCAAAGATCTGATCGAGCTCCATAATTCAATTTAATGAAGGAAAGTTTAATATTCAACCTTGATCCATGTATATTCCCCTCTTTTTCTTTTTCTTTCTTTCTTTTTCACTTCTTTTTCAAATAAGTGTTTGCTAAGGGACTAGCAAAAGTTAAATATAGGGCGGGTGATGAATACCCATTCATCACTCTTTATTCTTATATTTTAGCTACAAAAACCTTTGCAAATGCATGTATATTCATGTAAATACAAATAATTATCAAAAGCATGCATTGTATAAAGTTTAATAATTAGCATGTTTTTGTGCAAAAATAAAAGAATAAAGAGTAAAAAGAAAAAGAGGGAAATATTTAGAATAAATATTGAGCAACCTAACCCAAGGGAGGGCTCAGCATGGGCCTGACCGCATAAAAATCAAAGTAGAGGGAGATAGGGGCTCATGTGTGTAAATATATATATCTAAATAAAATAAAAGTATTTTCCTCACAAAAATAGACTCAAATTGGCTTGTAAATATTTGTATATATTTATAAATATAAAAAACACAAGATAAAAATATAAAAATTAAAAAAAACAAAAAAACATAGCCACCATGTATATAGACCATCCATCTTATATTTATTTTGCTTTATAAATAAATAAAATTAATCTCTAAAAATTTTGTAAATATCCTATGTGATATGGTGTAAATAAATAAAATAAAAACAATTAAAACAAAAACAAAATAAAAAGAACAAAATTAAAAATCCAAAAATACTTTGTAAATATACCATGTATATACATGTACATATATATTTATTTCACCTATGTATATAAACAATAAAAATAAAATAAAAATATTTTTTTATTATTCCTAATAATATAATATAAATAAACAAAATACAAAATGGGAATAAAAATGCACAAAAATAACAAATTAAAATCAAAAAATTAAAAATACATATTGTACATATACCTATGTATAGCCATATAATGTAAATACCCTATTTTTATTTTGAAAAATTAATTAAAAATCACAAAAAATAGAAAATATTAAAACAAAAATATTCCATGTTTTGACTTTTTAATAATTCTGCCATTTACTATTTATAATTGATTTTTCAAATCTTTTCCGCGTGGCAGCTTCTCATTGGTCCGGAGATGTTGACCTTCGGTCAACTCCCTCCGCGGACCTTCTTCTCCACCGGACCTCGCGCCCGACCTGACTTCCCCTCTTTTTCCGCGCTCGATCCGCTCGCCATATTCCTAAACCCCGGGTCCTAATCCTTCTTTGCAAATCCGAGATCACCGCCCGGGGTGGATCTTAGGGGTCCGTGCCTCGACGTTCGCACCCGACTCCCATTTAGCCGGACCCCTAGACACTTAAATACCCAGCTCCGCCGCACGATTTCGACATCTTTGGCCATTCGTTCCACCCCCCAGTGAGCTCCATTGCATCGGCGAGAGTGACAGCTCGTCCCCCGTGGTGTTGCAGCGAGGAGGGAGTGCGAGGCCACTGATCCGGCGATCAAGCACCGCCGTGCTCCGCCCACAGCAGGAGCTCGAGCCTCGGAGGGAGACGCTCCTCGAGGCCACGACCCAGAGCATCGCCAGCTCGTCCACAGTCTCATCGTCGACCCAGGTAGACTTGTAGTTCTTTCTTTTTCGCTAATTTTAGATTTCCCCCATTTCGCTCCGCCGACGTCTTTCGCCGATTCCGACCACCCCATAGCTCCATTCGATCATCGGAATCCATCGTCACCTCCGCCTTCCTCCCGCGCACCTTCTCCATACCTCCATCCAACCCAGCTCGCACATGAGCTGGGGCTCGAGCTCCTCCGTCTACCCCCCTCGCCGGAGCTCGCCCATATCGCACCACCGACCACCTTCACCCCGCCTAACCGGGTCGAGGCAGTTTGCCCTCGACCCGCGAGCTGTTTGGTCTATTTTGCAGGTGCATCCAAGCCCATCTGAAGGCTTGGACCATTGGGTCCAGTAGCTACAGCTCCGCCGACCCTGCCGGAGCTCCGTAGAGCTCGGCTGGGTCATCGGAGACCCCCATCCGACGCGGAGGCTCACGCCGAACCTTTTCCGATCATCAGCGCCCCGCGAGGAGGCTCGGAGCAAGCGCACTGGGCAGGCTAAGTTCGCCGGCCACTTGTTCTTCGAGGATCTCCAGCAGCCGTCCGATCAGCCTCCCGCTCCAGTTCTCATCTGACCCGTCCATCCGAGGAGCAGCAGCCACCGTCAGATCAGTGGAGGACTGATCCCAGCCGTCGATCCAGCGAGGCTTCGTCCACTACGCCCGAGGACCGTCCGATCTCCACATGGCGTAGCCTCAGCCGTTTGATCACTGCGAGGAGCTTTGCCGTGGAGCGCCCGTCGTCCTACACCGTCAGATGCACCACGTGGCGCGCATCCATCGGCTCCATTAATAAAGGGTAAATTACCCTTAGGCCCTCCTATTTCTTTTATTTCGCATTTAGTCCTGTAATTAGATAGTTTAGTTGTTTAGTTTTTGGTACTTTTGCATAGAGGACCCTGCGCTTGATTTTATTTACTGATATGCCCCTGTGTATGGTGTGACACGTGCTTCGTCACGTGGTTTTCTGGTGTATTTGCATTCTATGCCCTGTAGTTTTGAGATGTTAAGTAATGAATGAAAATTTTTGAGATATTGCATTTATACCCCTGTGCGTATTTTAATTGTGCATGTGCGCTTTTTATTGGGTTATTTGCAGACTACCCCCTGGACTTTTGGTACATGTTACCAAATAGTCCTCGGAAGTAGTTTTTTCTTACATTTGGGTCCCTGAGTGCCTCAGGCATGCGCTACGCGTGTGTTTACCTGGGAATTTTGCACCAGACCCCCAGGACTTCGGGTATTTGCACTTAGGTCCCTATGCACAGTACCCTCTTTCTATTTTTGAATAAAATAGCAAATCACCTCCAAATTTGATGAAAATTGGATACATGGCTCCTGCCATGATGTAAAATTTTCTATAAATTTTGGAGACATTTTAGACACTGTTTGATATTTTTAAAAATTCAAAAACACGTATTTTCTTCACTGTCTGATTTGAAAAATCGCAAAAAATATTAAAATTCTTCTAAAAATTACAAAAACATTACTTACTGTTTGTCTTTGCTTGCTTGATTTTCTAGCCAATTTTGGCTATTTTTCATTATCTAAAAAATCTAAAAATTGAAAAACACTCTAAAACTCATAAAAATTGTAATAAATAAATTAAAAACCCAAAAATAATAAATTAGGTGCCCAATTTTTCCTTGTTTTCTTCTCTTTACAGGAAAAATACCTTCCGGCTAATTTGGGGCTTCTAGATATTTTATCTAGGTCCCTTTAGCTCGGCTGGACAATACTTACAATTTCAGTCCTTGTTTTATTTTTAGAAATTAAATAAAAATTAGAAAAATCCCAAAAAATCACTAAAAACAGTAAAAATTATAAAACACATAAAAATATTTTTATTTGAAATTTTGGTTGATTTCTAGTGCATTTAATAAATTGTTGAAGTGTGTTGTTTAGTTGCTTTTCTTATTTTCTTAATTAATTAAAAAGCCAAAAAAATATAAAAACCCTAAAAACCACCAGAAATACCCTTTTCTTCTCTTTCCTTCGATTTTGACTACTTCGTAGGCTGCAAGGCCATTACGTGCTCCTTGATTTCGACCCTGGTCGCTATACCAGGTTAATAAAATAGCAAGACCGCTGTTGATTTCGAGTTGATTTTATATTATTGGTGGTCTATTTTTCTTGATTGATCGAGTCCGAGTGATTGAGGTCACGACGACCATTTAGTACCTTTACCTCAGTCGCTTGGTCGCGTCGTCAAGGTGGAAGAGTGATCAAAGGAGAGAGGGAGAGTCGAAGGCATTTTTATACTCGTTGACAAGCGGCTCCATGAATCGATGAAGACTGAGCAAATCGACAATGCAATCCCCAAACAAAACCCTAGGCATGAATCATAGATAATCGGGGATAAAAAGTCAAGAAGACCGTATCACGATTTGGTGAAAGATGTGAGCTGCAAAAATGAGAGAAAACAGATAAAAACTCAGATCTGACGCTGACATACCTCGATCAGAAAGTTGACCGAGGTCATCGAATGAGATGATCTGGTTGGTCTACATGGACCAACCAGAAAAAATCCTACAAAAAATATTTGTAAAATCAATTAAAAATAATAAACTATTTTATTAATTTAGGTTATAAAATGAAAAATATTTATTATTTTTTGAAATATTTTATTATGTTTTTATTTTGGTTTTTCGAGGTATAGAATTAGAAGTTACCTTTTAAAGGCTATATATAGGTACATTTTTCTATATATTTTAATGTTTTATTTTTATTTTTTATTTTCAATTTGACTAATTTAGTTTATTATTTTATGTATTTATAACTTGATTTTATACACTTAAATATGATTTTATTTTATTTTTCTGGCGTATTATATATAATTAAATAAATAGAAATATTGTTTATATAGGTATAGATATTGGTATTTTAGTTATGTATTTTACACAAGTATTTTATTTTTATATTTTCTTTATATTTTTATTCTTGTTTTAATATGTACATCTATTATAAACAATATTTACAAAATTATAAAAATATAAAATTACAAAAATATTGAATAATGAAAATAAATAATTTAATCGGTTCAAGTATATAATAGGGGTCCAAACCTAGCTTTCAAACCGTAAATTCAAAAAATATGAAACCACCTCCATTAAATAGCTTATTAAAAGTATAAATTAAAGGTGATTTTGATATATTTTGAGTTTTTTTTAGAGATATGGGTCTAGGAAGTTGGGATTTTGGAATCTTGTTTAGAGTATATTTTGTATATTGCATATTATTTTTTAGTGAAATTGATTTTATATTTTTATATCTATTATTATCTAAAACATTCCTGTTCAAAGTTTATTTATTTGAAGTATAAAAAGAACTAAAATAGGTCTCAAAAACGAATAAAAAATGAACTAAATAGAAGGGATTTTTATTTGTTTTGGCCCTTATCTCCCCCTACTTTATTCCTTGTCGACCTAGTCATCGAGATGCATAGGTCTTGGGGTTTCAGGTCATAAAATAATTTTAATATTTTATTCTTTTTCTTTTCTTTTCTTTATTCTATAATTTTGACTTTAAAAACCGTATTTATCCACTATTTACACAATAATGCATGAATGATAAAATGCCTAAATTAAGGGTATTTACACGCATTTACTAGGGTTTAAGACCAAAATGATAGAATAAAGATGATGAAATGGAGATTCATCATCCCCCTATACTTGCCTTTGCTAGTCTTTAGCAAACACTTATGTAATAAGTGCAGAAAAAGAAAAACAAAGTAAAGAAAAAGAAAGAAAAATGGATTTAATTTAATTATCAAACTTGTCTCCGTAATATCAAAGTTTGGAGCTTAAGTCGGACCTTTATAATTTTAGTGCAGGTGGGACCTTATCAGAATCGGATTTGAATTCCAACCACCTTAGAGAATCCCAAACTCTGCTCAAGTCCCCTCAGTAGCCAGGTCAGAATACTTCAACTCATATGCAAACCCTGATGACTATGAATCTTACTCGTATAGTGTAAGTGATAGTGATTCCCCCCAACTGAAATGACAAAGAGATTAACTTCTCCAGCACGACAACCCAATGATTGCCTAATCCAATAACTCATTCATCGATTTGCATGGTATTCCCTTCTAAGTTCACGTGATAACCAGCTCAAGAGGAGGGGATGAAGGGAAGAATGGACGGTAACCAATGTAGCTACCTTTCTTAGGAAGCAAGACCAGTGTAGTCAAGTCATCCAGCTGCATGCTCACAAGATTTGACTTTGGAACTCAAGCTTGCTTATTAACTATATAAATATATACATTCCGACAAGCATTTTATTTTTATACAGGCCTATCCACTTTTTTGGAGTTCTTTTATTTTTTTCTTTTTTTGAAATACTATATACAATAGCATTTACAAAGGAGTTTTTCCTCTTGAGCAAGTAGACTATCCCTCTTTTAAAGCTTTATTGCAACCCACACTCTCCTATCTTCAAAACTCATCATCATCAGACGAGTTTTGGTGCATTTCCCTCCCTAGAGGACAAATGTTTCCACTTGTGTACATCTCATACCGATAAATCCAATCCCCTCACGACTCCAACTGAGTTGAGCCAAGTGAAAGGTGCAGGTGTCTAAGTTAGGTCATTATCGACAAGGGTCATACGTGTGCTCGGAAATACTCTACTTAGGTAATCAAGAATCCATTGAACCAAGTCTCGTAATCCTCAAAGAATTAAGTCAACTAGACCTGAAGTACGTCAATTCCAGCTCCTATAAGTTTCATGTTAATTAAGTAGATTTTAAGGTCCAACCAAGCTCCAATCTTCGGATTTTACTTAGACTTGTTCAACTATCAAACTCAATCCGAAAAATACGAATGCTATGCTTAATGCAGAAAATATTTTTGTGATGCAATTTTCAAAGTTTTAAACATTTTATGGATTTTTGAAAAAGATGATGCATATGCATTTTTTATATTTTTCAAAAGATTTTTCCAATGTTTTTATTATTTTAGTTTTGCAAATGTTTTTGGGATTTTTGAAAATGAAAGATTTTGGCCACAAACTAGGTACAAAATATTTATACAGGGATACATATTATATTTACAAGAATTAGATTTTTTAAGAATTTACAGATGGTAAGTGGTCACTTATATATATGTATATGTATAAATAATTTTAGTAAGATGTATATATTCCTCAACTTATTTGAAAAAGGTTTTTCAAATATTTTTTGAAAACTATAGTCCAAAATAATTTTACAAACACTTTTTACAAACATGTACACACATTTGAAAATCATTTTGCAAAGGTTATCCAAACAGTATATATGGATTTTTCAAATAATTTGCAAACATTTTTCATACCATTTGCAAATAGTTTTTCAAACATTTTTGTTTCACAAAAAGAAAATAAATTTCAAAACAAGATAATTTTTACAAAGATTGAAAATATTTAACAAGACGTTTTCCAAATAGTTTTCAAAAGATTTTTCAAACAGATTTTCAAACTATTTTCAAATTTTTTTGCAAAAAAAAAATTTCCATCTGATTTATTAATCAATAAATACAAAAAATAATTTGAGGAATAATTAACATCTTTTTATTAAGTGTTTTTAATGAATTTTAATAGTAATAACTATCCATAATTATTAAGAAAAATACAAAAGTGTGAGTTATTGCTAAAGTATCTACGGAGTATATACGACCCCCTATACTTAGCTTGAGCTATGTCCTCATAGATCAGAGAGAAAAAGAGAAGACATAACTCGTACTAAGTATAGAAAAGTCTAAAGAATAAATAAATGGAGAAATGAATGAACGAATGCGAAGTTGACCGTCCCCCCTATACTTAGGATCAAATAATCCTAAGTATAACAGACTGTACACAAAGCAGGGAGGGTCAAGGGTGGGAATGAACATATCGTACTCATACGGTCTCCCCCTATACTTAGGGTAAGATATTCCTAAGTATAGATAAGAAGAGGAGACAATGGAGAGGATCAAAGAATGATAGAAATCGGGGTGCACACCCCCCTATACTTGGAATAAAGTACGCTCTAAGTATAGCAGACAGATAAAGACGGGTGACACCTTTTTCAGTAGAAAAAGAAAATAGAAAAGGAAAGGAACAAAAGAAGAAAATAGATAGAAGAGGGAATATGAACACGCGGGATGCACATCCCTGCTATACTTTGGGTAAAGTACATCCTAAGTGTAGCACTAATGAAGGGGATGAGACCTTTTGGTAGAATAAGAGAAGAAAGAAGGAAAAGAAGAAAAGAATGACCAAAAATGTTTTTATTTGCTTTGCCTTCGATCGCAGATGCAGAAGCATTTAGCTCATCTTCATCAATTACTTGAATAGAGTCAACAATAGACAGAAATGTATCATATTCAAGATAAGGCTTCAAAAGTTGTCCATTGACTACAAATGGTTGTACGTCAGCTGACAAACTAGATATCAGTACACTTCCATTGCTATGCACATGCTTCACTATAAACGGTTTAGTCCATTTGCTTTTCAGTTTACCTAGAAAGATCTTTAATTTCGCATCAAACAACCACACCTTCTGACCTGCTCGAAGGATTTGCGGCGGATATGCTTGTCATGCCGCGTTTTTACCTTCTCCTTGTACATCAGGCTGTTGTCGTATGCATAGTCTCTAAATTCCAACAATCTGTTCAGATCCACTATTCGATTCTTCTCGGCATTCTCAGAATCTAAATTACAGATGTTGATGGCCCTTAAAGATTTGTGAATTAGCTCAACAGGCATATGACATGGCTTGCCATACATAAGGCGGTAGCGAGACATTCCCAAGGGTGACTTGTATGCAGTTATGTAAGCCCAAAGAACTGAATCAAGCAGCTGAGACAAATTCTGCGATCCGGACGCACAAGCATCTGTAAAATTGTCTTGATCTCTATGTTTGAACACTCATCTAAGCCAGTGGGCTGTGGATGGTATGGTAAAGCAACACGATGTTCTATGCAGAATTCCTGAGTTAGCTTTATCACCTCTCTGTTTATGAAATGGCTACCACCGTCAGATATTAGAATCTTGGGAATCCCTAACCATGTGATGATGTGATCTATCAAGAATCAACAAACAATCCGACTGCCAGCGGTTTGGGTGGGAATAGCCTCCACCCAGCGATTCACATAGTCGACAACAAGCAGAATGTATTCATAGCCTTGGCAGTTCGGAAATGGGCCCATGAAGTCGATGCCCCACACGTCGAAGACATATGATATCTGAATGAGCTTCAAAGGCATCGTGTCTCTAATTCCTATGGTTCCTCCCAATTTCTAGCAGTCAGTGCAACACTTGACATAATCTTCTGCATCCTTGAATAATGTAGACCACCAAAGGCCACCCTAAAGAACCTTTGTTGCCGTTCTTCCTGAATGATGTCCTCTAGAGTCTTGATCATGGTACAATTCGAGGACACTTGGAACTTCCTCCTAAGGTATACACCTTCTACGGATGTAGTCAGCCCCCTCGCAGAATAGATATGGATCCTCCCACTAGTATAAATGGTTTTTAGACAAGAATTTGTCCACTTTTAGCTTTGGACAATCTTGCGGAGTTCTCTTGGACTCCAGATAATTCACAATATCGACATACCGGGAAGCGAGGTGACTGTCAAAATTGCTTCATCTGGGAAGGTTTCTGTGATAGGTTGTAAGTTCGCCTCAGGAGATTCAGTCGTCGGCCACCATATTCTTCACTCCAGGTTTATCTCTGATTTCAAGGTCAAATTCCTAGAGGAGAAGGATCCACCGGATAAGACGTGGTTTGGCGTCCTTCTTCTGCTCTAAATACCGGATGGCTGAATGATATATGTAGATGATCATTTTGGACCCGAGGAGATAGGATCTGAATTTTTCCAAGGTGAATATTACTGCTAGCAGCTCCTTTTCCATGACTGTGTAATTTTGTTGGGCTTCATCGAGCGTTCAACTAGCGTAGTGAATTGCAAATGGGACATTATCTTTCCTCTACCTGAACACATCACTGATGGCATAATCTGACGCATTTGTCATTATCTCAAACAGCTCTGTCGAAATAGGTGGTTGTAAGACAGGGGCCTAAGTGATAAGTTCTTTCAATTGATTAAAGGCAAGGAGCACGCAGTCATCCACAATGAAATCATTCTCCTTACCTAGCAACTCGGTCAATGGTGTGGCCAACTTGCTAAAATCTTTGATAAATCACGATAGAAACTGGCATGGCCCAAGAATGACCTGACCTGCTTGATTGTTGTAGGTGGTTCAAGTATGAAAATTACCTCCACCTTGGTTGGGTCAACTTCCATGCCACATTTAGAAACAATGTGACCCATCACAATTCCTTCAGTAACCATGAAGTTGCTCTTCTCCCACGAGAGCACCAGATTCACTTCGCAACACCTCAGTAAGACTCAGTCTAAATAATCAAGGAATTGGTCAAAGGAGTCCCCGTAGACCGAAAAATCATCCATAAAGACCTCAAGAAAATTGCCCACCATATCAGCGAAATGCAAGCATACACCTCTGAAATGTGACAAGAGCATTGCATAGCCCGAACGACATGTGTCTAAAGGAGTACGTACCAAAGGAATAGGTGAACGTGGTATTATCTTGGTCTTCAGGAGCTATAAAAAATTAATTATATCCAGAGTATCCATCCAAGAAGCAGAAATATTCCTTTGCGGCCAATCTCTTAAGAATCTGGTTGATGAAGGGTAACGGAAAGTGGTCCTTCTTGATGACAAGATTAAGTCTTCTGTAGTCTACTACACTCGCCAAGAAGTAAGTACTCTGGTCATGATCTTCACTCCTTTGTAATTCTGCATGATGGTGATCCCTGATTTCTTTAGCACTACATGCAGAGGGCTCATCCATTTGCTATCAGAGATGGGATAAATGAATCCTGTGTCGCATCGTTTCTGAATTTTTTTCATAACAACCTCGTGTAGGTTCGGATTTAGTCTTCTCTAAAATTCTCGAGAGGGTTTGCTGTCTTCCTTAAGGAAGATGTAATGCGAACACAAGGACGTGTTGATTCCATAGAGATATGAAGGTTTCCAGCCTGTATTTCTATCAGAAAGTCACAATCTTTAGAATGATTTATTACCCTCGTACATTCCGCAGATGTTCTCATTGTTGGGCTTGCATTGGACACAGTCTCTATCCTCTTTCTGCTATCGCTGGAGCCGAAGGTGATATCTCCGGTACCATAGTTCACCACTACATTGGTTATTCATAAAAATGGTCATCCGAGTATGATCGGGGTAAGGACCAAAGGTGTGGAGATGTCCATATCTAGCACGACAAAATTGGTAGGGAACTGCATTCCCTGGACCGTGACGATTACGTCCTCCAACAAACCTCTGGGTCGCTTGACGGATTTGTCCGTGAATTGCATAATCATCTTCATAGGTTTGAACGGTCCTAGCCCAAATTCTGTGAGTAGTGAAGCAGGAATGAAATTGACAGACGACCCGCTGTCGAACAAGGTCCGTTCAAATTCTTGGTTGAACATCTGACAACGAACGAGTGGTGCTCCCTTATCTGGCTTCTTATCCAGGAGGTTGTTGATATCATTGATTGTGGCCATCATGAGAATGTGCTTTTCAGACTTGCCACCCTTGCTTTTGGAGTTATGTGGATGAGGTCTGCATCTGGTTGTACATGCATCTTTCGATCCTTTCTTTACAGCAGACATGTACTCAAGAGCCTTCATCAAAGGCATGTTCAATACCAAATTCTGAATTATCTCAATGATAGTAGGATTAGACAAAGCATTTTTCAAGTTTTTCATTTTTTTGTGTTTTTTCATTGCTTCTAGAAAAGGAATATTTACAGAATCTTCAACAATGTCATTCAAAACTGAGTCCATATCATTGTCTACATGTATATGACAAAAAGGTATAGAATCATCTACAATGTGTGGACCAAAAACTGCAGGCTCGACTTATGGTGCTAGTGTTGGTTCCGCTGCAGGTGTTTGGCTTCTTTATTCGGGTACTGCTTCTATGGCACATGCAGGCGTCCCCAATGCTAGATTGTTTCCACTGAGTCTGTTGTTATCTTTTTGCATTTTTGTTTTTTCTTTATTTTTCTGTGATTTTTCTGTTGGTGATGCTACTTTAAAAATGCTTCTTGGCCCTTCTGTTGGCTGGACTAACGATTCCCTGTCAGATGCAAGATGCTTTCCTTTCGCCATCGCCGATGGCTGGAGTGTCCTACCGCTCCTGAGAGTAACAACATTAGATAAAATAAATTTAGTTCACACGAATCAGGTTGGACACTACCGGCTACGTGCTCCTTGCATCGGAAATTGTTCGGGTTAGCTTATACCTGAGCAGGAATGGCTGTTTTTACAGCCATCAGATTGTTGATCTTATGGTTCGTCTCGGCCATGTTTTTCATTAATTGTTCAAGGCAAGCATGGGATGGGTTGACAAACACAATCTCAAAGGGTTCCCCCTATTGGGGTCTTGGATGCTGATATGGTGGGTGAGACTGTGGCTGGTACCCTTGTGAAAATTGGTGAGGAGGAGGGATGGAGGAATACCATGAGTTCTTCTGATGATACTAGGTAGCCGCTTGTTGATGGTATCCTTGATTGCGATATCTGGACTGCTGTGGACCATTCTGATAGTTTTGCCTCCAAGTGTTCCCCCGAGATGGAGGCTGGTACTGATATGGGGGTTGGAAGGGTCTCCCACCTTGCTGCTTGATGAATCCACGATTCATCGCCTTTATTCTTTTATTTTAGCTTCATTTCTGTAGTCAAACACATGTAAATAGCCACTAATTCCATAAAATTACCATTATGCATGCATTTGTTAAATATGCATTTTTAACACTTTTTGTACTTAAATAAAAGAATAAAGGAGAAAAGAAAAGGAAAATAAAAATGAAGTATGTGTTTATGCAATAAATACAGACAGACCTGAACCTCGAGATAAGGTCAAGACTTGACCTGATCGACAAGGAATAAAGTAGGGGGAGATAGCGTCTTCAATTCAAAAATCAAAGAAATAATTTGCACATAGATTCCCTGTATATTTGTATAAAACTTGTACTATTTTATTTGTACATAATTTGACTTCAAATTAATTATTTTTTGTAAACAAAGGTTGTAACTAAAAAATGTGCTATAAATAATAAAAATAATTGCCAATAAAAATAATGTACTTATTGCAAATACTCACTCACAGAAAAAGTCACAAAGTGATCATTGAAATACCAATTCCGGCTCCATACGAACTCAAATTGAACCAAACTCAATTTCATTATACTCTAAACTAAATTATCTTTCAAATGGCTATAGTTTCATATATTTTGAAGTAACGATAAAAAATTCAATTTTTTGGAGTGTTTTGTGTAGTTTCACCATTATTTATTGGACATAATTATTCATATTTATTTTTATATATAATGTACATAATTGTAAATAGTATTTTCATTAACAATATAAATAAAAAATAAAAAAGGATATAAGAATTATTTCCTAATTTGTACATATGTATATTGTATTATATGTACATAATATTTGTATACAACTAATTTTCTTATATAAAAATCACCAAAAAATAAAATATCTACCATTAATTAATTTAATTTGATTACGAAATCTATATTCAATTATTGATTTATTTGATTTAATAACCTAACATATATATAAGATTTGATTTCATACCTTTAATCGCCACCATTAAGGTGGATAAGTAATTTTTTGGAAATTATTTAATTTACTTATTTTAATTGATTCTGAAATTCATTTTTAATTAATTAATTATTTTATTTATTTAATTATTTTGTTAATTAATCAATAAAAACCTTCTTCTTTTGTACATTCCTTCCTATTTTATTTTTCTTCTCTTTTTAATGGGCTCCTCGTCCTTTCATTCTTTGATCAATCTTTGGTGGAGAGGAGCCCGATCTCCGAGAGCTTTCTTGTCGAAGAAGGATGCCCAGCCTCCGAGCCGTCCGGTGACAGCACGTCGGCCTTCGTCGAGGCCATTACGACGTATCCGACCACGAGGCGAAATTCAATTTTTTTCCCGTCTTTTTGCTTAGATAAACTGTAGATTTAATTTTTGCTTTGATCTCTTGATTAGAATCTAGATCCTAAAATTTAAAGAAAATATCATCCCATTTTGATCCGTCTCCGACAATGATTTTCTATCTCATTTTCGTATCCCTCCATTTTCATTTCTATCTCACGCAATCATTCAACTCAGACCACGCACAGTGGTCAGAGACAAAGATCTCTCTTCCATATCGTAAGATCCAAAACCATCACACATTCCATTTTGTTTATAACTAAATAAAAACAAAAAATGCACAGTTGTTTCTCTCTAACATTTATTTTGTTTGAATAAATAATCAAAATTAAAAAATATAGTTGTTCTTCTTTTCTCTCTAACATTTCTTTCGCAGGAAAGTTTAAAAAGCTAATAAAATTTTATTAAGCTCATGTTTACAATTTGTTCTTGAAAAAAATCTATAAAAAAACTTTTTCCTACTACTTCTGCTTACAGTTTTTGTAAAACCTAAAAAATTATATAAATAAAAAAAATCAAAATAATCCGCAGCAGGTGGTAGGGCCACCACCCCTGGCTGCTCACTCCAGGATCCCCTACGTAGCAACTACCCGTGCCCGGTCATCAGCCCGACCACAACAGTGAGTGTGGTGCCGCCTCGCCACCTCCATCTTCAGCCTTAGCAGTGCCCCTGCACCCTAACGATATTGCTACGATGCCGATCTTGCCCCTGCAACGGCCGATCGCCTCACCGCGGCCCCTCCGTCTGCCGTTGCACCGTCCCCGCGATCGCTCCTGTGGCCACCGTTGCGAGCCACTTCTCAGTTGACCTGCGTAGCATACGAAGAAGCCCGTTGTGCAGATACCAATGGACTCGTGACCGCCCCATCAACCTCTAGAACGCCGCCCCCAGTGGCGCGGCCGAACTCCTCGCTTGGGCGGAGGCCCTCATCTCTATTGAATAAGAAGGGTACGAGCGACGCCCCCTCAGTTGAAGACAAGAAGAGAAAAACCTAGGGATATTATTTTATTTGGAAAATTACAGATACACCCTTGAAAGTTTTCATATTTGTAAAAGGGCCCTCACCTCGAAATATCTATCGGTAAATTTCACATTTTCTCCCACAAATTTATGTTTTTATATTCAATGCAAAAACTTTATTTATTTGCAATTTTAGTCTCTATTTACACAGACTGCTTATTGCATGTTCTTCTTGATTAAATAAATGTTTCCAATAGTCTAAAAATTATATAAAAATTCTATTTACTCCTGCTATGTGCTTAAACATTGTGTAAATTTTTCATAGCATTTTGTTGACATTTGATATATTTAAAAAATAAAAAACATTGACTTTTTGCCTATATGGAATTATAAAATTCCTAAAAATTTCAAAATTAGTCTATAAATTCCAAAAAATTACTGTAGGTGTGTTTTATTGTCTTTTGATTTCTATCCAAGTTCCGTTCATAGATCTTTTATAAAACCCCAAAAAATTGCAAAACATGAAAAATCTTAAAAATATGTAGAAAATTGTAGAAAAATCCAAAAAACTGATCTTGGTCTATGTTTGTAGATATTTAATTGCACTTTAGCTTAAAAATAGTTCTCAGGATATTAGGCACTTAAAGTATTTTTATGTTGCAAAATACTATTGGTTGTGCATTGTTTCCCTTATTTTCCATTGTTTACTTTTTATAAAATCACAAAAATATCAAAAAAATTTGAAAAAAATTACCAAAAATATTTTAAAACATATAAAACATAAAAACATTTTCTCTGTAATTTTCTTTGCATTTTTTACTATTATGAAAAATACAAAAATAGCGTGGTGTTGTATATTTTATTCCTTGAGCTGTATTTGAAAATTAAAAAAATTCAAAACCACTAAAAATTAACTTCGAAAATTGACTATATAGTTTTTAAATCGTGCTCCTTATGTTCGACCCTGGTCGCTATACCAGGTAAATAGAATAATGAAACCGCTTACATTTGCTTGTCATTGTTTGAATATCTTTTAAGTGGTTTAAAACAAAATTTTTCTCGTTGACCGATTCGAGTGGTTGGGAACAACGACAATTGTGATATTTTTCCCATCTTAAATGCATCAGATTCCGTGTCATCAGAATGTCATCGTTGCCGGGGAGCATGTCTTTGTAGTCAATTTTCAGTTTTGTTCTAGTTGTTCTCTATATTATAAATGTTTTCTGACCATCTCTTATTGGATTTTTGTGCAAGGAACTGCTTGAAGGATGATTTGGAGCTTCTCTTTGGAGGAACCACATAGGAGGAAGAGCAGGGATGAGAAGAAGAATTTTATTTTATTTGAGAGAATAATAATTGTTGTAATAATTTTGAACTGTGGACTTGTGGACTTGGACTTTATTCGGGGTCTGTTTTGCCAAGTGCCGATGCACTTGGGGGACCTCACCGCTATTTTCTGTTTTTTTATTTCATCACCATGATTTTCTATTTGATTTTTATGGTTTTGGCCCCTAGACGTATGATTTTTTGTTGATTGTGACGTAATTTGCTAAGGCCCAACACATAATAGATTATCTGTTCCTATAGAACGTAACTGGACCTGGCTAAAAATTAATTGAAAAAGTTAGTTTAATTGAATTTGAGACCACACACCGTGAGGAGTTACATACAGCACTAGCAGGACCCGTTGTGGAGGGCACTGAGTGACTCCCACGATCGGACTCCGAACTCGATTCGATTAGCTAACTATTGTTCTTCACGATCAATAGAAGCTGCTTGTCTAAGGTCGATTTCCCCGTGCATCATATAGTTAGGTTACTTTCCATATTTAATTTATACGCAGATCATATTGCATGTAGAGTGCTAGAGTAAGGTACACATTTTTCTATCTCTATATACATCATCGCATTTGACTGTGCATTAGCTTTTTCGACTTCCTCCCCCTGTTTTTGGACTCAAATTAATCAAAGAGGAAATCAAAAATCTAGTTAGGCGTTATTCTTTGAAAAAATCCAATAAAGTGAAAATCAAAAATTAAAAAAATTGGGAATGCTAATTGAACTTGACCTCTGAAATTAAATGTAACTAATTCTTCATTGTATTGGGAGAGCAACCCCCTCATTGTTTGCACTTTTAATTACTCGCATACATACTAAGGAGTAGTGCCCAAATCCTATTAAAGCCTCCTAAGTGTTTGTATAACTTTTGTCTAATCACATAACTCTAAAATTGAAAAGATAAAAGACCAGATATCATGGTCTTCACATTGCGTAGAGTTGGTGAATTGGGGGTTTGCATTGCGTTTGTATGTCTTCGGTGTGAGTTGGTTACTATCATCTTTGGATCATTAGCAGTCCATTCTATCTCTCTTTATTCTATCCCACCCTCCCTCC
Source organism: Ottelia alismoides (assembly GCA_037367405.1). NCBI lineage: Eukaryota > Viridiplantae > Streptophyta > Magnoliopsida > Alismatales > Hydrocharitaceae > Ottelia > Ottelia alismoides. The sequence goes on along the minus strand of JAZKJV010002343.1, from coordinate 99,347 downwards.
CTTTATCATTCTCATTTCCCTCCCTTCATGATGGGTCACACTTTATTTCAGGTGAATTTTGCGGTATCTTCATTTCATGCCCATCATTCCCACCCACTCTCTTGGGAGGTCGAAACTCCGATTGATTTCCCATCTTCTCCCTACCTGCCTTATGATTTGGGATATGCTGTGAGTGACGTCCGAGGAGATCAGATTTACCAAATACAAGACCTGGGCAATTGCCTTGCTGAGATGAGAGTGCATTCCATAGGAGATCAAATGGGGTAGTTGTGCGTTTTAGATGACTTTTATCCTGGGATGATGGATGTGTACACCGATCATGAAGCGCACTCTGCTTATACATTGAGTCCCTTCATTTTGTATTTAGAGTTCATTAATCTACTGCCAAAATTTTCAGGGGGAGTGCATGAGGAGCCTTACATCCATATATCTGAGTTTGAGGATTTTTGTGAATCACGATCATACATTGATATCACTTCTAATGATCTGATGTTTATGACCTTCCCTTTCTCACTTTAGACTAGAGCTTTGAGATGGCATAGAAAGTTGGGGAGGAAAATTGATACGTGGAGAGATTTACGTTCATTATTTTTGCAGAGATTTTACCTCCAGCGTAGAGAAGATTTAATACAGTCTTGCATTTGAGATTTTTTAGTAGACCCACAGGAGCCATTGAGAGATCTGTGGTTGATGTTACTTGATCTTTTGAGGCAATTTCCAGATCATGGATTTTTTATGACTGACCTTGTCTACATCGCCATAAGGGGATGATCGTTGAACAGATTGCATATGTTATTACCGCATGTGGTGGTTCACACCACGGTTGCAACATGGATTTAATTGAGACCATCTTAGGAACACATTCAGACATTCCATATACACGAGATGATTTATTCGGGACAACATATTAGGGAGAGATGACACATGTTGAGTGTGTAACACACCATGCCGATTTTGACAGCACACATCAGTCATAGGATATGGATACTACTACATTCATATGATGGATGTGTTGACTACCACTATGAGTTTTCAGAGCGGACAATGGCTGAGTTCCCATTGGATTTATAGCCAGATTTCGAGCCAGTCCCGCTCTTTCACGTCGATGATTCTTGGATTCTAAATCTTTTAGTATCCCAAGAAATAGTGGAGGATCCCACATATCAACCATCCTTTGAGTCATTTCAGTGTCCATGCCCAATTGATTCAGTGTCTATTCTGCAGAAGATCTTCTCAGATTCATATATACATTTTGATCCATCTCAGCGTAGAGAGCTTGATGAGGGACCAATTTTGGATTTGACAGACATAGATAGTCCCGTCTTTGACCCATGTGTCCTCCCATTGGATGATTTTGATATGTTTTTGGAGGACTTGATATTTGAAAGCATCGATCCCCAGTTTCCTGATGATTCGGCATTACTCCTCGAGGGTTATCTGCGAGAGGATTCCACAGACCCTGTGTACTCGGTTTCACTTTCTGGAAGTGCATCCAATCCGGCAGATCACGAGATTGAGTCTTCTGAAATTTTTCATCATGAGTTTGAGGTTTCTCTCCTTGACGACCCTCGCGAGGATGACCCGATCTTTGAGGTATTCGATGATTTCACTGATTTGTTGACATTATATGCATTGGGTATCAACCTTTTTAGTGAGTCTCTAGATCTTGATCTTCCTTATCTATTTGAGACAGTGATTGATGTGGAGGATTCACTGACAGATCCTTCCTTCTCTACATTCGACTTCTTCGGCTTTGCCCTTTCACTCCATTCAGATCTTGAGCTGACAATTTCTTTTGTGCTACCGGAGCCCAATTTCATCTTCCAATATCTTTACCCGGTAGCAGACACCCTCCTGATTGTTTACCTGGGTGTCATCATTCCCTCTATTGAGTTCGTTGTTGTTCTCTCACTGAGACTGCAACGACAGTATGGTATTCACCTCACAGATACCATCCTGAACCTTGATATTGCATTATCCTAGCTTGCACCCAGCTAGGGCGTAAACTCTAGAGCTTGTTGAGAGGCACCTCAACATTTTTCACAACGGTATAGATCTATCTGTCCATATCATACATTCTTTCTGTCTCACACCACATCTTCATCTCATGATCATTCCATACTTAGGGTGTATTTTACGCTAAGTATAAGGGGTGTCAGACTTTTAATCATTCTGTTAATTATTTTTACCTATATTTTGTTGCCTATACTTGGGGATATTTTACCATAAGTATAGGGGAGGTAAACCTAGTACATTCTAGTCCTCAATTTTCCCCTTGTGTACAGTCTTTTATACTTAGGATTACTTGATCCTAAGTATAGGGGGATCATCGACTTCTATTGATTATATTCTTTTGTTTGTCTTTGTAGTATAGTATTCTTTTTACTCTACTATACGTAGCACGAGTTATATCTTTCTTTCCAGCTCTTTCATCACTATGAGAACATAGTTCGAGCTAAGTATAGGGGGGTGTTGTATATATTATATATATACTTTAGCCATAACTCATACTTTCATGTTTTTAATATATCTAAAATACTGTAAAAAATCTAAACTAACTAATAAAAAGATGCATAAATTTCCTCAAAAATTTTCTTGTAAATACTGATTAATAAGTCAGATAAAAATATTTTGAAAAATATTTTGAAAATGGTTTGAAAATCTATTTGAAAAATCTTTTAAAAACTGTTTGAAAAATGTTTGAAAAATATTTTCAACCTTTGTAAAAATATTGTGACTTGTAAATTTTTTTTGTGAAGAAAAATGATTTTATAAAACTGTTTGCAAATGTTTTGAAAAATGGTTGAAAAATTATTTTGAAAATCTATATATACTTTTTGAAAAATGTTTGCAAAAATTGTTTCCAAATGATTGTAAATGATTGTAAAATTGTGTGAAAAACTATTTTGGACTATAGTTTTCAAAACTATTTGTAAAATTATTTTCAAATAAAGTTGAGTAATGTATGCATCACAAAAACAAAAAAATAAAAATAAAAAATCCAACTGTATATATACTTGTATAAATTACTCAAGTTGTAAATCCTTTCTCATGACTCTTGTAAATAATTGACTCACTTCTTTGTAAATATGGGTATACAATCCCTAACCCTTATCTAAAAATAATTGTATATACTTGTATATATTTCTAAATATTTTCTTAAAAAAACTTTTTGCATGCGCATCATTTTTCAACAAATCCACAAAAATTCAAAATTTTGAAAATTGTTTCACAAAAAGATTTTGTTTTCTTTGCATTGTAAATCTTTTCTTGCATTGGTATGTGCATTTTTTAGGATAGTTTTGACATTGGAACTAAGTGTGGAATAAATTTGAAGAATGGAGCATAGTTGAACCTTAATCCACTTAATTTAATTGGAACCTTATAAGAATTGGAGTTAATACTTTTCAGGTCCTAGTGACTTAATTCTTTGAGTCCATAAGACTATGTTCACATATCATCTTGATAAGTCTAAGTAGAATATTTAACAACACATGCATGATTCTTTCAGACCGTAGCTTACCTTGGACAAGCACTCTACACGTAGCTGTTCATGGAGGAGGTAGTGAGGGGCGGAATCTTTCGTCTTGGGATATCATACATGGGTAGTACATCTAGGCAGAACCTCACACCCTCCTCTACAGAGGGAAGTGTGTCTCAACCTGGTTTGGTGATGTTGAGGTCTAAAGACAGGATGCAATAATGCTTCAAAAGAGGGATAGTCTACTGCCTCAAGAGGAAAAACTCCTTATGTACATGCTGCACCTTGTATATATTTTCAAAAAAAATCGAAAAAATGCAGAATCTCTAAAAGTGGACAGGACTGATTGAAAAGTAAAATGCTTGCCGGAGTGTATATACAAGTGAAAAAAAATAAGAGAATAAGAGTTTCAAAGTCAAATATTTGTGACCTTGCAGCGGATGACTTGGCTGCACTGGTCATGCATCCAAGGATAGGTAACTACACTGGTTACTGTCCATTCTCTTCTCCATCCCCTCTTCTTGAGTTGGTTGTACTTGAACTTTGAAGGGAATATCCCCGCTCCTCGAGCAAAGAGTTGCTAGACCGAGGGATTAGAGTTACCTTGTTGAGAGAGGCTGTTTCTTTGCTACTTCTGAGATGAGGAGCTATATTTCACATACACCATACAAGTAATAATTTATAGTCATAAGAATTTGTGTATGTAGACTTATTCTGATCTGACTGCTGAGGCGACCTGAATACGAGTCTTGTGGAACTCAGAGGCTGTTATGTTTTAAATCCATTTCCCATTAAGGTTCCAACACACTAATAATCCAAAGGTCTGACAGAGCTCTATACTACATTTTTATGAAGATAAGTTTAAAAGTCAACATTATTCTAACTTCTTTCCTTTTCTTTTCTTTGTTTTTGTTTTCACTCATTTTCCGAATAAGTGTTTGCTAGGGGACTGGCAAAGGTAAAATATAGGGGAATGATGAATCCATGATTCATCGCCTTTATTATTTTATTTTAGCTTCATTTCGGTAGTCAAACACTTATAAATATCCACTAACTCCATAAAATTACCATTCTGCATGCATTTGTTAAATATGCATTTTTAACACTTCTTGTACTTAAATAAAAGAATAGAGGAGAAAAGAAAAAGAAAAGAAAAATCAAGGATGTGTTTATGCAATAAATACAGACTGACCTGAACCCCGAGAGAAGGTCAAGACTTGACATGATCGACCGGGAATAAAGTAGGGGGAGATAGAGTCCTCAATTCAAAAATCAAAAAAATAATTTGCACATAGATTCCCTATATATTTGTATAAAACTTGTACTATTTTATTTGTATATAATTTGACCTCAACTTAATTATTTTTGTAAATAATATTTGTAACTAAAAATGTGTTGTAAATAATAAAAATAATTACCAATAAAAATAATGCACATATTGCAAATAATCACTCTAAAAAAAGCCGTAAAGTAATCATTGAAATACAAATTTTGGTTCCATACGAACTCAAATTGAACCAAACTCACTTCCATTATACTCTAAATTAAATTATCTTTCAAATGTCTGTGGTTTCATAATTTTTGGAGTTACGGTTGAAAGTCGATTTTCCGGGGTGTTTTGTGCAGTTTCACCATTATTTATTGTACATATTTATTCATTTTTTTATATATAATGTACATAATTGTAAATAATATTTTCATTAAAAATAAAATTAAAAATATAAATAAATAAATTAAAAAAAGGATATAAAAGTTATTTCCTTATTTGTACATGTGTATATTGTATTATATGTACATAACATTTGTATACAACTAATTTTCCTTATATAAAAATCACCAAAAATAAAGTATATAACATTAATTAATTAATTAATTATGAATATTATATTCAATTATTTGATTTATTTGATTTAATAACCTACCATGTATATAAGATTTGATTTCATACCTTTAATAACCACCATTAAGGTGGCTAATTAATTTTTGGAAAATATTTGAATTATTTATTTTAATTAATTCCAAAATTCTTTTGTAATTAATTAATTATTTTATTTATTTAATTTCTTTTTTAATTAACTAATAAAAACCTTCTTCTTTTGTAATTCCTTCTTTTTTATTTTTCTTCTCTTTTTAATGGGCTCCTCCTTTTTTCATTCTCTGATCAATCTTTGGTGGATAGGAGCCCGATCTCCGAGAGCTTTCTTGTTGAAGAAGGGTGCCCAGCCTACAAGCCATCCGATGACAGCGCGTCGGCCTTTGTCGAGGCCATTACAGCGCATCCGACCTCGAGGTGAGATCCAATTCTTTTCCCATCTTTTTGCTTAAATAAACCGTTGATTTAATTCTTGCTTTGATCTCTTGATTAGAATCTAGATCCTAAAATTTTTTTAAAAAATCATCCCATTTTGATCCGTCTCCGGTAATGATTTTCCATCTCATTTTCAAATCCCTTTATTTTTCATTTCTATCTCACGCAATCATTCAACACCGACCACGCACGGTGGTCGAACACAAATATCTCTCTTCCATATCATAAGATCCATAACCATTCACATATTCCATTTTGTTTATAAATAAATAAAAATGAAAAATACATAGTTGTTTCTCCCTAACATTTTTTTTTGCACGAATACATAATCAAAATTTAAAAAATATAGTTTTTCTTCTTTTCTCTTTAACCTTTGTTTTGCAGGAAAAAATTAAAAAAATAATAAAATTTTATTCAGCTCATGTTTATAGTTTGTTCTTGGAAAAAATCTAAAAAAACTTTTTCCTATTATTTCTGCTTACATTTTTTGTAAAACCTAAAAAAATATATAAAAAACAAAAAAAATCAAAATCAGCCGCAGCAGGTGACAGGGCCACCCCCCCCATTGCCCGCTCCAGGACCCCCCTACGCAGCAACCACATGTGCCCAATCATCAACCCTACCACAATGGCGAGCGCGGTGCCGCTCCACCACCTCCATCTTTAGCCCTAGCGGTGCCCCCGCGCCCTAACGACGTTGTTGCGGCATCGATCTCACCCCCGCGACGGCCGCCCGCCTCGCCATGGCCCCTCCATCCACTACTGCTCCGTCCCCACCATCGCTCTCACGGCCACCGTCACGAGACACTTCTCAGTCGACCCGTGTAGCCCGTGAAGAAGCCCACTGTACGGAGCCCAGCGGACTCCCGACTGCACTGCTGACCTCCAGCAGCGCGGACGAACTCCTCCCTTGGGCAGTGGCCCTCATCTCTATTGAAGAAAAAGGGTACGGGCGACGCCCCCTGTTGAAGACATGAAGAGAAAAACCTAGGGTTATTCTTTTATTTGGAAAAATTGCAGATACACCATTGAAAGTTTTCATATTTGCAAAAGAGCCCTCACCTCAAAAATATCTTTGGGTAAATTTCACATTTTCTCCCGCAAATTTATGTTTTTATATTCTGTGCAAAAACTTTATTTATTTGCAGTTTTAGTCCCTGTTTACCCAGACAGTTTATTTGCATGTTCTTCTTGATTAATAAATGTTTCTAATAGTCTAAAAATTCTATAAAATTCGTGTTTACTCATGTTATGTGCTTAAACATTGTATAAATTTTTCATAGCATTTTGTTGACATTTGATATATTTAAAAAATAAAAAACAATGACTTTTTCCCTATCTGGAATTATAAAATTCATAAAATTTGAAAATTAGTCTAAACATTCCAAAAAATATTGTAGGTGTGTTTTATTTTCTTTTGATTTCTGTCCAAGTTTCGTCCATAGATTTATAAAACCCAAAAAAATTGCAAAAAATGAAAAATCTTAAAGAATTGTAGAAACTTGTAGAAAAATCCAAAAAATCTGATCTTCATCTCTGTTTGTAGATATTTAATTGCACTTTAGCTTAAAAATAATTTCTATGAGTATTGGGCACTTAAAGATTTTTAAGTTGTAAAATAGTCTTGGCAATGTACTGTTTCCTTTATTTTCCACTGTTTGCTTTTTATAAAATCACAAAAACATCAGACAAATTTGAAAAAAAATAATAAAAATATTTTAAAACATATAAAAAACAAAACATTTTCTCTGTAATATTCTGTACGTTTTCTACTATTATAAAAAATAGAAAAATAGTGTGGTGCTGTGTATTTTATTCCTTAAGATGTATTTGAAAATTTAAAAAATTTAAAAAATAAAAAACCACTAAAAATAAATTTCTAAAATTGACCATTTTTTTAAATCGTGCTCCTTGTATTCGACCATGGTCGCTATACTAGGTAAATAGAATAATGAAACAGCTTACATTTGCTTGTCATTGTTTGAATATCTTTTAAGTTGTTTAAAAACAAAAATTTTCTCATTGATCGATTTGAGTGGTTAAGAACAATGACAATTGTGATATTTTTCCCATCTTAACCACATCGGATTCCGTGTCATCACTATTTCTAGTGATAGGGCATGTTTCCCACATTCTGGCCCATAGAATGTCCCTGAGGATGGGTTAGTTGTGCCTCATTATTCCAGAAACCATTAATTTCTTGAATCAACGGTGGAGGTGGAGAGAACTTCTCAGAAAAAACTGGTTGCGGCTCTGGCTGATATACAATCATCTGTGTTTAGAACTACGAGGGCTACTCCGAAACTTGCACGTAATACACGTGCTGAATAGGCTGGGGTTGCAGTGGAGTCAGTTGAGGCGATTGATTCAGTAAAGGCTCCTTCTTCTCAACGGATGTCTCGGTCGTCGAAGACACAATGTTGCACATGTTGGTGTTCAAGGCTTGAACGAGCTGCTCCAGCTGTTGGGAGATCAGGTCGAGCTTTTCCAAGCCTTGGGTCCTCTTATCAATCACTGATAATTTTTTGAGGTCTTGCGACCTCTTATCTATGATATCTACCTTGGACAGATGGCTCCCTATAATAGTCAGGTTGGAGCTCTCATCCCTATCTTCAGCATGGGTGTCCATGTTCACTGGCTTGCTGATGGTGGTTGGTATCTTCATGTACGTGTGTGACGAGGATTGAGCGGCTTCTCCTTCAGCCATTTCCTCAAAACATTCCAAAAAACAACCTCGTCCTTCTTAAAGTGAAAGCCACTGCAAGCGGCATCAACAAGCTTTTGACTTTCAAGTGTCAGCTCGCCAAAGAAGTATTGTACGAGACTAGTCTTTGGAATCTCGTGGTGGGTACACTTCTTCTAGAGATCGTTGAATCTTTCCACTCTTCATTGATAGTTTTGTGGGGTTGTTGGCAGAAACTAGAGATGCGGGTGTGCATCTGGTTCAGGCGACCGAGAGGGTAGAATTTGTGTAGAAATGCAGACTTAAGCTCCTCTCAGGTCGTGACTACCTTCCCCAAGCAGCCGAACCAATACATGGCCTTATATTGGATGTTGAAGGGAAAGGCGATCATCTTGACTACCCCCAAAGGAATACCGGGGTAGTGAGCGGTGGCGCAGATGCGGTCAAACTTCTTGTGGTTGATACATGGTTCCTCAGTGGTGTTACCATGAAATGTAGGAAGAAGGGACATGAACTGTGGATTCAGCTCGAAGTGGGTGTGGAATTTGGATCCACTCTATGCTACGGCCCATTCCCAGATTGTATGTTTGTTTCAAAGTAGGCTTCGACGATGGTGGTCCTTAATCCATTCTGTCAAAGTCAAGCCCTCCTCTGAAAGTTCATCTCCTAAACCTCCAAAGTTAAACTCTTGATCTTGATCTATCTCATCCTCTCTCCATCCATCTCTTATATCAACCCTCCTCCTCAGATCATTCAGTATATCTTAAAAGGCGGTCTGGGCTAGGGATTGATTGGTCAACTGTCGCTGAATTGCTTGTATGGATGCAAGAAGCTGGCTGTTGACCTCGTTATGCATGGTATATTGCCCTTCCCCCGAATTGACTTCTTCTTTAGGTTGGGGGTGTGGTCTCGTTCCTCTTCCACTGACCATTTCAGATTCTGCTTAGATTTCTTGCTCGAAATTGGGTTCTCGATCTGCACATGGAATAATTCCCCGATCAGTCTAAATTGCAGCACCAGATGGAGAGAAATATTCTGTATTAATGTCAACACAGAACTTTGTTAAGGTTGGCGATGTATAAGGAGTGAAATCAATATACATCCAAAATGGACATAGTTCAGGACAAGAGTGATCCCGATTTATTAAAGAAGGTGGGGAGTCTGAAGATCGGTTCACGGAGTTCGAACAAGATTCTCGGGAATCAACCCGAATTATTGGAGAAGGAGAGCGTATGGAACTGATGTGGGTGTCGCTGGAGTCTCAACCAAACAACCCATTCATCCCCATCTCAGAGGTTAAGAGTATGATTGATGTGGATGAAATATACAGAGGTTAACGAGAAACAAAAGGAGTGCAAAATAGTAGAATGGCTCACAATGAGCAAAGATCAACAGGGAAGGAGGCAAAATTGCGCAATTGCACGATGTTTTTGATCTTGAGTAAAACTAATCAATCAAACCTCAAGACAATGGATTCACCAACTCGACCCGTGAAACCGTGAAGGTTTGGAAATTATCTTTGTTGTTTTTAGATTTGAATTCAGGCAATTTACCCTTCAACAAGTCCCTAGAGCGCTATGCCTATAGGAGAGAGAGTACTATCGGAAAAGTATCTTGTACTTGTCCTTCTCCATTGTAACCTATAGTCTATACTATTTAAGGTCCTTGTAACCCTTCCTGGATCCCTACTTAGCCAAAGAAATAGAGGGAGGAAGCCGATAAGCGAAACCAATACTTCATATATTGCTCGCAATGTAATCACCCATGAGCATGAAAGAACCTACTCGGACGCAAGATGAGGAGACAGACACCCCCATGAAGACGTGTCCTATGCTCAATACTTCAGACGAGGTCGATGCTCTACACAACAAAGAGCATCATTGCTAACCAAACCCTACTCGTCCACGTACGATAGAAGCGCCAATGCTTTGGAAATCCAGGCGATACACAAGGCAACCATTTTGGGCTCTAATCCTTACGAAGCCACTCTCTCACTGGGAAGGAGACCTTCCAATGCAATCTGAAAACAAATGAGGGATTTTCTCACCGAAAGCAATGAGTCCAATTAATCAATTTTATTTAGGTCAAGTAATTTTAGCAGTCCCTTTTTAATTTTTTTTGTGTTATCACTTATTTTGAGGATTTAATACAAGCACCTAATGTTTTTTTCTTTGATTCGTAATTGATCCAAAAATAGAGGGAGAAAGTCAGAAAAGCAATGCAAGGCGAAACTAAGATGGAAATCTCACCTTAGTGCCTAAATGATGAATGCTCAGTTAGAAGGCTTACAGTGCTTCCCATCTCTCTCCATGTGGGATGCAAAATAAGAATTTATAAACCTATAATAAATGCCGATATGCACACAGAAATAATCCTAAGCAGGCAATTGTTAGCGTGAAGAACCAAATGAAAAACACAAAGAGCGAAACCTAAAGTCCAATCTTGGAGCCTCCTCGGTGCCTACCACAATGGGTCCTGCAAGCGTTGTATGGAGGGGTCTCACGGCGTGCGATTTCAAACTAAGTGTCAAGCAATTAATTAATTTCTAAGTCCAAATGTGAATACTATAGGTACATGGAATATAGTTAGGATTATGGCCTTAGATTACATGATCAAGCAAAAGACTAAAAACTAAGGGCTCATTCCACAAAACAAATAGAAAAAGGCGGAAAGCAAAAATCGCAGGAAACAAAGTGAAATAAAGCAATAAAAACTCGAAAATCTGTTGTGAGCCCCCAAGTGAACAAACACTTGGAAATTGGGTCCGAGTGTCGAAAGTTCAAAGTACATGTATTATTACAAATTAGTAGTAAAATAAATCTCTCTCTCTCACCAAAAAGTGAAAATCCTATATTATCCTCTCTCTCTCTCAAGAGCCTCCTGCTCTCTCCTGCCGACTAGGGTAGAATAGTTGACTCCAGTTCCTAAGGTTGCATAGAATCACCTAGGCGATCCTCCTTGATCCGTGGTCCCTCGCAAGAAGACAAGAAAGAGACGTCAGACATTTCAAAATTAATAATCAAGAAAAGAGAGATAATAAAAAATGGCCAAGCAAGTGAAGAGATAAAATCTACTTTACAAGTCGATACTCCCTGGCAACATTGCCAATTGAAAAACGATAAGATAAGAGTCGTTAAGTAATGGACTGCCAATTCAGGCTCACTATCGTTGAGGCGACTACCCAAATCTTCTCGTTGTTTAATAATTAACCCACACAAGTAATTAAGCAATTAAAAGCAAAAGTTAAAATTTGTTATACCCTACTAAGATTGTATAATGGCAAGCAAGCAGGGGTCGAACACAGGAAGCAAAGGAGTAGAGCATGCAAGATAGAAATCAAAGCACCAAATATCTTCTCAAACACTTAGCCAAGTTACACTTTTTGTGGGTTTTTAATTTTATATTATTTTATTTTATTTTCGATCGTATACTTTTATACTTTAATTTTTAATTTTCTGATTTTGTATTTTTGTATTTTATATTTTTTATATTTTCTTTTTATTTTAAACTAGATATGAGGCTATATATAGTATATATACAAGAATAGCTAAAAGTAAGCAAAATACAGGAAATACAATATTTTTGGGTTTTTGATAATTTTTTACTATTTTGTAATTTTTTAAGAATTTTGCTAATTTTTGTAGAATTTTAAAGTCAAAAAAATAATTTAAAGTCTAATTTAAAATGGAGATGAAAAATAGTAAACAGAGTCAAAAATTCTCCAAAAAAATTTTTATATAAATATAAATAATAATATATAGAAAAGTCAGCAAAAAATATATTTTTTATTTTTTAGGATTTTTTATATTTTTATAATGGTTTAAGGGGTTTTCTATTTTTTAGAGTTTTCTTTTGTATTTTTTAGTGATTTTTATTATGGAAGTTAAAATACATAAATAAGCGAAATATATTTTTTTAGAAATTTTTCAAAGATATTTTATAATTTTTAGGTATTTTCTTTTGAAAATAGGGACAAAAATGGCACTTTTTGATTTTATATAAATAAAGCTTTCAAACTATAAAAAAATATGGCATTAAAGAGTGTTGCAACAGGAACTTAAGTCTATTTTTAGGATTTTTTCGAGTTTTATAGATGCATGAAATAAATACTAGAAGAAAAGAGAAACTACACTTTTGATGAGGGCATAATTGTAAATGGCAGGAAATACAAGAGCCAAAGTGCAATGTTTACAAAATATAGCACGTTTTCAATAAGTTTCTGGACTAATTACAAAATACGAAACCCAAGAGGTCCTCATTGCAAAAATGCCAAAGCTCACGTGATAGGCATGTAAGCCACTAGTGGGGTCCAAAATGTAATATTCAGAAAACTTAAGGGCATGTTCGCAAATTTGACAAAAAGTTATGACTACATAAAAAGGTCCTAGGACTAAAGCTAAATAACAAAATCCATGAGGTCCTGGCCGCAAAAATGCCACCTCACATGAAGCGTTACGTGAGGTGACGTAGGCTAGACTAAAATATGATTATGTAAAGTTTGGGGGCATACTAATAAATATTATAAAATAAAATAAACGACAGATGAAAGTTTCTAGGCAATTTAGAAATTACAAAACTGGTTGGGTTAACTTTGCAAAAAGCCCAACTTTAGGTGCGAACGGATGGTGGGATTTCTCCCACTTATACATGTGTCAAGCTCCTGGTGCACGATGATTTCAATGGATGCTTGGCTAGGATTAGATCTTGGCCCTTTGATTGTACGGCTACTATGCTAGATCTCCAACGAAGGCTGGAGAATCTAGGGGCGGAGCTCATCCGATGGTCTGGGACCCCCCTGCAAGAATAGGGAAGAATAGGATTGGGCTCAAGCTTCGATCGACATCGAGGTGCTTCTCTGAGCTCCTTCTTCACTGAGAAAGGTCTCCAAAGACACCTGGAAGGTTCTTCTAGCTCGCGGCGGTGCCAAAATGGCGAGATGAGCTCTGATGCACCGCCGCAAGGTCGGAGGGTAATGACGGCTCCAGGTACCTCGTGTTCAACAAAAACCGACCCTTGGGGGGTCCTTTGGCACCCCAGCACCTGTAGAAGGAAAACAACAATGCAAAACAAAGGGGATGGGGGTCTTATATGGGTGATATGGAGCGAATAACGGCACGGGCAGAGCTCTCCGGCGGATGTTTGTAGAGGGAGAGCGATGGTCTTTCTCTTTGCGAGATCAAGGAGAATCGAGGTACGTCGGGGTGATAAGAACGTGAGAAGGGAGGAGGTGAGGGTATTTGGTGAGGTAGAGGGCATCAGCGACGATCAAAATCACCTGGCGGAGCAAGAAGCTCGGTCGGATGAAATTCTTGAGGTTCCCGCGATGTAGAACGAAATCAAGTGGAATATCTTGCAGATTATGATTACTGGTAAACTGAGAAATAAAATGAGTACGAAAAAAGGGAGGAAAGCTCACTAGGGTGCACCGGGAGCGAGCTACGGTGCAGTAGCTCCGACGAGATGGATGGGCTCGATTCGACACCCACGACAGCCCCCGAAGGCTGGGATCGGTTCCTGTTGCCACCAGGAGGATCCATGGATGCCTATAATTAGGGTTTGAAAGTGGAAGAGTGACCAAAGGAGAGAGGGAGAGTTAGAGGCATTTTTACACTCATTGACAAGCGGCTCCATGAATCGATGAAGACCGAGCGAATCGACGACGCAATCCCCAAAGAAAACCTGGGAGTGAATCATAAATAATCGGGGAGAAAAAGTCAAGAAGACCGTATCATGATTTGGTAAAAGATGCAGGAAGCAAAAATAGGAAAAAACGAACAAAAACTCAGATCTGATGCTGGAAGACCACGGTTAGAGACTTGATCAAGGTCAATGAACGAGATGATCTGGTTGTCCACATGGACCAAATAGAAAAAATCCTGCAAAAAAATATATGTAAAATCATATAAAAATAATAAACTATTTTATTTTTGGTTATAAAATGAAAAATATTTATTATTTTCTGAAATATTTTATTATGATTTTTATTTATTTTTTCGAGGTATAAAATTAGAAGTTACCTTTTAAGGGATATACATAGGTACATTTGTTTATATATTTCAATGTTTTATTTTATTTTGTATTTTTAATTTTATTATTTTAGTTGATTATTTTATGTATTTATAACTTAATTTTATACACTTAAATATGATTTTATTTTATTTTTATGACTTATTATATGCAATTTAATAAATAGATATATTATCTATATAGGTAAAGATATAGGTATTTTACCTATGTATTTTATACAAGTATTTTATTTTTATATTTCCTTTATATTTTAATATGTACATATATTATAAATAATATTAACACAATTATAAAAATATAAAATTACAAAAATAATGAATAATGAATGAAATGAATATTTTAATCGGTACAAGTATACAATAGGGGGCAAAAACCTAACTTTCAAACTGTAACTCCGAAAAATATGGAATCACCTCCATTAAATAGCTTATTAAAAGTTATATACAATTAAAGTGATTTTGATATATTTTGAGTTTTTATTAGAGATATATGGGTTTGGGAAGTTAGTATTTTGGAATCTTATTTAGAGTATATTTTTTACACTATGTATTACTTTTTAGTGAAATCAATTTTGTATTTTTCTATATATTATTATCTACAACTTTCCTGTCCAAAGTTTCTTTATTTGAAGTATAAAAAGTATAATTAAAAATAGGTCCCAAAAATGAATAAAAATGAATTAAATAAGGGGAAAATGGGGCTACCCCCACCCCATTTTCCAGAAAAGTTTTTTATTTTTTTGGAAAAATATCACTATGTCCCTCCTATATCCCTCCTATATATGTCATTCGAATTTCATCATAAATAGAGACTCCTACGACCTCCATCTAGACCTCATTTTTCTAACAGTCGTAGGATTTTTTAAATTGACCCTTTCTGGATAGAGGCTGTAGGAGTCTCTGTTTCTGACGAAATTCAAATGGCATATAGGGGGGATATAGGGATGAATATAGATGACCTATTTTTCAAAAATAATAAAACAATTTACCCAAAAATGGGGTGGGGCAGCCAAGGGGGCAGCCCCATCAACCCTATTAAATAAAAGGGATTTTTATTTTTTTGGCCCTTATCTCCCCATACTTTATTCCTTGTCAACCGAGTCATCGAGATGCCTAGGTCTTGGGGTTTTGGGTCATAAAATATTTTCAATATTTTATTATTTTTTGTTTCTTTTTTTTATTCTATAATTTTGGCTTTAAAAATCGTATTTTATATACTATTTACACAATAATGCATGAATGATAAAATGCCTAAATTAAAGGTATTTAGACACATTTACTAGGGTTTTTAAGGCCAAAATGATAGAATAAAGATGATGAAATGGAGATTCATCAGATGCCGATGTACATGCTGCTCTTGGCATTCCTCGTGTAGATGATGATTCCGATCTTCTCCCTTGTATGGTGGAGGTCCAAACATTAAAAAATGTTGATTGAACCTGACGTGGTGGCCGTTATTCATGAGATCATTGATACCCCATTTTACCAAGCCACAACCCAATTATCTACTCCTCATCTTAAGAAGAGAAAAAGGAGCAGATCTGAGCATCATATCTTGACCATGGCCATTGCCCATGCCATCACACACTGTCCACTCTCTAGGAAAAGGAACATAGTCGCACCTTTCATTAAATGCACCATCTCTGACTATATTTGTGATCATTCTCTCCTTGGTGGCAGTGCTTTGATTAGCATCATAACCTTCTTGCTGCTACAATCTCCACTTAGGACCTCTCAAGAAAACCGGGATGATAGTTAAATTCAATGATGGATCTATCAAGAGGCTGACCAGAAAATGCCATCATTTTGATTCAGGACATAAGTTGCACCATTGATTTTGTAGTATTGCCCATGGAGACCTCCACAAGGGAGCACTCTCCAATCATCCTGGGGTAACCGTTCCTCGCCTCTACGAGGGTCGTCATAGATTATGGATCAGGAGATATTTTCTTCCATCCCGTTGACGAGAGCGAGATGATCATCACTGCACTCAGTGCCGATCAGAGACCTGCGCCTTATGTGACTTCACATATCTTGGCTAACCCTGAGGACTGTGACATTGATGAGACCATCGGAGACTTTTGTTGTATGTTCGATTCCACTGAGACCTAAGAATTCCTCTCCAAGGAGGAAGACTCGGAAATCATGGACCTCAGAGTTCCTTCTTCTGGTGTTTGGTGATGTGTTGATGACATCCGCGGGATTTATACGATTGACACCATTGAGCGAAGGGTAGATGTTGATGAGATCAAGATCGAATTTGATCTTGTTGCTTTTATCCAAGAATTCGGGCTTTTGATGAGAATGATGATCCAGTTGAGACTCTTGACTTGAACATGATTCTACTACTTCCGCTAATGAGTTCGTTTCGTGTGGTTTTGACCTTGATGAGACATCGCAGGACGACTTTGACTCCACTTCTTTCAGTGACGAGATCATCCCATTTCACTTTGATATCAGCGAGAAACCCAAGGCCAGATATAGCCACACTACTTCCACTAATCCGTTTATGCCTCCTCATTCTGCGACTACTGAGTACCTTCCCAAGTCGATATAAATCGGCTTCCATTCACTGTGGACCCCGATATTGACCTCCATCTTGTAAGATCTATTCCTCATCGGTCCCACAAGAAGGTTCACATTCGATCTTCTTGATCCTTTGTATATCCACTCGGTTGTATACCCGCTTTCGTTTATCTCCGTTCATCCACCATTTTGCTCATCCACCCCATTTTTCTTTGCAGAAAATAAAAATATTTGAAAAACTTTTTGCAAATTTTGGGAAAACGGTTGCAAAAATATTTTGAAAAATCTATATATACAGTTTGAAAAACATTTTTAAAACGATATTCATATGTGTAAATGTTTGTAAAGAGTGTTTGTAAAAAACTATTTTGGACTATAGTTTTCAAAAAATTGTTTGTCAAATCTTTTTCAAATAAGTTTAAGGAAAATATACATCACACGGAAATTCTTTATATAAAACTAACCACTTATTCCTTGTAAATTCTTAAAAACTTAATTCTTGTAAATATAAGATGCATTCACGTGTAAACATTTGTACTTGTTTTTATCTAAAATATTTTGTTTTCAAAAATCTCAAAAAACATTTGCGAAAACTAAAATGCAAAAACATTTGCAAAACCTATTTGAATAATACCAAAAAATGCATATGCGTCATCTTTTAAAAAATTCATAAAAAGGTCAAAACTTTGAAAAGTGTATCATAAAAATATTTTCGGCATAGCATTTGC
Source organism: Ottelia alismoides (assembly GCA_037367405.1). Classification (NCBI taxonomy): domain Eukaryota; kingdom Viridiplantae; phylum Streptophyta; class Magnoliopsida; order Alismatales; family Hydrocharitaceae; genus Ottelia; species Ottelia alismoides. The sequence goes on along the minus strand of JAZKJV010002343.1, from coordinate 81,596 downwards.
ATGACATTCGTATTTTTTGGACTGAGTTTGGTATTTGAACAAGTCTATGTAAAATATGAAGATTGGAGTTTAGTTGGACCTTAAATCTACCTAATAACAAGAACCTTATAGGAACTGGAATTGAGGTACTTCATGTCTAGTTAACTTAATTCTTTGAGGATCATGAGACTTGGTTCAATGGATTCTTGACTGCCTAAGTAGAGTATTTTAGAGCACATGCATGGCTCTTGTCGATAATTACCTAACTTGGACACCTGCACCTTTCACTTGGCTCAACTCAGTTGGAGTGGTGAGGGGATTGGATTTGCCGGTATGAGTCACACACAAGTAGAAACATTTGTCCTCGTCTATGGAGGGAAGTGCACCCCAACCTGTCCAGTGGCGTAGATCCCTAAAGACAGGAGAGTGTAGGTTGTAATAATGCTTCAAAAGAGTTATAGTCTACTGCCTCAAGAGGAAAAACTCCTTATGTAAATGTTGTTGTATATAGTATTTCAAAAAACAAAAAAAACCAAAAAGTAAAAACTCCATAAAAGTGGGCATGCTTGATTGAAAATAAAATGCCTGTCGGAATGTATATATTTTTATAGTCAATAAGCAAGCTCGAGTTTCAAAGTCAAATCATGTGAGCCTCCAATTGGATGACTACACTGATCTTGCATCCTAGGATAGGTAGCTACACTAGCTACCGTCCATTTTTCTCTTCACCCCTCCTCTTGAGCTGGTTGTTGCTTGAACTTAGAAGGGAATACCTCGCTCCTCGAGGAAGGAGATGCTGGATTGGGGAATCACTGGGTTGTCATGCCGGAGAAGTCAGTCTCTTTGTCATTTCAGTTAGGGATAGACACTATCACTTACACTGTACGAGTCAGATTCATAGTCATAAGGGTTTGCGTATGAGTTGAAGTATTCTGACATGGCTATTGAGGAGACTTGAACAGAGTTTTAGGATTCTCGAAGGCTGTTGGATTTCACGATTCCCAATAAGGTTTTGCCCATACTAAAATTCTTAAGGTTCTACTTAAGCTCCAAATTTTGATTTTATGCAGACAATTTTGATAACTAAACTTAATCCATTTTCATTCTTTTTCTTTTCTTTATTTTCTTTTCTGCACTTGTTGCATAAGTGTTTACTTGGGACTAGCAAAGTCAAGTATGGGGATGATGAATCTCCGTATCATTATCTTTATTCTATCATTTTGGTCTTAAAACCCCTAGTAAATGTATGTAAATACCCTTAATTCATGCATTTTAGCATTCATGCATTTGTGTATAAATAGTGTATAAAATCCAGTTTTTAATGGCAAAATTATAGAATAAAGAAAAATAATAAACTATCATAGATATTTCATGACCCGAAACCCTGAGACCTAGGCATCTTGATGACTAGGTCGATAAGGAATAAAGTAGGGGTGATAATGGCCAAAATACAATAAAATTCACTTTATTCTATTCATTCTTTATTCATTTTTGGGACCCTTTTTTACTTCAAATAAAAACTTTGTACATGAAATTTGTAGATAATTAGATATAAAAAAATACAAAATTTATTTCATACAAAAATAATATATAGTGTACTAATTACAGTCTAATTAAGATTCTAAAATCCCAACTTCCCAAACCCATATCTCTCAAATAAAAGCTCAAAATATACCAAAATCACTTTAATCATATATAACTTTTAATAAGCTATTTAATGAAGGTAATTTTATATTTTTTGTAGTTAAGGTGTGAAAGTTAGGTTTTCAACCCCTATTGTATAATTTACCCGATTAAAATATTCATTTAATTTACTATTCATTATTTTTATAATTTTATATTTTTATATTTTTTTGAATATTATTTATAATATATACATATTAAAACATGAATAAAAACATCAAGAAAATACTAAAATAAAATAGGTATACAAAGATGAAATACCTATAACTATACCTATATAAAAAATACTTCTATTTATTTAAGTATATATATTATATTAGAAAAATATAATAAAAATATATTTAAGTATATAAAAATAAGTTAAAATATATAAAATAATAAACTAAATCAACTAAATAAAATACAAAAAAATAAAATACCTAAGTACATAGATGAGTATACCTATATATAGCCTTAAAAAGTAAGTTGTAATTACAAAGCTCAAAAAATAAATAAAAATAATAATTTATAACCTAAAATTAATAAATTATTTATTATTTTTATTAATTTTTTAATTATTTTTCTAGGGGTTTTCCTCGTTGGTCCACGTGGACCAAAAAGGTGCCACTAGGAATTGATCGTGTGTCAACTCTGTAATCAACATCTTGTGCCCGTGTCAGACCTCGTTTCTCACTATTTTCTTATATTTTTGGAGCCCACCCCTTACATCTTTAGGGATCAATTCCTTTATCACTTTTTCTCCTCGTAGAATGCTCTAACACTCCCAACGGTTGCCTCGAGGAATGGATCGCTATGACATCCGCAACGCGTTGATCTTCTCCCTCACCTCGTCACTTGTACAGAAACCACCCGCAACTTCCCTCTTCGATTTGAACCTCCATTGACCAAGTTTGGGTCCTCTTCCTTTAAGCCGAATATACTCCTGTGACAGGGGAGCCTCCTACGGCTTCATTCAAGGCCACACGAGGTCTTTGGGTGGCGTCCAACCCATCTCCGATAGTCGACGCCGCCATTGAGGTCCACCTTCCTGGTTTAGATAGTCGAGGTCGATTCTACTTATTTTCCTTGCATGTTCAGCTTTGCCATATCCTTAGGCATCATTCCCTACACTTTATTTCACTTTTTAACTGCTTACACATACCTTGCATTCCCACACCCATCCACCCCGTTTTAGAGTCAAATCACTTTGCCCTCAACCCTATAACCTTTTTCTTGCAGGTATTTAAACATCATAGACTACTGAGGCCATTTTGAGGTCTCGTTGGAGGTACCTGGGTTCCTGTGCTCCTCTATCCTCTTGGGAGAACTCTGGTGATCACCGGAGCATTTTAGGGTACCCACCGGACAAAAGAACCCCGGAGGAGTCATCTAGGCCATTTTGGAACTTCAGGGAAGGCTGGAGGAAGGAGATCTTGAAGGGGGGAAACTCGCATCGCCGGCGGTTCTTCCCTGTCTTGATGGTCTCCTCACGACTGTCGGATTCGACCCTGCTCTTCTGACGCACAACAGTCGTCCGATCCCCTCGCACCTTCACCTTCGAATCGTCCCAGACAATCTAATCGTAGATGTGGATCGATAAACCGTAATCACGCCTTGCGGAAACAACACATGTATTAGTGGATCGCCGGCCACTGCCTGATCACACACGGGTAAGGGTATTTTGCGTTTTTACCTAAGAATTTTTCGTATTTATTAAATAGTTTATAATCATTCATCTGCACTTGTAATAATTTTGTAATATTTACATTCAACCCCTAAACTTTTTTATTACATCTAGGTCCTTAGCCGCGTCACCTCACGTGCCCTATGTGCGTGAGGTGGGGGCATTTAGCAAAGGACCCCCCTGCGGGTATAGGAATTTATCTTTAGTCTAGGAACTCTTTATTTACGTGTAATATTTTTGGAGAAATTGCACTTTGGCCTTGGAACTTTAATATATTTACATATATGCCCTTGCTAATAGCGTAGTTTCCTTTTGTTGTCTCTATTTATTTTAAATCGTAAGTAAACTTTAAAAATTCTCAAAAAATATCTCTAGACTCATGTTACATTGTACTTTCATGCATTATTTTTAATTTACGATTCTACAAGTTTTTATCATTTATTAAAAATAAAAAAGCCACCCTTTTTGTCCTTATTTACAATATAAAATACATAAAAAAATAAAAATGTTTTGAAAAAGTTCAAAAAATATTTTTATATTTACCTCCTTATTTTACAACTCCATACCAAAAATTGCTAAAAATTACAAAAGAAAACTGAAAAAATAGGAAAAAATCCTAAAAACCTTTATAAAAAATAAAACAATTCTTAAAAATTACAAAAATTGTATTTTCTATTCTATATTTTTCTTATTGTTATTGTTTACATATTGATGAATCTATAATTCATCACTCTAAAAGTTGAAAATAGAGCTTTGTTCCCGAGTAATTAGATGCATATTTCTACTTATATTGCATAATTAGCATTCATACATGCAAGCATAATATCTGCATTTTAGCATTCATATTTGCATAAAATAAGAAGTTAATTTCACTTGTAAATATTCACCTATATATTAGATAAAATACCTTATTTGTACATATTTTATACTAACTCTGAATCCAATAAAACCAACTCTATTATGTATATATTACTAATACTAATTAAAGAAAAATATCAAAAAAATACTAACTTGTAAAATTGACCAATAAACCCTCAATCCAAGTTTGAAACTAGGAGCCTTAAAATGTGCATATCTCTCTCATACAGTCTCTGAATTAAGTCTACTGACTTTTAAAGTAATATACATTCAAAGACTTCGAAATAAGACCAATTTCATTAAAATCGGAGCTCGTATGCAAAACTTGGGTTTTGGGCCCCTTTTGTATATTGTACATATTGACCGTTTTACCCCTGTATTTTATCCTTTTATTTTCTTCATTATTAATAATCCAAAAAAATAGATTAAGTTGTAAATATTCTTCTCATATTTTTCTCTATTTTTATTTTTTCTCTCTTTTAAAAATGACAAAAAAATTACAAAAGATAAAATGCGGTATTCTATATCTATAAGGTACCACCCAAAAATACATTTTTGTACAGATGATTTCATTTGATTTTTGGCTCTTCACGGAAGTTGTAGATCTCGTCGAGACAAGCAACTTCCGTGTTGACCACTTTTTGATTTAATACGTTTTGTTATTTCTTTTTAATTTTCTTACATTTAATTTTTGAATTTTCTAGGAGCGACATGTGGCAGCTCCTGGAGCCGCCACGTGTCACCCCATTTTTTATTATTTTATTAATTTTGGATTTATCTTATTATTTTCAGATTTATTATTTATTATTATTTTACTATTGTTATTTTAATTATTTTTAGTAGCCTACTATATAATTTTATTAATAATTCATTTTATTCCCCTTTTACCTCTTCCCTTACTTGCCTTCTACTCCAAGCCACCACTTTCTCCACAACTCCATTACCTCCACCCTTCTCCAACTTCCCTCGTTCTCCTCTTTATATTCCCATCCCCTCCTCCATTTTCCATCATCCGCCATTCTACAAGTGAGAAAAGCTCCAGCTCTGCCAACATTCCGAGGTGACAGCTCGTCCGTTGGTGTTGAGCGACGATGAGTCCATGCGAGATCCGCAAGCCTTGTTCGTGTAGCATTCTCCACAAGGGGATTGCCTAGCTTCTCGGCATTTCGCCAAGCTGATCGAAGCCACAACCGAAAGCCGCACACCGTGGCTCCAAAATCCGGCAAACCGTAGGTAAGTACTCTATCGTATCTTTCCATTTCATTTTTTCCTAACATCATCTCTTTGTTCTCGTGTTGATCACCATTATAAACACAACATCATATTTTTTTTACTACCCAACCATTTTCATCATTCACACCACTATCATCATACAAATTCACTATTTTCATCTATCATCTACCTTCATTGCATCAGCACACCACCATCATTATCTACACCACATCCTCATTCTAAGTTTATTACATAGAAAACTATAAAAAAATAAAAAAATAAAATACAAAAAAAATAAAATTTGCAGGTCTTGCTCGCTGGCTTCGCACCGCCATCCGCGCTCTCATGCGTGGCCTCCAGTCCTCCCAGCCACCGCGGCCGGCCCCTGGACTTCAGGCCGCCCATCTCTGGCCACCAGCCGTTGCGCAACATGCCTCCAGCCACCGGGTGCCGCCCGCACCTCCTACAGCAGCCCAGCGCCTTCGCGCGCTGCCTCAGTCACGCTGCCCGCACCGCCCCTCTGCCTGCCGCCTCAACTTGGCCCGCCGCCTCCAAGCCCCTTTTGCCCTAGCCGCCACCACCTGTGCCCTAAGGGTTTGGAAGGAACGAAGGTTTATTTCTTTTTTATATTTTTTTGTGAAAATTGCATATTCAATCCTCCACATTTCGTTATTTGCAAAAACATCTAGAGCACATTTCGTTCATTTCATTTTGATCTTGTAATTGCATGGACACCCTTGCCTTTGAATATTTATTTGGACATCCGTCTTGCATTGTTTATTTTAATCTTAAATATTATGTTGTATAGCAACTCATTATTTATCTTGTGGCTATTTATTTACATTTTTGTGAGCATTTAGCATTTTATTAAAAATCAGTGATTGAAATTCAGTAATATTTTGCCCATTTATGCTCTGAAATTCACACAGATATATTTCTTGCTCCAAAAATTGTGAAAAAATTGTAAATGATGCCTCTAAGTGTGCTTTAATTACAGTCCAAATTTCGTCCAATTAGGAGTCATCTTGTGCATAAAATAAATTCTAGGGTGATTTCTGTAATTGATTTTTCATTAAATCCACGAATTATATTTTTGAAAAATTTAAATTCTCCTGGATTCCTTATTAAAATACCTATTTGAGATAATTCATTCTCTGGATGATTAGATTTGTGGAATTATTAAATACCACCGTCGCTCTATTTTCAGTAAAAAAATTCATAAAAAAATCATAAAGTGTCAGAAAATTCCAAAACTATTATTAGCTTACTTTCATCATATTTAACTTCCAGTAAATGTTTCATAATTTTTGCATATCATTTGCACGAAAAATTGCATAAAAATCCCAAAAAAGTTTGTATTTTTCATTTGTACATTTTAAATCCAAAAATCCCAAAAAAATACATTTTGCATTCATCATTGGATTAGGTTTATAGGAAAAATATAACTTGGTCGATTTGAATCAATTTGACATCAAAGATTAATTTGGCTAAGTAATCATTTTCTTAATAACCTAGTTCATCCGCATTAGTGCATCTGCATTTTTATTGTATAAAAAATACCAAAAAACCACTTGGAAAACCGCCATCTAATCACTGTAACTTGATCCCGAGTTATTCCTTTGTCTCCTTGAGTCGACCCTGGGGCTTGCTCAGGCAAAACAAACATAAAACTGCAGGTTAATTCATTCGACGATTAATAGATTCGTGCGGTTAATTTTTGATTGACGCAGATCTATCCGACTGCAACGAAAACGTCAGTTAGACACACTAAAAGGGTAGGTCCGCAGCCCGTCAAATGGCGCCATTGTCGGGGAGGCACGGCTTAGGTTAATTTGCAGTCATTTCTGAGTGTTTGATTTTGTATCCACGAGTAGTCTGACCCCCGGTTTTCTTGTGAATATTTTCTGTCTTTTAATTTTTGCATTTTTTGTGTCATTCTCTGACCTCAAGTTATTTCTGTGCGAGGAACGCGAGGAGTCGAAGATGCTTCGAGGAATTGACATCTTAATTTCTTGAGTGATTTGAGAGAATTTGTACCTTTATTTTTCTTTATTTTTTTCGCATCATTTGCAGCGGTTCCCGTTGTTGGACATGTGAGCCCACGGCGAGCCATTATGCAATAAATGTTATTGCGCATATCATTCCCTGATCTGAAATGAAGAATAAATAATTTGCATAATAGGTCCCTCTGTACAATTAGGGTTATGTACCATGGCTGTCTTAATGATCATACAGCTGTTGATTCAATTATTGAATCATAGAGGCTGGTGTTTGGATGAATATCTAAAAGGGTTAGATTGAGGACTCATCAAGCACCGTCAAATGATTATTAAGATGTGATCTCCAACCTGAGTAGGAGATTGCAATCCTTTCTCACATAGGCTGATATCTGACGGACCTCTTGATGCAGGTCCTCTGCATAGGAATAGAGATTCGGAGGTGTCAGATTAGTTAGGTCAATGGGTTGACTTAACGAGATCGAGATAACCTAAGTCCTATGTTGAATGCTGTCACAGCATAGGCACGCATCCTCTGACCGGAGACAGATGTATTGCTATATGTCTGAGTATGTACATTTGACAGACCAATAGGTTGATGACCTAACCAAGGTCTATACACCGGCGCGTTGGTGTGCATATAAGGGCATATGAGTAATACGATCTCTCAAAGGGATCATACAGGTTCACTACTGAACCGGGAGACATGAGCTCACTCATGAGATATTGGGAAGAATCAAATTCCGTGCACGGTCGTCTCGCTTTGGAAGCTTGACTGAATTTGTAGGTTTGATATATACTTTTGGAAAGTATATGATCAAGACCTAGGTATGATATATGCTTTTGGAAAGTATATGATCGATACCAAATCCCAATGATCAAATGAGAAACTTAGTGATCAAACCCTGAAGAAGACAGTGTAAAATAGATCTTGATCTTCGGGTTGACCATGGGTCTTCCAGTATGCAGGATGTACAGGTATTGGGAATACCTGAGGGTGATGTGATCATAAACGATTGTATATCCATGATGCTTCCATTCCGAGGGAGTGATGAAACAGGTCTGGATTTTAGTGACTCCTTTCAGTAGAGAAGCGATCCGGTCTTAGTCCAAGTGTTGGACATTGGTCTGAATGAGATTCAGATTCAATGAGAAGATTGGATTTGCGGTCTTGATTTAATCAAGCATCTGTGGGAGGAACGTAAGATCTGGATTTGAGATAAGATCTCAACATCCAAGTCACTATACGTGGAATAATACAATCGCCCTGTCCTTATCTCCAAGTATCTGCGGAGAAAGCACATTATTCTTGAAAGGGTTCAAGAATAATTCTTTTGATGAAATATCCAAGCAAGGACTTGATGATTAAATGTGATTTAATTATCAAGCTTAAATATGAATATGATTCATATTGTGAAAATGATTATCTAAGATAATTAAATGAGATTTAATTATCAAAGATTAAGAGAATGTGGATAACACTATCCATGATATATGTGTGTTATAAATATGATTTATAATATACATATAATAAGAGAGAGAATTTATGTAAATAGCATTTGTTAATTAATAATGTGGATTGGATTCACATTTGTTAATTAATTGGAAATGCAATTTACTAACTAGTTTGGGTTGTGAATATGATTCACATAATATTCAATGGCATGATTGAAATATTCACAAATTAATTTAGAATTATTTTTGTGAATATTTTTTGTGATTAATTAAGGAATAATTAAATAAATAAAATGGAGCAATAACCACCTTCATAGGTGGCGTCACCCATGAATGGTTCATGGGTGACGCCCCCCCTTTTTAGGAGGGTAGTTGGCTCCATTACATTTATCATATTATCTCTTAGTTAATTAATGTTTAAATTGATGTTGTTGTTTTTAACCAACAACAAATCATGGCCATTGATTTATCATGGACCAAGCATAGCCCTTGGATCCATGTGTCCCATGGATTGAGATCCATTGGATCCTAAACTAATATAAATAGAGGGCTAGGGTAGCCTTCCATGGTACATCATTTAGAGTTGTGCAAGGTTACAACTCTCTCTCTCTCTCTCTTTCTCATTCTCGCCCTCTCTCTTTCTCTTCTTCATCAAGTGGACGTCCACTTTGTGTTGAGAAAGGAGAGACTCTCGGCTTCTTCTTCGACGACTCGTGGATCTCCATCTTCTTTGGAGTTTCTTACTCTAAAGGAAGACGACGGATTTCGTTTGACGAAACCGGGGGAGCTATCGCTTGGATCTTCATCGAGGATTGCGGGAAGGAACGTGACTCATCATCACGCCCGCAAGTGCGTTCTTCATGGATCAGACTTAAGATAGGAGGATCTCTACTTTGGGATCTCACGATCACAACCACGCTTCAAGAGGTATTCCTTGTACTTTGTGGTTCGATGAAACGATCCGAGAAGTGTTCTCGTGATCATGTGGTTTCATCTTTAAAGTTAAAAATTTTAATTTCCGCTGCATCTAGCATCTAGTACGACTAGTTGCTCCGATTGCATACGATGCGATCGACACGCTTCCGTGATGCGCTTGAGGATTCTCGATATCCTTCAAGTGGTATCAGAGCCAGGTTGAATAAGGTTTTGGATATGATCCATAGACCTTAGACGATTTGGTTCTTGAAAGGGTTGCGAAATTTTTTGCTGCATTTCAATTTTCGCACCTCTGTAAAATTGAATTTTTCGGCTCTGTTTAAAATGTTTAAACACGAAATTTTAAATTGTATTTTGTTCCCCATTAAACAAGGAAACCATAGGACTTGAGTTTACTAAATTTGGACTTTATTTGCTCAAGATATGGCTTTTTGAATATGACTATATTCACTGTTGCGGGAACTGCGGATTTGAACGTAATTAATGAGATAATTACGGTTTTAATCCGCCTTGAAATGCGTGAATTATCACTTGGGTTCTTTAATAAATCAAATAGGCAATCTTTGGAAACTGAGTTTGCATTTTTTGGATTTAAATTGATCAAGATAAGTTAATTTTAGTGATTGGGGGTCACTGCTGGAAATTAACAATTTCTTGATCTTGAACCTTGTGACATGTCATTCAATTATCATGATGAAAATTAATTGTTAATTTTCTGGAATAATTAATGATAAATATTTGTGAAATATTTAAAGATATAATTATTTCATTGAATGACACTTGCCTAAACCACAATGATGAGATATTAGATCTTGATCATTGGTTCATCAACAAACATTGCTTTCATGAAAACCATAGTTTATCCTACAATTGTTGTAGGACAACTTTTACATGAAAAACCATTTTTTGCTTGAATAGGATTGGGGATTTGTCTAGCAAATCTCCTTATAATCAAAAATGTTTTGATTTATATTATATGGTATAATTTCGGTTGAAAAACCGATGAACATCTCAAAGTACATGATGGTCTATCTGGTATTATCCTTTCCCGAGGCGGATGTGGTGCCTAGTCGGAGAGCATTGGGGTCGCGGGTTGCAACGTATGTGGTCCGTCCCACTCTCGTCGGTACTGGCCATGACAGCGGGTAGGGACTGTATAATACCGGAGACAGACAATGTGTATTTTTCTAATTATTAAAATTCGAATAATACGTACTTTGAGTATATACCTACTATTCAAGTAAAAGACATGTTTGTTGATTGATGTTTGGATTGATGATTAATTTAATATGATTAAATTAATTACATCCAATAAACACTCTATTATGAATAGATGTGTATTTCCCTTGGAAGAATTAATTATGTGAATGTGATTCACGATAATTAATTATAAAATTTGAATATGAGGTGGAGGATCACATAAGTGACATCCATGGTCTCCCGTCAAGGCAAAGGATTTCGTCGCCAGTTGTTGTGTATAGGAGACGCCTGTCCGAAGTGACAGATCCTGTACATGATTTAATTGGATCGGGTTCTTTGCTTCTCGAAAGAGTAAGGCCGTATACGTAGTGACCCCAATATCGGGTCCTCATATTATTGGGGCGATATTGGATTGCGTATAGCGAGTATTAAGCCTGTTGACGGTTGGTTCAATTAATGACGGGTCAACATCATCTTAGGGGTGGTGGGCCCGGGTGTTAAAGACCGAATTGGGAAATGCAAGTTGGACTTGCAAGGCGGAATGTGTTCCCGCTTCTTTTTATCCGAGTTGTAGGTTCTCATATTATTGGGATGCAACAAAGATAGGAAAGGAGATCCCAGATCTTGCTAGAGATATAATGGTAAGAATATCTCTTACATTGAAAGTGATTAAGGGAATGAACTTTCAGTGTTGACAAGGCAAGACAACTTTGATATAAAAATTCCTAAATCAAAGTAAAACATGTATATATATATATACCCTTATGCAAATTTCTTATTTCAGATAATCCTTCATTAAACCCACTCAATGTTATACTCAATGATAACCAGTAAAAATATCTTGGATTGGACTCATGATCCAGATATTGTACTTGCAATTGGACACATAATGTATGTGGTTGCAGTGTGCAAGTCCCCTCAACATAATGAGGAAGGGCAATTAAATAAGACAATAAGGCATCACCTTAGGGTTTGTATGTCTCTATAGTCTTGATCTTTCATCGAGTGTACTTTGGAAGTGACATGTCGATGGTGATCGTAATTGTCGAATAATCCTTATAAAATAAAAGAAGATATTTTGGCATATATGCTCTAGACATTTAATCATGAATGACATGGTTCTCTGCATTATGCAGAATGGTGGCTCAAAAGAGATGATGTATTCAAAATGTTTGAATACCTACCTGAACCTAAGTCTCTAAGAGTTAAGATGTATGAAGATATGATGAGTGTCATCATTCTATTATCTATACTCTAGTCATTCATGAAGCTTTATGATATTCATATTGTATGAATTTAATGAAGCATGTATAAATGTTGAAATGCTCTTACATTGAATTCTTTTGAATTTAACATAAGAGATCCTTAGTCTTAAGCAATGGTTGTTTATAGATTAAGAGAGTGCAGTGGAAGCATGGGTCGGACCCGAGTAAGAAGGAAAGTCAAAGAGTTGACCTACTTCTGTAACTTCCATATGACATCCAAAGAGTTGGATGAATGCCAATACTGCAATATGTTGATGTGTTGATAGTATGACTATCAAGTCTGTCTAAAATCCTTAGTGAAGGACTCAGATAGAGCATCAGAATAATCTACATATAATCATTGACTCTGACTTTCTTATTTCATAAGATAAAGTCTGACAATTGTATCCTAATCTTCTAAAGACATTTGCAATTGGTTGCATAAATATATTAGAAGATTAGAAATTTGATCTTAAGGTTTAGTAGTCATCTACATGGATATTGCTGTAATTGTTGCATCAATCTCTACTGGATAGATAGACTTCATATTCTCAGTGGGAGAGCCCTTAGCCTTAGAGAATGTCTCTATGACCTAGATATTAGAATACCCCATTGTTTGTTTCTAAATGTTGGAAATAAACATGAATTCTGAGATAGAACTATCATAAAGAGTTATGATGGAAATATTTCAGATAGTAATCTAACATCTAGTGGACTCCACAAAATTAGAATATTAATGAATGGTTCATTAAGATTTCTAATACTGAAAATCAAACCTTATAAGATCAATAGGAGGATGAAGATCATTTGACAATGATCTGGCATCAATCCTTGGACATTTGTCTGTTGATTTGATCAATAGACTAGTAAGATATGAAACTTTAGAATGTCTAAAATTTCAAATCTTACATACTTGTGAATATTGTATTCAAAGTAAAATGTCCAATACACCCTTCTCTGGGAATGGTGTTAGATGTCGAGGTATTCAAGATCTCATACATATTGATGTATGTAGATCATCTATATCATAGTAAACATTATGGATATATGATATCTATTGATGATTATGTATGATATGAGATTTCTTCTCTTCACCTGAGAAACCTTTGAAATGTTCAAAGATTTCACAATTTTGGTTTAGAACCAAAGTTTGAAGAAAGATAAAATGAATTTGATCTAATATAGGTAGCTTGTACCTATTAGATAAAATTCAAAGAATACCTTATGGAGATATGAATATTATTTCTATCTCACTCCTCCTGATAAACCTGAACTCAATAGAGTTGTAGGGAGATACAATTGGATCATGTGTGACATGATTTGATCAATGATGAAATTTAGCATAATTATCCTCTTAGTTTCCTGGTATATATGTGTAGTAGAGACTACAATATATATCCTTAATAAGGTTCCATGGATGTAAGCTGGAATCTAGCACTTGAGAGTGCTACTTCATTAGGAAAATAAAGGATGGTATTGGATACCTACTTTATGACCTTGAGATTCTTAAAAGATCTCATCTCTGAGAATGTGATTCTTGGAGGATTGAGAATCTTGAGAATCAAGATGAAAATGAAGTAAAGGAACTCATTTAATCTTAAGAAGATAATGAGGCTCCTGAAATCGGAAACTAAAAGGACAATTAAAGATGAAACATTAATACCTCTTCAAATGAGTTTGAAGATGTATTCCATGTGTCAGTTAAGTCTGACAATGATCGGACTTCATGTGTTGAAGCTCCTAAGGATCATGACATGGAAAGATGGATATTAGCAATAAAGTCTAAAGTAGACTTCATATACAAGTGTTGTATATGGACCTCGAGGATCCACCTATAAGGGTTAGACCCGTTAAGGTGTAAATGGATCTTCAAGAAGAGAGGGAACCTGATGAGAAGGTAGAGACCTTCAAAGCTCGTTTCGTAGCCACAAGCTACACACCGGAAGAGAAGACATTGCTTGCAATGAGACTTGCTCTTCGGTAACCACGCTTAAACTCATCAGAACATTGCTAACCTTAGCTACACAACTTGACTATTGCATCTTCAGGATGTAATTCAAGATTGCATTCCTCTAAGAATACCTCTCAGAGGATATTCACATGAAGTAACCCCAGGGCTTCATGGTTGAGGAAAGCAATGTGTGAAAGCTAATGAAATCCATCTATGGACTCAAATAAGCTTCTTGTAGTTGGAACATAAGATTTGATGAAATTATAAATGTTATGATTTCAAATAGAATCTTGATGTACCATGTGAAGCTTAGTGGGAGTGCCATTGTGTTCATCGTGCTAAATGTAGATAATATCCTAATCATTTGGAATGATATAAGTATGATAATAAGTGTTTTATAGACTGGCTATCCCATACCTTGAGATATGATCTCAAGAATACCTCTTAGATCTTAATTCTGAAGTTGTTCAGAAGCAAAGAAAAGAGGATATTGGGACTGTCACATTTGTAGTATACCTTGGACATATTCCATTCTTGGAAATTCCAAGAAAGGCTTCCTTCCCTTGAGATTTGGTACTGACCTATCAAAAGGGATAGCACCTCAAAGAGTTGAGGAAGTGAATGCTAAAACTGTTGCACTTGTGCATCAGTTACGAGAAGCTAAGTGTATGCTTGATGTGTACAAAAGCCAGATATCTGCCATGCAGTGGGAGTAGCAAAGTGTTGCTAATCCTACTATGGAGAAAGAACACTTGATTGCAGTAATAATGATATCTTCAAATATGACAAGGCTTTAGAGTTGGTGATCTCTAAGTCTTATCTTCAAGAGCTTAAGACTTTATAGATAGAGATCTAAAAGGTCTTAACTGTGGATACCTTGAGAGATAGTGATCTCCCGGAATAAGGGTATTCTAATAAGGATTATGGAAATACTGGTTATAATAGTTATTAAGCAATAGTGTCAAGGACACTATAAGTGCTTTGACTAGATTGAGTATTGGTTGCATAAGATGCAACATTCGCATTGGATGCGAGCACTGTTACCTAGGGATATGCAAGTGCCGTAAAAGGACTTGGCATAGTCTTTTGGGAACAGAGTGACTGATCAGCTTACCTAGCTATTTCTAAATAGCCTATGATTGTCACATGAGTGTGAGTTTAAATGATTAGCCCATTAATGGCTCTTTGGGCTAGTGGGAGATTGTTGGACATGTGAGCCCACGGCGAGCCATTATGCAATAAATGTTATTGCGCATATCATTCCCTGATCTGAAATGAAGAATAAATAATTTGCATAATAGGTCCCTCTGTACAATTAGGGTTATGTACCATGGCTGTCTTAATGATCATACAGCTGTTGATTCAATTATTGAATCATAGAGGCTGGTGTTTGGATGAATATCTAAAAGGGTTAGATTGAGGACTCATCAAGCACCGTCAAATGATTATTAAGATGTGATCTCCAGCCTGAGTAGGAGATTGCAATCCTTTCTCACATAGGCTGATATCTGACGGACCTCTTGATGCAGGTCCTCTGCATAGGAATAGAGATTCGGAGGTGTCAGATTAGTTAGGTCAATGGGTTGACTTAACGAGATCGAGATAACCTAAGTCCTATGTTGAATGCTGTCACAGCATAGGCACGCATCCTCTGACCGGAGACAGATGTATTGCTATATGTCTGAGTATGTACATTTGACAGACCAATAGGTTGATGACCTAACCAAGGTCTATACACCGGCGCGTTGGTGTGCATATAAGGGCATATGAGTAATACGATCTCTCAAAGGGATCATACAGGTTCACTACTGAACCGGGAGACATGAGCTCACTCGTGAGATATTGGGAAGAATCAAATTCCGTGCACGGTCGTCTCGCTTTGGAAGCTTGACTGAATTTGTAGGTTTGATATATACTTTTGGAAAGTATATGATCAAGACCTAGGTATGATATATGCTTTTGGAAAGTATATGATCGATACCAAATCCCAATGATCAAATGAGAAACTTAGTGATCAAACCCTGAAGAAGACAGTGTAAAATAGATCTTGATCTTCGGGTTGACCATGGGTCTTCCAGTATGCAGTATGTACAGGTATTGGGAATACCTGAGGGTGATGTGATCATAAACGATTGTATATCCATGACGCTTCCATTCCGAGGGAGTGATGAAACAGGTCTGGATTTTAGTGACTCCTTTCAGTAGAGAAGCGATCCGGTCTTAGTCCAAGTGTTGGACATTGGTCTGAATGAGATTCAGATTCAATGAGAAGATTGGATTTGCGGTCTTGATTTAATCAAGCATCTGTGGGAGGAACGTAAGATCTGGATTTGAGATAAGATCTCAACATCCAAGTCACTATACGTGGAATAATACAATCGTCCTGTCCTTATCTCCAAGTATCTGCGGAGAAAGCACATTATTCTTGAAAGGGTTCAAGAATAATTCTTTTGATGAAATATCCAAGCAAGGACTTGATGATTAAATGTGATTTAATTATCAAGCTTAAATATGAATATGATTCATATTGTGAAAATGATTATCTAAGATAATTAAATGAGATTTAATTATCAAAGATTAAGAGAATGTGGATAACACTATCCATGATATATGTGTGTTATAAATATGATTTATAATATACATATAATAAGAGAGAGAATTTATGTAAATAGCATTTGTTAATTAATAATGTGGATTGGATTCACATTTGTTAATTAATTGGAAATGCAATTTACTAACTAGTTTGGGTTGTGAATATGATTCACATAATATTCAATGGCATGATTGAAATATTCACAAATTAATTTAGAATTATTTTTGTGAATATTTTTTGTGATTAATTAAGGAATAATTAAATAAATAAAATGGAGCAATAACCACCTTCATAGGTGGCGTCACCCATGAATGGTTCATGGGTGACGCCCCCCCTTTTTAGGAGGGTGGTTGGCTCCATTACATTTATCATATTATCTCTTAGTTAATTAATGTTTAAATTGATGTTGTTGTTTTTAACCAACAACAAATCATGGCCATTGATTTATCATGGACCAAGCATAGCCCTTGGATCCATGTGTCCCATGGATTGAGATCCATTGGATCCTAAACTAATATAAATAGAGGGCTAGGGTAGCCTTCCATGGTACATCATTTAGAGTTGTGCAAGGTTACAACTCTCTCTCTCTCTTTCTCATTCTCGCCCTCTCTCTTTCTCTTCTTCATCAAGTGGACGTCCACTTTGTGTTGATAAAGGAGAGACTCTCGGCTTCTTCTTCGACGACTCGTGGATCTCCATCTTCTTTGGAGTTTCTTACTCTAACGGAAGACGACGGATTTCGTTTGACGAAATCGGGGGAGCCATCGCTTGGATCTTCATCGAGGATTGCGGGAAGGAACGTGACTCATCATCACGCCCGCAAGTGCGTTCTTCATGGATCGGACTTAAGATAGGAGGTCTCTACTTTGGGATCTCACGATCACAACCACGCTTCAAGAGGTATTCCTTGTACTTTGTGGTTTGATGAAACGATCCGAGAAGTGTTCTCGTGATCATGTGGTTTCATCTTTAAAGTTAAAAATTTTAATTTCCGCTGCATCTAGCATCTAGTACGACTAGTTGCTCCGATTGCATACGATGCGATCGACACGCTTCCGTGATGCGCTTGAGGATTCTCGATATCCTTCACCCGTTTGGGTTCTCGCGTGTGTAAAAATAGTGGAACCATGTCCCCATGTGCTGTGTGGTTTGAATTGTAAATTAGTCTTGCACTAGAGGCTCCTCAAGCCACCCTAGGGTTTGCTTGTGCTCGTAATTTTTAGGACCACAGAATACACTAAAAGACGCACTTAAACCACAGATCTAGCCAAATCAACCTGTGCTTCACTCGCTAATAGAACTGCTTGTCTAGGAGTGGATTTTGTCGCTTGCATGTACATGTAGTGTAAAGATTTCAATTCTGTTTTGCATCCTGCCTAAAAGCGAAGGGATCACTGTAAGTCTTCTTAACTCAGCATACACATCATTGTTTTCGTGCATCGACTTTTCTCGATTTCCCCCTCTGTTTTTCAAACTTAAATTAAACGGAAATTGGGACTGGACGATAGGCGTGTTGTGTGGTTGGACTAACAAGTGAGAACTTAACTTAAAACCAGGACTGCTAAAATTATTGACCAAAAAAATCAATAAAATTGGAAAATTTGTTTGCGGGAGACTAATCCCCGACCTTGTTTTCAGGCTGAGTGATGGTACTTGAGTGTGTGTGAACACCTTAAGGCAGAGCCCAAATCCCCGCCTTCCATATCACGGGCCAACTGATCATAGAAAATATCACGAGTTGAATATTTTTAGATTCACTGACTAGTACCAAGTAGCCTCCACTTGTTTGCGGGTAGTCAGGGGTGAACCAGCGGTACTTCACGACAAGTTGTTAGTAACCCTTCGGGGCAAAGTTCCAGCCTTGTCAGCCTCAGCCTACTTGTAGGTAGATAGGGGCATGGTCTTTGAATCCATCAACTTGGGATAGGAGCGAAGAAAGGAAGGACCAGCAGTATCTTAGGCGACAGGTTAAACAGGGAAGACGCATCCGGCTCTGAGCCGACTTCCCTATAGGCCACGTAAATCCTTGCTATCTTGCTTGAAAATCACTCTTAAAATTAACAAGATTAATTGTACTCGGTTTTTAAGTCCTTCACTGTGTTGAGTGTGAACCTAGGGTCTTGGATTGAATTGCTTGCTTCAGGTAGGAGTAAAATCTTATCTTTACTTAAAACTCCCGACTCTTCTCGCCAATTCAAGATGACTGACTGGGGGAATATCGACACATTATTTGCCAATCTCTCTTTGAGTCCCCCACGAAAATCATCTTCACAGGACCAAGCACAACTTGGACCACCCAGAGCTCATGACCCTCTTGAGTTCTGGATCCCTCACACCCAGGGTGGTTATTCTCAAACCAACCCTTTCCTCTCCTCTGAGCTTACCGAGGAAGACCACCGCCTCTATAAGAATCCCTTCCTTGATTTATCCTCTAAACTAGATCATTTCCATTTCACAGAACTAGAGGACAAGATGCCACCAAAGCGACCCCCATATGAGGAAGAACACCACGATGACCCACTCCAGCAAGTCTTGGCTCGCCTCGCCCAAGACGAACAACGGAACGCAGATCTTACAACAAGAATGGGACAGATCATTGCGGCAGAAGGAATCGACCGACCAATGGTTGATGCTTATAACCCAGCAGAGAATGAGATACAAAGTTGGTTGGCACCAGCGGTTCCCGCCGAAGCATTTGAGCTCAAGCCCCACTTCCTTAGCCTGCTATCGAAGTTCAACGGAAATGCCCATGAAGAACCATATGCCTTCCTCCGAGACATCGAGCTGGTTTGCAACAACCTTAGCCATCCTAGGGTTGGGAAGGATTACATTCGACTAAAGGCTACCCCTTTCGCCTTAGGAGATAAGGCAGCACATTGGCTGAAGAACCTAGGGGTGATATGTACAACCTGGATGCAGTTCAAGGACTTATTTCTGAAGAAGTTCTACCCTTTCAGTAGGACTAACCAAATTAGAACAAAGATCGCCAGTTTCTCCCAGGGATTCAGTGAACCATTCCATGATGTCTGGGATAGGTTTAATGATCTAATTCAGAAATGTCCCTGCCACGGCATTTCTAAGTCGATCCTAGTCCAAACCTTGTTCTGTGGTTTAACCCCAGAGATGCAGGGGTTAGTAAGTGCCGCCTGTGGAGGAAGCTATCTGAATAAGAATGAGAATGTTGTATGGAAGATATTGGAGCAGATGGCATAAACCGGCAGGTCACAGGACACCAGGGCCTATCAATTGTCTCCCTCAATCCTAGACAACCCGGAGGACTGTAGCGGATCTGACAGAGGACCTCATTCCCGGCATGGGGATGATTGCTGATGAGTTAACCATGGTCGAGCAGATCCACAAGAGGGTCACGGACCTTGAGTCTCTCTCACGTCTGCCAAAGCAAGTGGAGGAACTTTCTGAAAAGATGGCTAAGATAAAGCTACCTGCCCCTTATGCACCACCTGTACCTGTACATCGAGTCCATCTTGTACAAGAACAGGCACTGGGGACTCAGAGTGGCCGGGATCAGACTTACACCCAACAGGACCAGCATGCACCCCCAAAAGTGGAGACCAGATACAAGGAGCCTCCGTAGGTGTTCGAGATTAACGGGCTGTGGTACAACCGTGACCCTGTCGGCAGACAGTCGGGGATGGGGAACGGTCAGCCTCATCGACCTTCCCCAGCTTACCAAGAAACCAGCTCCGTCCCCGTACCGCACTTTGTTCAGTCCAGGCCCGAACAAGGGTACCAACCTCAGCAGCACCAGCAGCAGCAGCGCACATTCCACTTGGGCCAACAGGGCCAAGCACCATCCTATCAGCAGTAGCAGTATCGGTATAGCCAGCAGGGCCAGTATAGATGCTCATCCGCAAGTCAGCATCATCAAGCATAGCCCACCAAATTGGAGTCCCTCACCTTGGCGATCCAGACCCTGTCTAATAGGGTCCAACAGATCCAGAATGACTATCTGGATATGAGAACCTATCTGAATCGTGTCTCTCGTACCCAGGATCAACAAATGGCGCCAAAGACCCTGATTTCCACCCAGGTTCAGGCCAACCTGAACAACTTAATTCAAGTCCAGAACTGACCTCGTGATCAGGTATACTAATCAGATAAGTCTTTATCTGAACATGAGATCCTTTCGTACGATAATATAAATCATATGTCCTTCAGGAGCGGAAGGACCGTGATCGGACCTATTCGGGTACGGGCACCGAAGGAAGGAGCCGCCAAGTCTCTACCTGAGGAGAACTTGGAGGAAGAAGAGAAGCAGCACCACCATCACCACCACCGGAAGAAGAAGAGGACTTCTGGGTCCCCGAAGCAGCAAACCCGCATTAGTAGAGAGTCCGACGAAACCAACGAAGAGCCCGCACCTCCATCTGAGGAGGACCATCCAGAAGTCGCAGAAGACGCATCACCGGTTTTGCCACAGCATTTCTTTTAGTCCGAGTCAGAGTCCTAGTCTGTTTCAGAGTCCGAGTCATGTACAGAACTCAGTTCCCACTTTGAATGAAAATATTTCAGTTTCAGAAGCTACGTTAGAGTCAATAATCCCTTTCCTTCGAGCTCTTACAGGTGGAAAGAAGAAAATCAAAAAAATCCAAAAAGATGACCCTGAGATGGTAGAGTTCTGCAACAAGTATATCAAGGTCATAATCCCCTTTGACAAGTACGTAGAAATAACTCCTTCATTTCAGAAGTACCTGAAGGTGAGATGCACACCTACTAGGGTTAGCAGAAAGACCAAAAGCCATGTTGAGAAACACGTTCTGTCAGTGGCCGCAACTTGTGCAATAAAGAACTTGTTTTCGAGGAAACGAAGAGACATGGGAGCACATTATGTGGTGAGTCATGTCGATGGCATTGCGTTTGCACGCACTCTCCTAGGCAATGGATCCTCAATTAACTTAATGCCTACAGCCCTCTATGAGCGGCTTAATCTCGAACCTCTTAGGAAATCTAGAGCCCTCTTGCAGTTCGCTGATAAATCAACCAAGAGGTCCCAAGGAGAATTGAGGAATGTTGTAATCAAAGTCGAGGGTCAAGAATACATGGTGGACTTCACTGTCCTAGATATGGAAACCCCTCGTAATTGGAGAGATTCTTAGATCATCTTAGGTTGGCCCTTCCTCAAGACGGCAGGGGCCTTGTTTGATTATAAAATCGGGAAGATCCAGTTCCAAACTCCAGGCGGAGATGAGGAACTTAAGATGAAACAAACCAAATGGCAGAGACCGGATTCTGAATCCATCACCGAGTACTCTTCATCCGAAGCAGACCGCGACCATGTAGACACAGCTGGGCCATGGAGACAGAATCCAGCCAACACCAATGAGTCCCTCCCCTCCGGAGATGATCCAGTGCATGAGTCAGTTTGCGAGATCCTCAGAGACGAGTACAGCTCAGAACCTGCATCCCCCTACATCTTCGATGACTTAGACGCCCAGCTGGGCTTGTCAGTCCTTCTCTCTTTAGGACAATCAGAAGATGAGGATGACGAGTAGGACGTGACTTTCGCCGATTGCATGGAAACCTTTGATGATCCGACTTCAGAGCCAAATAATTTGGTGGAAGCAATAACTGAGAAAGATCCAACCACTTCCAACACTGAGCCAGATTCGATTGAGCCAGATTTCCTAGACGATCACACCTTACCTGAGCTCAAGCCCTTACCCACAACGCTGAAATATGCCTTACTTACGGGTCATGAAAGGAAATATCTGGTCATCATCAGTTCATGATTGACCGAGGAGCAGGAATCTCGCTTGCTAGAGATCCTGGAGAAAAACCGCAAGGCAATAGGCTGGAGCATTTCCGATCTCCAAGGGATAAATCCCGCTCTGTATTCGCACCATATCTACTTGGAGAATGAAGCCAATCCCTCTCGTGAATTCCAACGTCGTTTGAATCCAAATTTACGAGAGGTTGTGAAGAAGGAGATAGAGAAATGGTGCAACGCGGGTTTCATTTATCCCATCTCCGACTCGAAATGCGTGGCCCCGATCCATGTGGTCCCAAAAAAATCAGGAATTCAGACGACCACCAATGAGGATGGAGAGGAGATCGTGACGCGACACGTCGTGGCGTGTCTGTGTGGATTACAGATGCTTGAATGCCGCGACGAAGAAGGATCATTTCCCCCTACCATTCATTGATCAGATCCTAGAGAGACTAGAGGGGAAAGAATTCTTTTGTTTCTTGGATGGGTTCTCGGGCTACAATTAAGTATCCATAGCTCCAGAGGACCAGGAAAAGACCACTTTCACATGCCCCTTTGGTACCTATGCTTTCAGGTGCATGCCCTTTGGGTTATGCAATGCTCCGGGTACTTTTCAATGGTGCATGATTGCTGTATTTGCCGAAATGGTCGGCGAATTCCTGAAAGTCTTCATGGATGACTTCTCAGTCCACAGGGATTCCTTTGATTCTTGTCTTAGGAATCTAGACCGAGTCCTCAAACGTTGTTGTGAGGTTAATCTGGGGCTCTCCTGGGAGAAAAGTCACTTCATGGTAACGGAGGCCATTGTGTTAGGGCACGTCATCTTCAAGAGAGGAATGGAGGTTGACCCTGCCAAGGTGGATGTGATCAGACGACTCCAGCCACCAACCAACATCAAACAGTTGCGGTCGTTCCTCGGGCATGTCGGATTTTATCGGAGATTCATTAAGGATTTTTTCAAAGATTGCCCGACCGCTAACTGAGCTTTTAGGCAAAGACATAGAGTTTGTTTTGATCACAAATGTCTTGAGGCCTTTAAGGTATTGCAAGGAATGTCATGGACGCACCTATCCTACAAGCCCCAGATTGGTCTCTACCTTTTGAGATCATGACAGACGCATCAGATTTCATTGTTGGGGTTGTGTTAGGACAGAGAAGAGATGGCGTCCCGTTTGCAATCCACTACGCAAGCAAAGTTCTTGACACCGCTCAGCGTAACTATACAGTTATGGAAAAGGAGATGCTTGCGGTAGTATTTGCCTTGGACAAGTTCAGATCACACTTAATTGGATCCAAGGTAATTGTGTTCACTGACCACACGGTACTATGGTACTTGATGGAGAAGAAGGACGCGAAGGCGCATCTTCTTCGGTGGATTTTACTTATCCAGGAATTTGATTTGGATACTCGTGATAAACCTGGAAAGAAGAATGTAGTAGCCGATCATCTCTCTCGTCTCTAAGATCTTAATACTTCCGAAGATTCGCCAATTCGAGACTCCTTCCCTGACGAGTCGATTTTTGTTGTCGGATCACTCCCATGGTATGACAATATCGTGAACTATCTTGTTTCCAAGAAGGTTCCCGAGGATTGGCCCATGAGCCACATTGACCGACTAAAGTCGGATGCTAGACACTACCATTGGGAGGATCCGATCCTTTTCTTTGAAGGACCGGATTGTGTCTGGAGATGGTGTATTCCTCAGGAGGAATACCAGAGTTTCCTTTCTTTATGCCACAGCTTGGAGGCAGAAGGACACCACTCCGGGAAGAGGATCGCATGGAAGGTACTTCAGTGTGGCTTTTACTGGCCGACTTTGTTTCGCGATGCTATCATCTTTGCAAAGTCATGTCCAGTATGCCAGAAAATGGAAGGAACCGTTGGTCCCAAGGATGAGATTCCAATGCTGCATGTCATCATTTGTGATGTCTTTGACGCCTGGGGCATCGACTTCATGGGCCCATTCCCTGTTAGCTACGGGTTTGAATACATCCTTCTTGCGGTAGATTATCTATCCAGGTGGGTGGAGGTTATCCCGACCCGAGCCGCAGACATCAGGATTGTATGTAAATTCATCAGAGAGCACATAATCTCTAGGTTCGGGATCCCCAAAATGATGATATCAGATGGGGGTAGCCACTTTGTAAACCGGGAGGTGAAGAAACTCCTGAAGGACTACGACATTGAACACCGTGTCGTCAGCCCTTACCACCCACAGACCAATGGTATGGCTGAGGTGTCGAATCTGGAGGTAAAGACTATATTGCAAAAGCTTGTCCGCCCAGACAGAAAGAACTGGTCTCAGATATTGGATCAGGTCTTATGGGCGTATAGGACAGCTTACAAGACACCGTTAGGAACCTCACCATTCCTAATGGTATTCGGAAAGTCGTGCCATTTGCCCGCAGAGTTAGTGCATAAATCAGAATGGGAAAACAAGAAGGTCAACTAGAACACACACCTTGGGCAGAAGCAGAGAGAAATGGATCTGAATGAGCTTGTGGAAGTCAGAAACCGCGCATATGACAACAGTTTTGTGTACAAGGACAAGGTGAAGCGTTGGCATGATAGATATATCAGACGAAAGACCTTTGTTCCTGGACAGAAGGTATGGTTGTTTAATGCAAGGCTGAAGATCTTTCAAGGCAAGTTGAAATCCAAGTGGACGGGCCCATTCATTGTCCGAACGGTGCATGATAGCGGATGTGTCGAGATCTCAGATCTCGCATGACGCACCAACATTCCTTGTGAATGGACAACTATTAAAACACTTCGTCGAATCCAATGAGCAGTTAGTCCATGTTGAGGACATTGTATTTATGCACGAGACAGATTCAGCAGAAACACCTCGAACCGTGCATGAGACCTTGTAGTAGTGAGCTCTAGCCATCGGCAGCATCTTGAAAGATTTAGACCGACTCACTTGTATATACCATCATTCCTGTACATTCTGTCCTTTCCCTCCCACGACTTTAGCAACTCATCCCAGCTTCATCTATCTCTATCTTGGACTATACTTAGGATGACAAGATCCTAAGTATAGGGGGGATGAGCCACCTGAGTCTGTTCTCTGTAAATCCTCCATATCACATCGGTTCTCATACTCACTCCTTTCATATACTTAGGCTGACCAGAGCCTAAGTATAGGGGGGACCGATGCCCACCTTGTATATATTCATCCATTTTCCCTCTTGCCCTTGTCCGCCCCATTTTTTATCTTCTTGTACACTTAGGTTGCCAGAGCCTAAGTATAGGGGGTGGAGCGACTTCTATACTTTTTGTAATTTTAGCTCTCCTACACTTAGAACGAGCTATGTCTTTTTCCTCGCTTTTCGTGCTCTGAGGACATAGCACACGCTAAGTATAGGGGGGCATGTATATATTACATATATACTTTACTCATAGCTCGTACTTTCACGTATTTTCACGTGTTTTTCTATATATTATGCAATAATTACGGGATGGGTAAAATTTGAAAAAAAAATTGTATATTATGAGTAAACTAAAACCTTATTGTAAATAATACAAATTGTTGTATACTTATACCAAAAAAATGTGTTGAAAATAAGGCTTCTTATTTACTCTTGCACATCATCTCTGCATCTGAAAAGAAAAAGAGTCTTGCATTTCATTCATATACATAGCATGTCATCTACCTCTCATCTGCATATCTTGCATATGCAAGGTGAAAAGCTAATGAGTTCTGAACTGAGTTATGAGTAGATATTGAGGATGGACTTGATTTGACCTTAATCCACCTAATTTCAGAGGAACCTTATAGGAGCTGGAGTTAAGATTTCTCAGGTCAAGTGACTTAATTCTTTGAGTCTGCCATTCTATGTTCACATGTCATCTTGATTAGTCTGAGTAGAATATCTCGTGCACACGCATGATTCTTTTAGACAGTGACCTAACTTGGACAAGCACAATGCACGTAGCTCTTCATTGATGAGGTGGTGAGGAAGTAGAATCCTTTAGCTTGGAGTAGCACACGGGTGGAAACATCCGTCCTCCTCTAGGGAGGGTAGTGCATCTTAACCTAGTCTGGTGGTGTTGACTTCTGAGGACAGGACATTGTGGGTTGCAATAATGCTTCAAAAGAGGGATAGTCTACTGGCTCTAGAGGAAAAACTCCCGATGTACATGATGCACCTTGTATATAGTTTCAAAAAACAAGAAAAGAAAGAAAAAATGTAAGAACTCCAAAAAAATAGACAGGCCAGATAGAAAATAAAATACCTGTCGGAGTATATATATTAGTAAGAAGTCTACAGCTGGATGACTTGGCTACACTGGTCAGGCATCCCGGGATAGGTAGCTACACTGGCTATCGTCCATTCTTTTCTCCACCCCCTCCTCTTAAGCTGGTCGCACTTGAACTTAGAAAGGGAATACCCCACTCCTCGAGGAAAGAGATACTGGACTGGGTTATTTGAGTTACCGTGTTAGAGGAGGCTGGTTTTGAGCCATTTCTGATGTGGAGAGCTATTTATCACTTACACAGTACAAGTAAGAATCATAGTCATCAGAAATTTGCGTTTGAGGATTTGTTCTGACCTGATTATTAAGGCATCTTGAATAGAAGACTTGTGGAACTTGAAGTCTGTTAGGTCCTAAGTTCAGATCCCAATAAGGTTCCGCCACACAATTAATTCAAAGGTCGAGTTAAGCTCCATTTTCAACTTTTGTTCATGACCTTGGTATGGAACCCAAAATCATTTCACTCTTGCAGTTCATTTTAGTTGCTCAGGGACGAGCAAGGTTTAAGTATAGGGGGTTGATGAATCTGTAATTCATCACTCTAAAAGTTGAAAATAGAGTTTTTTTCCCGAGTAATTAGATGCATATTTCCACTTATATTGCATAATTAGCATTCATACGTGCAAGCATAATATCTGCATTTTAGCATTCATATTTTCATAAAATAAGAAGCTAATTTCACTTGTAAATATTCACCTGTTTATTAGATAAAATACCTTATTTGTATATATTTTATACTAACTCCGAATCCAATAAAACCAACTCTATTCTGTATATATATTACTAACACTAATTAAAGAAAAATATCAAAAAAATACTAACTTGTAAAATTGACCAATAAACCCTCAATCCAAGTTTGAAACTAGGAGCCTTAAAATGTGCATATCTCTCTATACAGTCTTCGAATTAGATCTACTCACTTTTAAAGTAATATACATTCAAAGACCTTCGAAACAAGACCAATTTCATTAAAATCAGAGCTCGTATGCAAAACTTAGGTTTTGGGACCCTTTCGTATATTGTACATATTGACCGTTTTACCCCTGTATTTTATCCTTTTATTTTCTTCATTATTAAAAATCCAAAAAAAAGATTAAGTTGTAAATATTCTTCTCATATTTTTCTCTATTTTTATTTTTTCTCTCTTTTAAAAATGACAAAAAATTACAAAAGATAAAATGCGGTATTTTATATCTATAAGGTACCACCCAAAAATACATTTTTGTACAGATGATTTCATTTGATTTTTGGCTCTTCAAGGAAGTTGTAGATCTCGTCGAGACGAGCAACTTTCGTGTTGACCACTTTTTGATTTAATACCTTTTGTTATTTCTTTTTAATTTTCTTTACATATAATTTTTGAATTTTCTAGGAGCGACATGTGGCAGCTCCTGGAGCCACCACGTGTCACCCCATTTTTTTATTATTTTATTAATTTCGGATTTATCTTATTATTTTCGGATTTATTATTTATTATTATATCACTATTGCTATTTTAATTATTTTTAGTAGCCTACTATTTTATTTTATTAATAATTCATTTTATTCCGCTTTTACCTCTTCCCTTACTTGCCTTCTACTCCAAGCCACCACTTTCTCCACAATTCCATTACCTCCACCCTTCTCCAACTTCCCTCCTTCTCCTCTTTATATTCCCATCCCCTCCTCCATTTTCCATCATCCGCCATTCTACAAGTGAGAAAAGCTCCAGCTCCGCCAACATTCTAAGGTGGCAGCTCGTCCATTGGTGTTGAGCGACGACGAGTCCATGCGAGATCCGCGAGCCTTGTTCGCGTAGCATTCTCCACGAGGGAATTGCCTAGCTTCTCGGCTTTTTGCCAAGCTGATCGAAGCCACAACCGGAAGCCGCACACTGTGGCTCCAAAATCCGGCGAACCGCAGGTAAGTACTCTATCATATCTTTTCATTTCATTTTTTTCTAACATCATCTCTTTGTTCTCGTGTTGATCACCATTATAAACACAACATCATATTTTTTACCACCCAATCATTTTCATCATTCACACCACTATCATCATACGAATTCACTATTTTCATCTATCATCTACCTTCATTGCATCAGCACACCACCATCATTATCTACACCACATCCTCATTCTCAGTTTATTACATAGAAACTATAAAAAAATAAAAATACAAAAATACAAAAAAAATAAAATTTGCAGGTCTTGCTTCGCTGGCTTTGCACCGCCGTCCACGCTCTCGTGCGTGGCCTTCAGTCCTTCCAGCCACCGCGGCCGGCCCCTGGACTTCAGGCCGCCCATCTCCGGCCACCGGCCGCTACGCCGCACGCCTCAAGCCACCGGGTGTCGCCCGCACCTCCTGCAGCAGCCCAATGCCTTCGCGCGTTGCCTCAGCCGTGCCGCCCGCACCGCCCCTCCGCCCGCCGTCTCACCTTGGCCTGTCGCCTCCAAGCCCCTTTTTCCCTAGCCGCCACCACTTGTACCCTAAGGGTTTGTAAGGAACGAAGGTTCATTTCTTTTTTATATTTTTTTGTGAAAATTACATATTCAGTCCTCAACGTTTCGTTATTTGCAAAAACATCCTGAGCACATTTCAGTTCATTTCATTTTGATCTTGTAATTGCATGGACACCCCTACCTTTGAGTATTGATTTGGACATCCATCTTGCATCGTTTATTTTAATCAAAAATAGCATGTTGTAAAGCAACTCATTATTTATCTTGTGGCTATTTATTTACATTTTTGTGAGCATTTGACATTTTATTAAAAATCAGAGATTGAAATTCAGTAATATTTTGCCCATTTATGCTCTAAAATTCACACAGACATATTTCTTGCTCCAAAAATTGTGAAAATTGTAAATAATACTTCTAAGTGTGCTTTAATTACAGTCCAAATTTCATCCAACTAGGAGTCATCTTGTGCATAAAATAAATTCTAGGATAATTTTTGTAACTGATTTTTAATTAAATCCACGAATTATATTTTCGAAAAATTTAAATTTTCCTGGATTCCTTATTAAAAACCTATTTGGGATAATTCATTCTCTGGATGATTTGATTTTGTGGATTTATTAGAAATTAAATACCACTGTCGATCTATTTTCAGTAAATAATTCATAAAAAATCATAAAGTGTCAGAAAATTACAAAAATATTATTTAGCTTAATTTCATCATATTTAACTTCCAGTAAATTTTTCATAATTTGTGCATATCATTTGCATGAAAAATTGCATAAAACCCCAAAAAAGTTTGTATTTTTCATTTGTTAATTTTAAATCTAAAAATCCCAAAAAAATACATTTTGCATTCATCATTGGATTAGGTTTATAGGAAAAATATAACTTGGTCAATTTGAATCAATTTGACATCAAATATTAATTTGGCTAAGTGATCATTTTCTTAATAACCTAGTTCATCCGCATTAGTGCATCTGTATTTTTATTGTATAAAAAAATACCAAAAAAACCACTTGGAAAACCGCCATCTAATCACTATAACTTGATCCCGAGTTGTTCCTTTGCCTCCTTGAGTCGACCCTGGGGCTTGTCCAGGTTAAACAAAAATAAAACCGCGCGTTAATTCATTCGACGATTAATCGATTCGTGCGGTTAATTTTTGATCGACACGGATCTATCCGACTACAACGAAAATGTCAGTTAGACACACTAAAAGGGTAGGTCCGCGGCCCGTCACATATCAAAATTAATTTGGTGAAGTTTTGATATTGTTTGCTATTTTTATCTCCATTTTAATTTTGGGTATTTAATTAAACCCTGATTTAGGGTATTTTTATTTAAAAAATATATAAAAATAGCAAAAAGTCTTGAAAACACAAAATAGAAAAACTATCTTAAAACCAAAAAATATTTTATCTTCCTTATTTTCATTATTTTTATTAGTATTTATAGCTATTATAGCCTATATTATATATATCATATATACAATATTATATACCTATTAAAAGAAAAACAAATATAAAAATACAAAAAGAAAATACAAAATCAAAATATTAAAAATCAAAATATAAAAATAAAAAACAAAAATAAAATGAAAAATTAGAAATTAAAACCCACAAAAAACAAATATATATAGATGTTGAGGATTTTTCATGGGTCTAAATATGTCTCATACATGACGGAGACACATTCGCTGTGGTGATCTGCGGGAAATCTGATCTTCAAACAATAATTAATCCACAATGATAATTAAACAATAAAAATCAACGTAGAGTTAAAATTTATTATAATTCTGCATAAAGGATATGCATAGGTGCAAGTATGTTCAAGTATCTTAAAATTTATAATAAATTAGACATGGAACAAGCATGATAGATTGAGCGAAGAATGCAAAATTGCGATTGTGATGTATTTTTCTATATGTACTCTTTTTATGGGTTTTGACTTTTATATTTTTTAACTTTATTTTTGATTTTATATTTTTATATTGCGATTTTCTAATTTTCTCATTTAATATTTTATTTTTATAATTTTAAATTTTTATATTTTTATATTTTTATATTTCTTTTTCTTTTAATTATAAGATATATAAGGCTATATATAGAGTATATATAGAAGAGAGGCTAGTGTATATATAAATATTAATAAAAATAATAAAATCAAAGAAAAGAAATTATTTTTTAATTTTTAATTAATTTTTTACTATTTTTATGATTTTTAAGAATTTTTGCTAATTGTTATACATTTTTAAAGTCAAAAGTACCCTAAAATAGGTTTAACTAAATACCCAAAATTAATATGGAGATTAAAAATAGAAAATAGTATCAAAATGTATCCAAATTAATGTTTATGAATAAAAAATAATATAAATAAAATAAGAAATAAAAAACATGGTTTTTTATTTTTTTAAGAATTTTTATTTTTTTTAAAAATTTTTTAATGGTTTCTCAATTTTTATGAGTTTTCTTTTATATTAGTTTTAGTGATTTTTGGCCTGAAGATTAAATACATATAAATAAACAAAAAAATTTTGGAAAATTTTCAAAACACTTTTATATTTTTTATGTATTTTCTATTGCAAATAGGGATAAAAAGGGGTTTTTTTAATAAATAATAAAAAGCTTCAAATTGCAAAAAATAAAAATGTGCATGAATGTGTGTGCAATCAGAAAGCTACAACTATTTTTTGAGAATTTTTCGAGTTTAATTGCTATTTAAAAAATTAAATCAACAAAGAGAAACTACAATGTTGGTAGGAATATTAATGTAAATATGATAAAGTCTTAGAGACGACATGCAATTTTACCAAAAAATTATAACTAAATTTAAAAGTTTTAAGAGTAAATGTAAATACCAAAAATAGCAAGGGTCTGCCTACAGAATCGTCCCTCACATGAGGGGTCACGTGAGGTGATGTGGCTAGGACATATACATAATTACATCAAACCTAAGGGCCTACTTGTAAATTTTACAAAACTTAAAGAACTAAAGATAAAAGTTTGGAGTTAAAATATTAAATACAAAAACTTATGGGGCAAAGTAAGCAAAATACCCCACAATAGGCGGGATCAGACGGTACTCCACTTTCCACTTATCCACGTTTCGATGCGAGAGCAGTCAATGACGGTTGGCAGTGATGGCTGTGATTATATTCCTGATTTCGATCGGATGGTGATGGGTGTAGCAGATCCGACGGCATATGCAAGCTCTGGAAGAACGATGGAGATCGAACGGTGGAGAGGCTCTCTGGAAGAAAAGGGAGGATCTGGCGCTGAGGCGAGCTTCTCTGAGCAAGATCCACCTATTCCGATGATCCCAGAAACTCCAAACGGCCAAAAGCTTCTTAGAAGGGTCCCTGACCTACTGGCGGCTCTAAAATGGCGAGGTGAACATCGGTGCTCCACGACGATGTCAAAGATGCAAGTGGGCTCCATGTACTTGCAAAGAAGACAATATTGACCCCCGACGGAGTCGAGAGCAACCTGGACCTGAAAGATGTGTTAGTGTTCAAGAAAGGAGGGTCCTAGGGGGCTTTTTGGCATATGTGAATGGCTGGTGGTGCGGACGGACTTCCTCATGCGAGCGGCGGAGGAGGAGGGAGTGATCTCCCGATCCATGATGGATCAGGGGGGTTGGAGGTGCCTGGGATGACCGGAAGTTGAAAGGGAATGAAATGGGAGTGGTGGCGGGTCGCGGTTCTAGCGAGGCATGATGGGGAGGTTCGCCTGAGCTAACTACAAATTTGGGTCGCACGCTTGGATCACACATTAAACATAAAAAATAAAGACTAGAAATTGATCTAGGACTAATGATAAGCTAATAAATGTAAGAAAAAGTGGTTACGTGGATTGGTGGAAACTAGGAGATGATACCTACACACTTACGGCCGATGGAGGTGGCTGGAAGCAATCCCGACCACGCCTCGCCTCCGTCTCAACGACTACAGAAGGCTCACCACACCTTCAATTCAAAGCACACGAGAAGGAGGTGAAGCCGGGTCAATAAGAGGTTCAAAATAGAGAGGGAAAGTCAGAGGGACGTATGCACACGGTGGTCGACATGGCTCAAAGAACGAAGAAAATCTGACGAATCGTCCAATCCTCGAGAAGATGCTTGGGTGTGAAAGATGGATCTTCGAGGAGAAAAAGTCGATAACACATCGAGGCGATTAGGTGAAAGATGTAGTCTCCAAAAAAATCCCAAATCAGGGCAAAAACGATGTGTGACAATTGCAGGATGGGGAGTCAGACAGTTGACCTGCGGTCAACCGTCCTAGCCACCTGGTTAGTCTACATAGACCAATTAGGAAAAGCATCATAGAAATGATTTTAAAAATCAAGAAAAAATAATAATTTATTTTATTATGTTTAGGTTATAAATAAAAAAATGTTTTTTATTTTATAAAATATTTTATTATGATTTTTATTTATTTTTTAGAGCTTTATATTTACAAGTTACTTTTTAGGGTCTATATATAGGTATATTCATCTATATGTTTAAGTCTTTATATTTATTTTGTATTTTTGATTTTATGATTTTTGTTTATTATTTTTATAAAATTATAAATTATTTTTATACTGTTAAATATATTTTTATTATATTTGTATGATATATTATACACACTTAATTAAATAGAATATTATTTATATATGTATAAGTATAGCTATTTTACCTATGTCTTTTTTACATATCTTATTTTAATGATTTCTATATTTTTATTCCAGTTTTAATATGTAAATATATTATAAATAATATTAAAAAAATATAAAAATAATGAATAATGAATAAAATGAATATTTTAATCGGTACAACTATACAATAGGGGTCCAAAATCTAACTTTCACAACGTAACTTCAAAAAATATGAAACTACCTTCATTAAATAACTCATTAGAAGGTATATACAATTAAAGAGTTATTATGATTAATTTGAGTTTATTTGAGAGATGTGGGTCTGTGAAGTTGGGATTTTGAAATCTTATTTAGAATGTATTTTGTACATTGTATATTATTTTTCCGTGAAATCAATTTTGTATTTTTCTATATTTAATTATCTACAACTTTTATATTCAAAGTTTCTTTATTTGAAGTATAACAAGTGAAACTAAAAATAGGTCCCAAAATTGAAGGAATAATTAATAACTAAATGTTTTTTATTTGTATTTTGGACCATTATCTCCCCCTACTTTATTCCTTGTCGACCTAGTCATCAAGATGCCTAGGTATCAAGGTTTAAGGTCATAAAATATCTACGATATTTTATTCTTTTTCTTTGCTTTTCTTTATTCTATACTATTGGCATTAAAAATAGTATTTTATACACTATTTACCCCACAATGCATGATACTAAAAAGCATTAATTAAGGATATTTACATGCATTTATTAGGATTTTTATGGTCGAAATGATAGAAAAAAGATGATGAAATGGAGATTCATCAATAGACAAATACTTTACAGTTATTTTTTGCGCATTTATTTGCCTGGTCTATCCTGCTTGTTCCCTGTGTTCGACCTTTACATGTTTGCACACTATACACATCCATTATAGAGTTATAATTAATTTTAACTCCATATTGCTTTTTATTGCTTAATTATCACTGTGGGATAATTGTTGATTAACAAGAGTGTCGTGAGCGGTCGCTTCAACAACATTTTGGTCTCACCTTGTGTAGACTACTTTAGACCCTCGCAAAATCTGAGTTATCTATGTATGAAAATAGACTTATTTATTTTATTATATTTTTATTATATTTTCTGAGTTTATTTGTACACTTAATTAAATATGGGTATTACTTATATAATTTTTCATCTATGTAGAAGAATAAACTTATTTATTTTAATCTCTTTTTGATTATTTTATTTTAATTATGTACATATACTATAAAAATATTTACAAAATTATAAAAATATAAAATCATGAAAAATATAGAAAATAAATAAAACAAATATTTTATTCTGGCATATTGTACAATAGGGGTCAAAAACCTAAATTTTGCATCTTAACTCCAAATCAATTGAAACCACCTTCATTAAATAGCTAATAAAAGTTTATATATGATTAAGGGTTATTTTAATGCATTTTGAGTTCACATAAAGAAGATATAAGTCTAGGAAATTTGGATTTTGGAATTTTTTGAGTGTAGAATGTGCAATGTTTATTATTTTAATATGAAATAATTTTTGATTTTTTATATATAACTTTAATGTACAAAGATTATCGATTTGATGTATAAATAATAAAAAATAAAATGAGTCCCAAAAATGAGTTATTGAATGATAAAAATTAAGGTTTTTATAGTGATTTTTGGTCATATATCCCCCTTCTTTTTTCATTGTCAACCCAGTCATCATGATGCCTATGTCTCAGGATTTAGGTTCATAAAGTACCTATTATTTTATTTCTTTTTATTTTCTTTTCTATATTATTTTATTTTGGCTTTAAATACAATATTTACAGACTAAAGAATATATGTTAATTCATGCAAAATAATTATATTTACATGCATTTAGCTAGTATTTAAAGGCCAAAATGAAAATAATGGTGATGAAATGGAGATTCATCAGTTACATACCACGACCATATTGAATACCATGCAATTGGGAGGATGCAACTGACTTCAACATGTGATATTTAATAAAGATCTCCAGTTTGAGAAAGAGATGGCAATCTGTATCTGTAAACTAATTTCCAACTAAATTCTTGATGCATGTCCTCTAGATAAGAACAGAGATTCGGAAGTGTTGGAATAATAAAATCAAAGGCTTTACTTGATGAGGTTGAGATAAACTAAGACTTGAATCATAACTGTCATGATTGGGTACACATCCTTTAACCTAAGACAGGTATGCATCTATATGCTCGGGTATGCACATTTGACAAACCAATAGGTTGGTGACCTAGCCAAGTTCCATATACTGGCGCATTGGTGTGCATATTAAGATATATGAGATGTATGATCTCTCAAATGAATCATACATGTTCATATTGACAAACCAGGAGATAGAGCTCACTCATGAGATAATTAGGGTCAAAGTCAATTCCATGCTTGGTCATCTTATTGATGAAATAAGGCACGGATTTGAGATATTAATATATGATTTTAGAATGTATATGGTTAATATTATCGAACAAATATCAAATGTGAAATCTATTGATTTATTTTAAAGAAGACAATCACACCAGAGTTTGAACTTTGGATATATCAAAGTTTTCCAGTGTGATAGATGAATGAGTATTGGGAATACTCAGGGTTAACTCTCTCATAATAGATCATCTGCCATGGCACTTCCATTTCTAGGGAATGATTAAACATGATGGATTTTTGTTGTTTCATTTAGCTTGATGATTTGAGAGATAATTATATTAAATCTCAATTATTTTGAATCTAGTTTCCCTTTCTAAGTTCAATGTCCAAATGTTGGAAATAGAAATATATATGAAAATGGAAATATATAATCTCTTTGAGCTCGTTTCTAAGCTCCAAATGGTTTGAACTTTGATTAGAAATGGTTGAGGAAGATGCATTCAGCTAACAATTACTTTCTTGAACTCACATAGAGTGGCTTGTGTTTCATTGAGCTCACTTAGAGTGTAAAGTATTCCACTCGAACAAGATTAATAGGAATGTATCAATTTCAAGCTAAAAATGGTATAAACCTTGAAATTGGATTGATATCCATATTTCTTACTTAAATATGTCAATGTTGTAATAATTGCTTTTATTACATTTTTATATGGGTATTTTTGTGTTTGATTCATAAAATATATTTCATTAATTAATGTGAATGATAATTTACAATAATTGATATTTATAAGAATGTCATTCGTGTAAATAATATATATGTACATATGATTTGCATAATATTTCCAAGGAATGAAATTATGTATGAATTTGATTCACAATAATTCCGTTGATGTAAATTGGATTTGCATTTTTTGTGCTTGTGAATATGATTCATAAGCTAATAATGATAATGTGATTATCAAGATAATTGATTAATAAATAAAAGGCTACAACCATGATTATATTTAGTCAAATGGGGTATGTACAATGGTTGTACATATGGCACCATTATCTTGCGTCCTATCGAGAATAAGGTTCTTAATATTATTGCATTATTATTGATTACTCAATTAATAAACTAGCAATAATCTCATTCCATTTATGGAATTTTTAGGCATGTGCATTGACACATGATACAACTACCCTTGAATTGAATTCTTTGTTGATTTGTTGTTTGATTTATTACTTAAATTAATTGGAGATAAATAAGGAAGTAATTTTCTTATTGAATAAGGACTTGGTATTAAGACCTTAATCAATACTCCAAGGGCCATCATTGTACATGCCTACTTGAAGACAAAATTTTTCAATAGGCATGTATAATGTGTATAAAAAGAGAATAAGTCTCACTCTCTTTTACTCACTTGAGTTTGAAGATCCTAGTCTCTTAAGAATTTTGTGCCTTGGAGAAAGAGAAGAATCTTGAACGTATACAACTCATGCATGCATCTTCTGGAAGCCCTGTTCATGAAGATAATGTCCAAGTTTGGTGGAAGCAACACAATTCATCTCCGCACCCACGAGATAGACACCGCATATTGGGCTTGATTCAGGAGGTCTCACGCTTTAGAGACTCACGCTTCAAGAGGTAACCCTGATCTCATCTTAATATTCATTATAATATTTAAAATCTTATTAGAAAAATAGTCTCCCTAATTTAATACTTTTGCAAAAATACAAATCATTGTGTTTAAATTTCTTATTCATACAATAAACATACAATGCTTTATGCAAATAATTTGCTAATTTTCTGTGTTTGCATGATAGGGAGTTCATAAATAGTTTATTTACTCCCTTCAAAGATGTCCCCACAGATATCTCCATAAACAGAGGATGGATGTGAATATATGCTACAAGATCGTTGTGAGGTATCATGGATTGCATGATATGCACTCATCTAAACATCATCTAGGAAGTCAATGTTGTGAGTAGTTATATGTCAAATCCAAGAAATGGTGATTGGCTTGATTTGAAGTGGATTCTAAGAAACATGTCAGGTACCATTGGGTTCTGTCTTGAGTTTGGGAGGAGCACCGAGGTTGTATTAATCGGCTTTATTGATGATGACCATGCATATGATTGTGTCAAAAGAAGATCCATGACATGATATGTATTCACTACTAGCAGATATGTAGTTTCTTGGAAAGTAACTTTGTAGCAGTCTGTCACCTTATCTACCATGGAATTACCATATATGGTGGCAACTAATGGTATTAATGAAACAATTTAGACAAGAGGATTATTTTAGTGTGCTCAATCCTAGTCAAAAGACAGTTGTCATCTAATCAGAGTACCATACATCCGAGAAAGGACCAAATAAACCATGAAAGAACAAAACATAATGATGCCCACACCACTTCATTAGAAAATTAATTACACATTGTAATATTTAAATGAAGAATATCACCACAGTTGACAAACCAAAGATATATGATAACCAATCCAAGTTCCACTAACCAACATCACAACTTGCGTGAATTTGATTGATCTTTCCGGGGCATTGTGCCTTGTCCAACAAACAAGAGTTTTTCTTGCTACTTGTAGGTAGAGTTCAAGTCAAAGTGAAAATTTATTGAGATAAGATTTGAAGACTCAACAGATATGATCCGATACATTTTGTAAATAGATTTCCTGCCAATTCACCCAATGTTTTTTGGGAAACAGATATATTACGATCTGATATTTTCAAAAAGTTTGTAAACATTACGAACAACAACAAAAAAAAACAACTACAAAAATGCTACCAAACAAGGGACCCGAATCGTCCGTTGTGGGTCAAAAATTCACTAGAGTCTGTTGTGGTCGTGGGAACCGCTCGATATTATCGAGGGGTTCACACGTTTTTGCACTTTTTGTAAGCTTGTACCATGCAAAATTGTATGAATCGCTCGATCAAGATTGAACAGTTCTCACTGTTACAGTAGGCAGAGCACCACAACAAAGGATTTATCTGCTAAACACGACCTTATGCAGAGCCTCAAAACACTCTCGAATGACCGTCTGCCTCACTGTTAAAGGCCAACCACCCTGTTATCGTTACCGAGACAGAAACATGACTTAAACCGAGATTCATTAGAATTTCCATGCAAATTGTTTCAGATTAGTATTTTCTATCAGATCACATCCAACAGAAGAAGGCTCCACAAATTGACATACCGTACTAGACCTTGACCAGGTCTCAGCTGGATCTAGAATATTGAACTGGAATTATGCACAGTTGCAAATTATATTTATAAAGCTTTGGTTCTTCCTCCTTTCGACCCCTCACACAAATATTGCTGAGAACCTACCAGCATAACAAGCTACATGCAGGAACACGCTTGTTATCATGCAGTTCCTTCTACATTATGCCTCTTTATGGATTCTGTTGCCAATAGCTTTCAGCTGATTCCACTTTCTCAGGTGACCCTCTGCCATTGACTGATACCGTCTTTCCCTTTCTGTACGCAAAAAAAGAGAAGGGAGTGAAAGAGAGACCCCAAAAGAAAGAAGGTACCCTTTCCCTTCTCGTAACCTCTTCTGTCAAAGATTCCACCAAATCTGTACTATGGTCACTTGCTTTTGATATTTATGAGTTTCCCTGCCTTGCATTAGTTCCTACCAACCTATAAAACTCACCGACTTGCTCTTCTGTCTTTTCAGATTTTTTTGAATGGAGTTGGTGGGCAGCATGGTGGAGAAGCTCAGGCCTCTGGTTGGGAACTATGGATGGGATTATTGCATAGTTTGGAGGCTTTCTCACGACCACAAGTATGCAACTTCCCTGCATCACCATTGTAACTAAGATTTCCATTTCGTGCATTGTTTAATAATGGCAGATAAAACATGCAGGTTCTTGGAATGGGGTGGATGCTGCTGCAAAGGTGCTGACCCGTGCAACAACCATGGTGCGGAACAAGAGAAGTTCTTCCCTGCAGCAGCACCTTCTGATGCGGTGCCGTGTAGGGACTTTGTGTTTCAGCATCTACGAACAAGGGCTTGCGATGTTCTTGGATCGGTTCCTTCACTTCTCTTGTTGGAGTCTTCCGGGTATCAATACCTCTTAATCAATTTCGTTTGGAAACATGCCCGTGATTTTTATTTACTCCAATGTTTGACAGCATCCACGCCGAGGCATTGCTAGCAAATCAACCACAGTGGCTCTTCCTATCCAGTTCTCCTGTAGACTGCATGAATCTAGACGTGGGTATCTTATACTCAATCTAAGCAAATAGTGGAGACTGTTCTTGATTAATTTAGCAAACTTTTCCTTCAGGATGCTGTCACTATGTCGACGAAGGTACTGGTTCCAGTAGGAGGAGGGCTCGTGGAATTGTTTGCTGCAAGACAGGTCAGTATGCTTTCGAAATTTTCAAAACCCTAGAATTAAAACTGTAGCAGTTAATTCTCATTTGGTAAATATTAAATGGGCAGGAACCAGAAGATCAACAGATAATCGACTTCATCGTATCACAATGCATGCACCAGCAAGAAGCGGCGCCGACGACGACCTTCTTGAACTACCTCATGAAGAACAACGCCGGTACCAACATGGACTCCAGTGCCTCTCAACCGTGGGTCCCTCCCTCTTCCTGGGTCGATCTTTCCCTCGACCCATTTGAGGGATCTGCGGACTCCATCGCGTACACGGAGAAGCACCAACTGCCGGGCATGGACGGCGTGGTGCTGCCGTCGGACATGAGCAGCGATCAGCAGCAGGAGAAGGAGAAGAGGGAGATGATGAGGATGATGGGGGAGGGAAGGGCGGAGTCTGGGGGGTCGGACGGGAGCAACGTGCAGGGAGAGGAGGAGGAGGAGCAGCAGAAGATGGGGAGGAGCGGAAGGAAGCTGCACTCAAAGAACTTGCTTGCTGAGAGGAAGAGGAGGAAGAAGCTCAACGATCGCCTCTTCGCCCTGCGTTCCTTGGTTCCTATCATTACCAAGGTCTGTATCTTTCTTAATTTGCTTAGACCTTTTATCTTATATATGCATTGCCAGTTTTTACGATTTCTTTCATCTATCTTCTACAACCCTAAGGTGTGTCTTGGTATGCAGAATATCCACCATTTTCAAAGTACAAGACCTAGAATTTTTCAATTCCAAAAAAGATGGGTTAATCTATTTTTCTGTTCCAAGTGGCCAATATGATACCTATTTATTCAGATCCGATTTTAATTTTATATTTTCTTACTTTAATGTCCA
Organism: Ottelia alismoides; assembly: GCA_037367405.1. Taxonomy (NCBI): domain Eukaryota; kingdom Viridiplantae; phylum Streptophyta; class Magnoliopsida; order Alismatales; family Hydrocharitaceae; genus Ottelia; species Ottelia alismoides. Next base: position 40,148 of record JAZKJV010002343.1, on the reverse strand, counting down.
TTTCTTATGCATCATTATCAAGTTACTTTTCAAAATTCTTTTAACAACGATATCTCGTAGTTAACCCGTTTTTCTCTGTTTAAAATATAGTTATATAATGCCATTGCACTTTTTATTTTGCGACAGAACTCTATTTTACAAGTGTATCGTAAAATCAATCCTATCTTTTATAAGTCATAAGATTATAGTTGATATAAATATATTCCATAATATTATCAAACAAAATGTCAAAAGTTAGTCGTATCTTTTCCTTTCATAGCCTATATTAGTCGTATCTTTTCCTTTCATATCATATATCAATCCCACATTCATGATAAGCAAGTGCCACTACAAGAAAAATGGGTTGTAGCCACGGAATGTGGCTACGGAAACTTGTGGCTACGATAATTCCGTGGCCACTAGTTTCTCGTAGTTACAATTCCGTGGCCAAAGCCTCATACAAGAGTTGTGGTCACGACAAGTTCTGTGGCCACTTGTAGTGGCCATGATATATTCGTGGTTAGAGAACTCTCGCGACGAGACTTGTAGCTATGGCTATTGGCCACGACATGTCGTGGCCAGAGCCTAATTCCGTGGCCACAAGTTCTCAAATCTGTGGGTATAATTTCATAGCCACAACTTATTTTCCTTGTATATTCTAATAAAATCACATAGTATTCCATGATCTAACCTATCTACAAACCATATATCTTTTCAAGAAAAACCTTAATACACCAAAGTTATTTTGAGCGGTTGAATCAAAACCGAAGCGATCTCGTAGACAAATAATTGGCGACAATAGTTGTGCGAAGCCAGTGGTTGCATCATGTTGATGGATGAGGATCCTTTGCTGTAAAGAGGATTACCAGAGAGGTGTTGTAATACTCCTATTTTTTATTTTGATTCTAAAATATAACCTTATAGATTAATTCTTAGATTAATGTTGTATATATTCTACAAATTTCGCTCAAATATGAGCTTATTTACTGATTTATCTTAATAGTTTAAGATTCAGATCTCTTTTTTTAAGGAAAAAGGGCCTGCACCATATAGGCAAGTGCCCAAAAATTTCACCATTTATTACCAAACCATATTACATGCTTATTACACTTGAACTGGAACTAATGTTGACATCGTCCAACTTTCAGCTATTACATTTGCATGTGCAATAACACTCTCCACATGGAATCTGCCCTGCTGAATATCACTTCATTCCATGCCAACCAAATCACCCAAATGATCGTCATGCAACTCGATCTCTCTTTTTCCATACCACTCCTCCCCTAGAGATCCCCAATAGCTAGATGAGGTGTTCGTATTAATCGTCTGGTTACTGAAACGACTCCACATCTCAACCAAGCTACCCCATGTGAAGAAAAGATGGTCGGCATCTGATGACGCGCCTGACAATCGGGTTAAGTATGTAAATAAAATGGTCGTTGTGACCCAAATCACCAAGCGCGGTCAATCGAGAAAAATTGATAAAAACCACTCAGAAAATCAAGAAATTCAATGTAAGCGGTCTTCACTATTCTTTTTACCTGGTATAGCGATCCAGGGTCGAACACAAGGAGCACGATTGAAAAACTAAGTAGTCAAATTTCAGAGAAGCTAATTTTTAGTGGTTTTTGATTTTTTTATAATTTTTTAGAATTTTTAATATGTGAAGGAAAATAAAGAAAGTATAAACAAGCACACTTGAGCAATTTATTTAACACACCAAAAATCAAGCAAAAATTCAAGAAAAATTGTTTTTATGCTTTTTGGGTTTTTAAGTGTTTTTGGTGAATTTTTGGGGTTTCTATGACGGGTAAATTATTTTCTAAAAATCACACAATGCAAAAAGGGGAAGGTTCTGTCCAGCAAGGCTTAAGACCCAAAAATAAAATATTTAAGGATCTTAAAAGGCTCTGAAGGTAATTTTCCTGTATACTAGATAGACTAAGGAAAATTTAGGCACCCTAATTATTGTTTTTGGATTTTTAATTTAATTATTATAATTTTTATGAGTTTTTGAGGGTTTTTCAATTTTTAGGGTTTTTACTCAATGGAAAATAGCCAAACTTGGCTAGAAAATCAAACAGCAAGCAAACAACAGTATCTAATTTTTTTAGAATTTTTGGTGGGGATTTTATATTTTTTTGGTATTTTCAAACCTAGACAGTAGCTAAAAAGTAGGTTTTTGAATTTTTTAAAAATACTCAACGAAATCAAAAATGTCCTCAAAAATCCCTAAAATTCCACACCATGGCAGGAGCCAATGTGTCAAAATCTCATGGAATTTGGAGGTAATTTGATATTTTATTCAAAAATGAAAAGGGGGCACAGTGCACAGGGACGTAAGTGCAAATACCCGAGGATCTGGGGGCCCAGGTGCAAAATACCCAGCAAGTCACGCGTGTGGCGTGTGGCTGGGGCACTCAGGGGCCTCTTTGTAATAAAAACCCACTCCTGGGACCTTTTGGTAACTGGTACCAAAAAGTCCGAGGGTACGGGTGCAAAAGCCCACTAAAATCCGCACATGTCCAATAAAAACGCTCACAGGGGCACAACTGCAAATACCATAAAATATTTCTTCATTGCATAACAACCCAGATCTACAGGATAAAAGATGTAAAAAGCCCAACTAAACACGTGACGAAGCACGTGGTCACATACACACAGGGGCATACATGCAAATAAAACTAAGCACAAGGTCCATCATGCAATTTACCCTACGTAAATAAAGTTCTAAAAATATTTACAGGACTAGGACGAAAAAGACAAACTAAGAGGGGGGGCCTAAGTAATTTACCCCTTTATTCGGTCGACGGTCAGATGCGCGCCACGTGGTGGATCCAACGAGGGACGGCGGGCGCTCTTCTTCGGTGTCTCTTGGGCTCGATCGACGGTGGAGGCGAGGACACGTGGAAGATCTCACGGTGCTGGGCTCCGGTGCCTCTCTCCTCTGCTGCAACGGTCCGGATGAGCTCCTCAGATAGATCGACGGCTGCTGCTCCTCGAGGAATGGATGGCTGAGATCAAAACTGGATCGGAGGCGTCATCGGATGGTTCTGGAGGATGATGGAAGAACTCGACGCCGGCGAACTTCGCCGGCCTCCTGCGTGAGCTGCACTCCTCCTCAGCTGCTCCTGATGATCGGAACGGGTCCGCGGTGAAGCCCCGCAGCTGATGGTATTGTCCGATAGCCCAGCCGAGCCCTGGAGGGGCTCCGGCGAGGCTGGCGGCGCGAAGCTTCTGGCTGGACTGTAAGGGGGGCTCAAACGCCTCCCTTTGGACCTGCAAAGCAAACAGAAAGCTTCGCGGGTCGAGGGCAAAGTGCCTCGACCCAAGAAAGCGAAGTGAAGGTGGCTGGTGGGTCGGGGCGAAGGAGCTCCGGCGAGCGACGGGTGATGGAGCTCGACTCCCAGCTCCGGGGCGAGCTGGGTTGAGTGAAAGTGCGAAGAATGTGCGTGAGAAAGTGGCGAAGGTGATAGGGTGCTCCGATGATCGAGATATTGAGCGAGATGGCCGGAATCAGGGAAGCACGTCGGACGGTCGATTTGGGCGAAATCCAAAATTAGGCGAAATGGAAGGGCGAAAAGATTACCTGGGCGAAGCGGAAGACTGTGCTGGAGTGTGGCTAACTCCCGGTCGTAGCCTCGAAGGGCGTCAAGGCCTGAGGCTCGAGCTCCGGTCGAGTGGCGGAGCACGGCGGCGTGAAGCTGCCGGATCAATGGCCGGCCACCTACTCCTCGCTGCAACAAGGGCCAACGCGAGCTGTCACCTCGGTGGTTACGATGGAGGTCACGGGAGTGAAGGTAGGGAACCAAAGATGAGGCGCGGAGGCGGCGGAGGGAATTCTATATATAAGTGCAGGCCCGATTAGGGTTAGGCGACGACGGCTAAGGAAGGCATGGATTTCGCGGCAAAGAATCTGGCGAGGGATACGGATGATCGGCGAAGAATCCGGGCACGGGGTTTGCGTGGGCGACAGTCTGGGGACGCGTGGAAAATTCGGCAAAGGCGGGGCGGAGCGCATCTTCCAGAAAAGGAAGGAGTCCGCGGGGGAGTTGACCGGGGTCAACAATCCCCCGTGGACCAATCAGGAGCTGCCACGTAATCGATTTTTTTGTTTATTTAATTTAAGGTAGAAAAAGGCCGAATTAATAAAAACTTAAAACATGAAATATTTTTCTTTTATTTTTTTCTATTTTTTGGTGATTTTTAATTAATTTTTGGAAATAAAAATAGGGTAGCTATATATATAGGTATATGTACACTATATAGATTTTAATTTTTGAATTTTTTATTTGTTATTTTTGTGTATTTTTATGCCCATTTTATATTTTATTTATTTACATCATGAAATGAAGAACAACATGGTATTTTTATTTTATTTTAATTATTTATATTCATAGGTTAAATAAATAGTTATATACATTTATATACATGGTATATACACTGTATTTTTGTATTTTTAATTTTGTAATTTTTATTTGATTTTTGTTTTGTTTCTTTTTATTTATTTTATTTACAAAATATGCCATAGAATATTTACAAAAAGTTTAGAAAATAAATACATTTATTTTTAGGGTTAAATAAATAAGGAATGATGATCTATACACATGGTGAAAGGGCATTTTTGAATTTTTTTGATTTTTTAAATTTTTATTTTGTTTTTTTAATAGTCTCTAAATATACACAGAATATGTACAAGCATATTTTTGGGTGAGGAAAATATAATTTTATTTATTTACAGAAGTATATACACATGAGCTCCTATCTCCCTCTACTTTGTCTTTTATGCGGTCAGGCCCATGCTGAGCCCTCCCTTGGGTCAAGTTGCTCAATATTTATTCTAAATATTTCCCTCTTTTTCTTTTTACTCTTTATTCTTTTATTTTTGCACAAAAACATGCTAATTACAGGTTTTTACACAATGCATGCTTTTGGTAATTATTTGTATTTACACATATCTACATGTATTTGCAAAGGTTTTTGTAGCTAAAATATAAGAATAAAGAGTGATGAATGGGTATTCATCAGCATCCTCCACACCTTCCAAGCATCTTGCACATATTGGGTCCACGCCTTGGTTGAAATGAGCCAATCCCTCCCTCGTCAACGGTCTACCTTTCCTAAAGATCCACATGAAAACTTTCACTCGAGTTGGGGTCGTCCACTTCCAAATGCTCTTGCAATCTGCCTCACAACCTCATGGATCAAACTCCATCGAACCCCTTATTGCCTTGTATGCCTTCCCTACTGAGAAAGAGCCATCCCGCTAGGTCCGGCGATCCCATCCAACACTGGGCTCCCGAACCTCCTCAAGATCCTCAAGAAAAGTCGCAAGTTCCCCCAACATCTGATTTGAAAGTCTAGATCTAAAGCATGGGGAGAACGATTGTCCATCCTAGACTTCAGCCACCGAGCAATCTGGATTTTCCACCAGTGCCACCAAACGTGGAAATCTCACTACCAAGATTCCTCCGTCACTCCAGTCATCTTTCTAGAATCTGAAATCCATTCCATCACTAACTATCGGTCTTAAAAGAGGACGTATCTCTTGTGCCACCCTACATATACCCTACCAGAAGAATGACGGCGTGGCACCAAGATCCTTCTGGGAGGGGAATGATAATCCAGAGTCATAGATCCTCCTAATGAGGTTGCGAACCAAACTCCTGCAGTCCCCCAAATTCGTAGGACCTACTTGCATGGAGCACTTTATTCATCTCTTGCAAACTTCATATCTAAGATCGAATGTTTGACTATTAAGATTTGGATCTTGGGATTTAAGTTGCTTAGATTTTGTTCGAATGTTTGACTATTGAGAAAAAAATATCAAATAAGCTCATATTTGAGCGAACTTTGGAGGATGTGTAGATGATTAATCTAAGATTCAATCTATAAGGTTAAATTTTAGAATCAAAATTACAAAAAATAGAGATGATTGCAACACCTCAATTGTAATCTTCTTTTCAACATAAGATCCTCATTCTAACTTGGAAGCTCATTCCTATCTTATCTCTCATCCTCTCTTTCTTTGAGTGACCCAAAACCTACCTCTAAGTGACCCAAAGCCTACCTCCAAGTGACATCATAACATGTCAAACGATACTATCAAAATCCAGTGGCCTCATAGTCGAAGACAGTGTTACAAGGCCGTCGTGAGGCATGGAGGGAAAGGATGCATGTTTTAGGGGGATGCACCTGTAAGAGCTAACTTGACTTCCCTCTTTCCATTTTTCCTATAATTTTTTGAAAAATGAAATCGTGTAAATTCATCACTATATCCCTATGGTATTTCATTGAAGTTTCGTGCGAAACATAGACTCCTACGACCTCCATTTAAACGGGGTCAATTTCAACTATTCTATGATCGTTAAAAAATGATTGTCCAGATGGTGGTCGTAGGAGTCCATTTTTCATACGAAATGTGAATGACATAATATAATACTATAGTGATGAATTTTCGTGATTTTATTTTTCAAAAAAATTAAAATAGGAAAAATGGGGTGAGGGGAGCCAAGTTAGCTCTCCCTAGGGGGCAACCCCATTTTACCCATATATATATAGGGAAAATCGGGTTGCCCCCTAGGGGGAGCTAACTTAGCTCCCCCTACCTTATTTTCCCATTTTTTTGAAAAATTCTTCATGAAATTTTATCACTACATCCCTATATCATGTCATTCAAATTTCGTGCGAAACATAGACTTCTACGACCTCCAAACATACAGTCATTTTTGAATGGTCACATAATATTTGAAATCGACCCTGTCTGTATGGAGGTCATGAGACTCTCTGTTCCGCATGGAATTTGAATGATGTAATATATGGATATATTCATGAAAATCCACTGAAGCATTTTAAAAAATAATAAAAAGGGAGATCATGGGACGGGGGGACTAAGTTAGCTCCCCCTAGGGGGCAGCCCACCCCCCCCCCCCCCAACCGCCCACATACACACATGTACAGAGGGTTGATCGTGTGAGAGTCAAAAGCTGTGACAGCATGGGAGCAATGATTCTGGACCACTAAATTCTGGCCTCTCTCTCCTCATTGATTGCAGGAGGAAAGAGAAGAGCAGAATCTGGTGTTCTAGGTTGACTGCTCTCATGCTCTCATAGGATCAACAATCTCAATCTATTTCTCTCTCTCTTTCTCTCTCTCTCTCTCTCTCTCTCTCTCTCTCTCTCTCTATATATATATATATATATGGGATAATGAGGCCGAACCACCCCATTTTTTGATGATTTTTTTGTTTTTTTCAAAAATATTGTAATGTATTTTCATCACTATATCCCTCTAATATGACATTCCAATTTCGTCAGAAATAGAGACTCCTATGCCTTCCATCTAGAATAGGTAATTTTAACGATCTTAAAATTGTTGTAATTGACCTATTCTAGATGAAGGGATTAAGAGTCTTTGTTTCTGATGAAATTGGAATGACATATTAGAGGAATATATTGATGAAAATACATAATGATATTTTTGAAAAAAATAAAAAATTTGTAGGAAAATGAGGCGGGGCAACCTGTTAGCTGCCTTAAGGGGGCAACCCCATTTTCCCCACGTATATATAGGATTTTTAACCAATTGGCCTCAAATCTAAGATGATCCCACTTCCAGCAACTTCAACAATAAAGATGCAATCTTTAATAAGTAATATATATATATATATAGAGAGAGAGAGAGAGGATCCTACTCCACGGAGCAGGTAACTTACCTACTCCATTTTCATTTTTGTCATAGTTTTTATTTTTTTGAAAAATACATTCATGCATTATAACTATCTCTAATATATCATTCAAATTTTGTCAGAAACAGAGACTCCTACGGCTTCCATCCAGATGGTCATTTTTTAACGATAACGGATTTGTTGTATTTTACCTGTTATGGATGGATGTTGTAGGAGTCTCTATTTCTAATGAAATTTGTATGACATATTAGAGGGATATAGTTATGAAAATCCATGGAAGCATTTTTCAAAAAAAAAATAAAAAAAGTGGAGAAAATGAAAATGGAGTAGGTATGTTACCTACTCCATGTAGTAGGATCCCTTTCCTCTTACACACACATATGTGGGAAAAGGAGTATGCTCCCAGGGTGTAGCTAACTTACATGCTCCCACCCATTTTCCCCTGTATTTTTCTATTTTTTCTGAAATGAAACCTATTAGAATTTAGATCACAATATGTCATCACGATGTCATTAAAAATTCGATTTAATTCGAAACTTTTATCCCCTTCATCAAGACTGTCAAATTTTAACGGTCTCATAATTGCTGAAATTGAACCCCTTTAGATGGAGGGCATATGAGTCTCTGTTTCTGGTGAAATTAGAATGACATGTAAGGGGGATATATTGATGAATATACATATTTCCATTTTTTAAAAAATAAAAAAATAGGAGGAAAATGAGGGTGGGAGTAGCCAATTGGTTACACCCAAGGTGTAGCCTCATTTAAACATATATATATATATATATTGAAAGGAAAAAGGGTGCACTACCGTAGAGGCAAGCACCCAAAAAAATTTTATATTCACTATGTAAACATCATAGTTACAGAGTCCAAGAATCTCGAAGGATCTTGGCATGTTGTATTACATTTTCAACATAGTATCGCTCCCTCCTAAAATACACCCCATTCCTCGCAAGTCAAATCGCCTAGAGGGTTGCAGCTGATTGGATCTTCGTTGTTGTATGGCCACTTACCGAAGACACAACTGAATGCCAGAAAGATTGAAAATTCTGTGTCACGACCCCTGTGAGGGTTATCTCCCTCCATACCTCTTTTGACATTGGAAAAATAAAGAAAAGATGATCAATATCCTCCACCTCCTCAGAACAACGTTGGCACAAAATATCAAAATAATGGAACATTCTTGGCCTCCGAGCACTAGTCAGCAACCTCTCTCTACCCATCAGTCACATGAACACTTTGATTCGACGTGGGATCTTCCACCTCCAAATCTGTCCCAAGAATGGCATCGCAATCCCTGGATAAAAAAACAAAAGTTGTGTAGAGAGCCTTATAGGACTTCTTCACTAGGAATTTGCCATCCGACCATGCCCAATGGTCACGTCTTTCACATAGAGTTCCCAACTAAGAGAGCATATCTCTCAAACATTATAAGTCAACCATAATCTCATTGGATAACTGTGAATGGAATGGGGGTGACCAATTATTCCCATTCCATGCCTAGTAGAATCGTAATCTTTGATTCTCTGCCAACCCAAATAAGTTTGGAAAAATATCACGGAGCTTTCCAACTCCTGACAATCGTCATTCCAAAAACAGAAAGAACCTCCATCTCCAAGACATGGTCGCATCAACGGTGAAATCTGAGGAAGGATGAAGCTGACCCCACGCCAAAAGTTAGAGGGCTTAGATACACTGCTCGATCTCCAGTTCAGGGCCTGATGAATACCCATTCATCACTCTTTATTCTTATATTTTAGTTACAAAAACCTTGGCAAATACATGTATATTCATGTAAATACAAATAATTACTAAAAGCATGCATTGTATAAAGTTTAATAATTAGCATGTTTTTGTGTAAAAATAAAAGAATAAAGAGACAAAAGAAAAAGAGGGAAATATTTAGAATAAATATTGAGCAACCTAATCCGAAGGGAGGGCTCAGCACGGGCCTGACCGCATAAAAGCCAGAGTAGAGAGAGATAGGGAGCTCATGTGTGTAAATATCCCTGTGAATACAATATATATATATTCCTCTAAAAATAGAATAAAAGTGCTTGTACCTATTTGTATATATTTATAAATACAAAATCAAAACAAAAATTGAAAAATTAAAAAGAAAAATAAAAAAAACATTCACATGTAGATATTCACCTTATACATAGTCCACTTATCTATATTTATTCTAGCCTTGTAATTAAATAAATTAATTTTCATAAAAATTGTATATACTCCTTACTTTATGGTGTAAATAAATAAAATAAAAACCATAAAAATAAAAACAAAATAAAAAGAATAAAATTAAAAACCAAAAATAACTTTGTAAATATACCATGTATATACATGTACATATCTATTTATTTCATCCTTGTTTATAAATAATAAAAATAAAATAAAAATACCTTTTTATTCCTAATTTTATGCTATAAATAAATAAAATATAAAATAGGGATAAATATGTATAAAAATAACTAATTAAAAATCAAAAATCAAAACCCTATATTGTAGACATACCTATATATAGCTCTATTATGTAAATACCCTATTTTTATTTCAAAAAAATAATTAAAAATCACAAAAAAATAGAAAAAATTAAAACAAATATTTTTCGTGTTTTAAGTTTTCTTTAATTCGGCCATTTCCTATTTTATTTCTAAATTCTAAATCATTTTGACGTGGCTGATTCTCATTGGTCCACGGGGATGTTGACCGCCCGGTCAACTCCCCCCTGTGGACCACTTCCCACGGGTCGTGACGCCCGACCCGATTTCTCAGATTTTTCGCGTCACGACCCGACCTCCGTCTACCCAAACCCCGGGTCCCTCTCGTTCGTGCCAGATCCGACACCCTCGCCGGGATGCCCGCCTCGGGGTCCGCGCTCTGAGCTGCCCTACCCGATCGATTCTAGCCGGACCCCTGGCAGTATAAATCTCAAGCTCCGCCTCCCATTTCCGCATCTTTGGCTCATTTGCACTCCACCCAATGACCTCCATCGCCACCCTCGAGGTGACAGCTCGCCGGTTGCCGTGTTGCAGAGAGGATAGGGTGCTCAGACCTCAGATCCGGCGACTTAGCGTCGCCGTGCTCCGCCTGAAGGTAGATCTCGAGCCTCGGGCCTCGACGACCCGTGAGGCAAGGACCCAGAGCTCCTAGAGCTCAAGCCCAGTCGATTCGTCCACCCAGGTAGCCTTAGTTCCCTTTCTTTTTCTTTAATTTTGATTTTGCCCCAAATCTCGTCGTCACCGTTCCCCTTCGATTCCGGCCACCTCCGCCTTCGATTCGATCATCGGACCATTCCACCACGTTCACCTTCTCCCCGCCCACGTTCTCCACCCATCCACTCAACCCAGCTCGCACAGGAGCTGGGGTTTCGAGTTCCTCCGCCGTCACATCGCCGGAGCTCGACCGCCTCGCCGCACCGATCATCTCCACCACCTCTAACGGGGTCGAGGCATTTTGCCCTCGACCCGTGAGTTTGTTGCACACCTTTGCAGGTCCCAGGAAGCCCATCTGAGGGCTTCGACATCCAGGTGCACGAGCCCGACCTCTGTCGGACTCACCTGAGCTCCCCAGAGCTCCGTCGAGTCATCGGAGGCTACCAGTCGACGCGGGAAGCCAAGGAGCTTCTTCTCCGATCATCAGTGGCCCGCGAGGAGGTCGGGAGCGCACGCAGCGAGCCGGCAAAGGTCGCCGGCCATTAGTTCTTCCTCGACCTTCAGATACCGTCGGATCCCCTTCCAGCTCCAGTTTGCATCTCCGCCGTCCATCTGAGGAGCCACCAGCAGCATTCGATCTTTGGAGGAGCGATCCGGACCGTCGGCTCAGCGAGGCTCAGCCACAGCGCCTTCCCTGTCGTTCGATCTACCACGTGGCGAAGTCGCAGTCGTCGATCAGCATCGAGGGTTCCTTGCTGAGGCGCCACCCGTCCATCCACCATCCAATCCACCACGTGGCAGCCATCCATCACTCGCATTAATAAAGGGGTAATTGCTCTTAGGCCCCCCCTATTTGCTTTATTTCGTGTTTAGTCCTGTAAATATAGTTGTCAGTTGTTTTTATTTTGGTACTTTTGCATCTAGGACCTCGTACTTATTTTATTTACATGTATGCCCCTACCTGTAGTGGATCACGTGCATCGACACGTGTTTATTTGGGTTATTTGCATGTTTAGCCTTGTATTTCCAGGGTGTTAATGAATGAATGAAACTTTTAGTTAATTGCATATATACCCCTGTGCGTGGTTTATTTGTGCATGTGCGTATATTTTGGGTATTTTACACTAAGACCCTCGAACTTCTAATACCTGTTATTAAATAGTCCAAGGACCTTAGTTTATTTGCAATTAGGTCCCTGGGTGCCTAGGTCAAGCGCCTCGCGCGTGAAACCATGGAAATTTTGCACCGGATCCCCTGTAACTTTCACTATTTGCGTACAGGTCCCTGTGCACTGTACCTTGTTTTTGATTTTTAATAAAATAGCAAACTAACTCCAACAACGAAAATTGGACACATGGCTCCTGCCATGTTGTAAAATTTTCTAGAATTTTTGGAGACATTTTTGATTGTATTTACTATTTTTAAAAATTCAAAAACACACTATTTTGTTATTGTCTGAATTAAAAATTCACGAAAAAATATTAAAACTCCTCTAAAAATTACAAAAAAATAGTTAGTATGTATTTTGCCTTGTTTGATTTTCTCTATTTTGGTCATTTTTCATTATATAAAACCCATAAAAATTGCAAACCACTAAAAACCGCATAAAAATTCTAATAATTAATTTAAAAATCCAAAAATAATAATTTCAGTGCCTAAATTTTCCTTAGATTTTCTAGTTTTCAGAAAAATTACCTTCAGACCTTGATAGGGCATTTATCTATTTTATATTGTCCCTCCAAGTCTGACTGGACAGCACCTTCATATTTTTGCATTGTTTTATTTTTAGAAAATTAAATAAAAATCAGAAAAATACCAAAAATTACCCAAAAACAGTAAAAAACATAAAATACATAAAAAAAATTTATCTGAATTTTTGAGTGATTTTTGATACATTAAATAATTGTTTATAGTTGGTTTTTTTATTGGTTTCTTTATTTTCCTTATTAATTAAAAATCCAAAAAAATTTATAAAAATTAAAAATTCCACCAAAAATACATTTCTTTTATTTTCTTTTTTTTAGACTACTTCGTAGGCCGCAAGGCCATCACGTGCTCCTTGTGTTCGACCCTGGTTGCTATACCAGGTTAAAATAATAGCAAGACCGCTATTTGAGTTTGAGTTGATTTTTATCCGATTTGGTGGTCTATTTTTCTCGATTGATCACCCGAGTGATTGAGGTCGCAACGACCGCTTGAGATACACCTGATTTACCTCGCTCGCTCGGTTTTGTGGTCATCAGGGCCCCTGAAACTCTATATATTTTTCGTAGCAAAGAACAAGTGAGGTCAGAGCCACTGCCCCAAGTACGGACAACCCATTTTACTATAAGGGCCCTATTCATTACGTCTAGATCAAGGACACCAAGTCCACCATCATCTTCAGACAGAGTGACAATCTTCCACCCAACCAAGGGCACACCTTTGGAGTCACCAGATCCTGCCTAGAAAAAACAACACATCAACGTCTCCAAACGATTTCGAGTCCCGACCGGAAGAAGCCTAGATGACATATAGAAAATTGAGATGGTAGATAAAACCGCCTTCAAAAGGACCTGACGTCCCTTGAGAGGCATGAGGTATGCCATCCAGCAAGTCTTTGTTGCACTCGCTCCATCATGGGCATCCAATCTAACTGGCGAAGGCGTCCAGACACCAGGGTTGGGCCCAAGTAGTTGAGAGGTAGCGCCCCATGGTGGGAACGTAGAGCTATCCCACACTCCATTACTTCTTCCTCCGGTATACCAAACGGGACGAAGACAGATTTGTCACCATTAATCTTGAGGCCCGAGATATCTCCAAATAGATCCAACACAGTAGCAATCCCATTCGCCTATCGAGCACCTCCTTCCACAAAGAAAATCGCATCATCCGCATACTGAAGTAAAAGGATTAACAAACCATCTAGATGATACCCGGCACATAAGTTCCCATCCACTGCTCTGCATGTCATCCTTGATAAAGATCAACCACTAAGACAAAAAGTAAAGGGGCCAGAGGGCACCCCTGTCTGAATCCTCTATGAGGCTGGAAAAAGCTGCCTTCCTGTTGCCCATTCACTAAAACCGAAATTGAGGTTGTAGTTACGCATCTTTTTACCCATTTAATCCAACCGTTTGGGAAACCTCGCCTCGAAAGAGACACCCAAATGAATCTCCAGTTGACACAATCATAAGCCTTAGAGAAGTAAACTTCCAAAGCATCCCCTTGCTCTTCTTCCTTTTTCAATCAGCAATAATTTCCGAAGCAATGATTACCCCATCCATCATATGTCTTCCAGGAATGAAAGAAGTCTTTGATTCGGCAACAACCGAGCCCAAGACCTAACGCAAGCGATTTGCGAGTACCTTAGCGACTATAAGGTAGATGGAGTTTGAGAGGGAAATAGATCGAAAATGATTCACACATCAAGCTACCTCCTTCGGAAGTAGGAAGATGGACAAGTGGTTCAACCGCTCAAAGCCTTGGTTTTCCCTCCTCAGCTCCTCCACCACTGCCAACACGTCCTTCTCCACCAAATCCCAGAATTCATGGAAAAATAAGACTGGAAAGCCATCCGGTCCGGGAGACCCATCTGCATTAAGATCAAAAGTAGCTGCCCAAACCTCTGCACGGGTAAAAGCGCAAACAAGCCTGACAGACTGCTCGTCAGAGATCAAGGGAATGTCCCTACCAACCCATCGTGTGCCGCCCATCCAGATCCTCCTCGATACCCCATGAAAGTGGTCAACCACAACTGATCCGATGGTGTGATCCCATGCCACCTGGATACCTCCCACCTCAATGGATCGGATATGGTTGTGTCGCTGCCTTCCACTAGCAGTCGCATGAAAGAACATTGTATTTGCATCTCCCTCCTTTAACCAAGTTTGCCTAGATCTTTGCCACCACTCGATCCCACGCTTGTTATCCTCTTCCATTAGTATCTTCCATTTTTCTTCCTTTAATTTTCTCTCCTCTATAGTTAACTCACGAGAGTAATCAAGAGCGTCCAATCTTACAACCTCTGATTGGGTTGAGTTTCTCCTCTCCTCCTGCAATGCTCGAATCTCCTGATGAAAAGACGTCAACAAATGTCTCAAATCTTTGAGGCAAGATGCCATGTCCCCCGATGCAGCACCAGTAGTCGGAGTCTCCTGCTAGCAGTTGATGACATGCCTGATAACTCGGGTTAAGTATGTAAATAAACAATGGTCGTTGTGACCCAAATCACCAAGCACGGTCAATCGAGAAAAATAATTTCATAACCACTTAAAAGATAAGTAATCAATCGAAGTAAAGATAAGCAGTTTTCGCTATTCTTTTTACCTGGTATAGCGACCAGGGTAGAACACAAGGAGAATGATTTAAAAATTAAGTAGTCAGATTTCCAAGCTAATTTTTAGTTGTTTTTGAATTTTTATTTTTTTAATATTCAAAACAAGCTCAAAAGATAAAAGCACACAACACCACACTATTTTTATATTTTTCAGAATAATAAAAAATGCTTAGAAAATTATAGAAAAACTTTTTTTGTGTTTTATATATTTTAAAATATTTTTACTAATTTTTTCAAAAATTTCTGATGTTCCTGTGATTTTCTAAAAATCAAACAGTGCAAAACAAGGCAAACAGTGCACAACCGAGAGTATTTTGCAACTTAAATATTTTAAGTGCCCAATACTCCTGAAAAATATTTTTAATATAAACTACCGAGAAATATCTATAATCAAAATCTGAAATCACAATTTTTAGATTTTTTTAGAATTTTCTACAATATTTTTAAGATTTTTCATTTTTCATATTTTTTGGACTTTTATAAAAAAGTTAATGCATCAAAATTAGAAAAACATTAGAAGACAATAAAATACACCTACATTATTTTTTGAAATTTTTATGTAACTTTTCGAATTTTTATGAATCTTCAAAGTTTGGGAAGGTAAAAAGACATTGTTTTTGATTTTTTAAAAAAAATTTATCAAATGTCAACCAAAATTCATGAAAAATTTAAACAATGATGAGAACTACAACAGAAGCATTCACAATTTTTTGAATAATAAAAATATTTATTCCATCAAGAAGAACATGCAAAGTAAGTATGGAAATACAGAAACTAAAATGTAATTTCTCAAAGTTATTGTTTGAAAAGATAACAGAATTAAATGCATCGGAAAGCTTGCAATTTATCCAGTAAGCATGTGCGGGGCACGTTACTTGAATGTGGATCAGGGGCTTATTCGTAATTTTTCAAACTTCCGAGGGGCTGGATGTAATTTGCCAAAGCTTTTTTTATTTTAAAATCAAATCCCGAGGGCCTGTTTGGTTACAGGGTTGGGCAGGGTTGGATTGAGCTGAGTTGAGCTGAGTGAATAGTAATTTGTGAGGAGGAAGTATCTTTGTGAATAGTAACGAGGGTTGGGCCAAGTCTGCTCAACCATGCAACCAAAGAGGCCCCTGGGGCTTCCTTTTCCTTCGTTCACAAGGTAAGGGCACAGTAGGGGAATGGCGCCGCCAAGGGGGAAGATGGCTGGAGGGGCATACGGGCTCGGCGGCAGGAGCAGGGCCGTGCGGCGGGGGCTGTGCTTCCGCGGAGGGAGGAGCGCAGGCGGGCAGACGAGGAGAGGGGCTCGAGGGTGGAGGTGCGCAGCAGGGGTCGGACACGGGGCCGCCCCTCACGCGCGGAGGCGCAGGAGGAGTAGTGGGCCGCGGGACGCCGGGGATCGGCGGAGGGGCGCTGGCGCCTGGACGCCGCGTTGGGCGGAGCGGATGGAAGGGGACATTGCTTGAAGGGTCGTACGGGCTCGAGGTCGGCCTGAGCGCGGGAGCGGCTGGGCGGAGTTGGGGGACGCCGCGCGCTGGTCAGAGCGGATGGGAGCGCGGGCTGCGTGCCGCCCAGGTGCCCGGGCGGAGGATCTCGGCGAGGCGCTCGGGGCAGCGCACGCGCGGGGGGAGGGGGGTGGGGGCTGATCGGCGGAGGTCCGGCACTGCCGCCTGTGCGAAGGTGGCGCAGCGTGGCTGCTATTTTTTTATGTTTTTTATTTTATTTTATTTCCTGCAAAATAGATATAAGAGGAAATGTATTTTTTTACTCTGTATTTGTAAACAGTAGAAATAAACAGACGGAAATTTTTTAATTTTTTTGCTTAAAAATGGTAAACATGAAGTACAAATGAGAAAGGAAAATTCTTTTTTATTTAATTTTTTTATATTTTTTTATTTTCCTCCAAAACAAATGTGAGAGAAACTAAAAAAATAAAAAATTTATTTCTTTTTTTAAAGTTTTCTTGTAAAAAACAAATGTGAGGTAAACAAGAAAAATAAAATTATATTTTTTATTTATACACAGAAATGGGATGTGTGAATGGGAGGATCTCGACGAGATGAAAGAATGGATCCGTGGCTTCGATTACCGTGTGTGATCGGAGGTGATTGGTCGTATGAAGTAGAAATGAAATGCGAGGGATCGAGATGAGGTGAAAATTTGGTGTCGGATCGGAATCAAGTGTGATGGAATTTTTTTGATGATTTTAAGATACCTAAAGATTAATGAAATAGAGGCAAAAATTTAAACTACGATTTTACCTAGGAAAAATGGTAAGAAATAAATTGGATCTCACCTCGGGGTTCGGAAATGCCATGATGGCCTCAATGAAGGCTGATTTGTTATCACCGGACGGCTCGTAGGTTAGGCACCCTTCTTGAACAAGACGGTTCTCGGAGATCGGGCTCCTCTCCACCAAAGATTGATCCAGAGTGAAAGGAGGAGCCCATTAAAAAGAGAAGAAAAATGAAAAAGAAAAGTATATACACTTAAGTAATTTTTTTGTTGATAAAATTAATAAAATAATTTAATTAATTAATTAATTAATTACAAAATTCGGAATTAAATAAATTAAATTAATTAAATAATTAATGGAAATCAATTAGCCACCTTAACAGTGGCTATTAAAGGCATAAAATCAAATCCAATATATATGGTATGTTATAAAATTAAATAATTAAATTTAAATATAATTTTTGTAATTAAACAAAATTAATTTATTAATGTGAGAATATTTTAGTTTTTGGTGATTTTTATTTAAGTTAGTTGTATACACATATTATACACATATAATACAATATACACATATGTACAAATAATGAAATGATTTTTAAAACACATTTTTCTAAAAATTTATTATTTATTTATTTTTTATTTTTAATGAAAATAATATTTACAAATATGTACATTATGTATATAAAATAAATATGAATAAATATGTACAATAAATAATGGTGAAATTGCACAAAACACCCCAGAAAATCGACTTTTTACTCGTAACTCCAAAAATTATGAAGTCACATCCATTTTAAAGATAATTTAATTTAGAGTATAATGGAAGTGAGGTTGATTCAATTCGAGTTCGTATGGAGCCGAAATTGGTATTTCAATGATCGCATTATGGCTTTTTCTGAGGGTAATTATTTATAATATGTACATTATTTTTATTTTA
The DNA here is from genome assembly GCA_037367405.1 of Ottelia alismoides. Classification (NCBI taxonomy): domain Eukaryota; kingdom Viridiplantae; phylum Streptophyta; class Magnoliopsida; order Alismatales; family Hydrocharitaceae; genus Ottelia; species Ottelia alismoides. The sequence goes on along the minus strand of JAZKJV010002343.1, from coordinate 21,852 downwards.
CAATTACTTTTATTATTTACAAAATATTTTTATTTACAACTTTTGTTTAAAAAAATAATTAATTTGAGGTCAAATTATGTACAAATAAAATAGTACAAGTTTTATACAAATATACAAGGAATTTATGTACAAATTGTTTTTGCATTTTTAGATGAAAGACCATATCTCCCCCTACTTTATTCCTGATCGATCAGGTCAAGTCTTGATTTTCTCTCAGGGTTTGGATCAGCCTATATTTAATTTATAAACACGTCCTTTATTTATCTTTTCTTTTTCTTTTCTTCTTTATTCTTTTATTTAAGCACAAAATGTGTTAAAAATGCATAATTAACAAATGCATGCACAATGGTAAAATTATGGAATTAATGGGTATTTACAGGTGTTTGACTAAGAAAATGAAGTTAAAATAAAAGTTTAAAGGCGATGAATCGTGGATTCATCATTCCCTTATACTTTACCTTTGCTCGTCCCTTAGCAAACACTTATTTGAAAACTAAGTGAAAACAAAAATAAAGAAAAGAAAAAGGAAAGAAGTTAGAACAATGTTGACTTTTAAACTTATCTTCATAAAATATAGTCTGGAGCTCTGTCGGACCTTTTGGATTATTAGTGTGCCAGAACCTTATTGAGAAATGGATTTAAAACCTAACAGCCTCTAAGTTCCACAAGACTCCTATTCAGATCTCCTCAACAGTCAGATCAGAACAAGTCTACATACACAAATTCTTATGACTATGAATTCTTACTTGTACGGTGTAAGTGAATTATAGCTCCTCATCTCAGAAGTAACAAAGACATAGTCTCTCTCAATAAGGTAACTCTAATCCCCTGGTCTAGCAACTCTTACCTCGAGGAGAGGGGATATTCTCTTCTAAGTTCAAGTACAACCAACTCAAGAAGAGGGGATGGAGAAGAGAATGGACGGTAACCAATGTAGTTTCCTATTCTTGCGTGTATGACCAGTGTAGCCATGTCACCCGTTGCAAGCTCACAAATATTTGACTTTAAAGCTCTTATTCTTTTTTTCACTTGTATATACACTTCGACAGGCATTTTACTTTTCAATCAGGCCTGTCCACTTTTGGAGATTCTGTATTTTTTCGATTTTTTTTGAAAATATATACAAGGTGCAGCATGCACATAAGGAGTTTTTCCTCTTGAACCATAGACTAGCCCTCTTTTAAAGCATTATTGCAACCCCACAACTCCTGTCTTTAGACCTCAACATCACCAAACCAGGTTGAGACGCACTTCCCTCCTTGGAGGAGGACGAGAGGTTCCGCTTAAATGTACTACCCTCGTATGCTACCCCAAGCCAAAAGATTATGCCCCCTCACTACCTCCTCCATGAAGATCAACGTGTAGAGTGCTTTGTCCAAGGTAAGCCATGGTCTGAAAGAATCATGCGTGTTCCAGACTTAGTTTAATTGTCAATACTATCCTTAAAAATGCACATGCCAATGCAAGAAAATATGTACAATGCAAAGAGAAAATAAAATCTTTTTGTGAAATAATTTTTAAAATTTTGAATTTTTTATGGATTTTTGAAAAATGATGCACATGCAAAAGTTTTTTTTATACAAATAGTTAGAAATATATACAAGTATATAAAAAAGTTTTCTTTGATAAGCATTAGGGATTATATACACATATTTACAAAGAAGTGAGCCAATTATTTACAAGAGTCATAAGAAAGAATTTACAACTTGAGTGATTTATACAAGTATATACACGGTTGGAATTTCTTCATCCTTTTTTTCATTTTTAATTATTCATTTTTTTAATTTTTGAGATGCATATATTCCTCAACTTTATTTTAAAATAATTTTACAAATAATTTTGAAAACTATAGTCCAAAATAATTTTCACACAATTTTGCAATCATTTGAAAACAATTTTGCAAACATTTTTCAAACAGTATATATAGATTTTGTAAATAATTTTTCAACTATTTTTCCAAACATTTGCAAATAGTTTTACAAAATCATTTTTTCACACAAAGAGAAATTTTTTTACAATCCACAATATTTTTACGAAGGTTGAAAATATTTTTCAAACATTTTTCAAATAGTTTTCAAAAGATTTTTTAAATAGATTTTCAAACTACTTTCAAAATATTTTTCAAAATATTTTAACCTAACTTATTAGTCAGTATGTACAAGAAAAAAATTTGAGGAATTTTCTGCATCTTTTTATTAGTTTTTTTACATAGTATTTTAGCCATATTAAAAATATGAAAGTACAAGTTATGGCTAAAGTATATATACAATATATACGACACCCCCTATACTCAGCTCGAACTATGTCCTCATAGTGATCAAAGAGCTGGAAAGAAAGACATAACTCGTGCCAAGTTTAGAAAAGTGAAAATAACAGTATTACAACGATGAATAAAAGACTAAAATCAATAGAATTCGATGATCCCCCTATACTTAGGATCAAGTAATCCTAAGTACAGAAGACTGTGCAACGGGAAAATTGAGGAGTAGAATGTACTGGGTTTACCTTCCCTATACTTAGGGTAAAATATCCCTAAGTATAGGCAGCAAAACAGAGGTAAAAAAGAATCAAAAGAATAATCGCAAGTCTGAAACCCCCACATACTTAGGGTAAAGTACACCCTAAGTATGGCAAAATCACAAGATGAATATGGGGTGTGAGAAAGAGTGTATGATATGGACAGATGGATCTATACAGATGTGATCAATGTTGAGGTGCCTCTCAACAAGCGCTAGAGTTTACGCCCCTAGATGAGCGCAAAGGCTAGGATAACACAGTATCAAGGTTCAGGACGACATCTGTGAGGTGAATACCGTACTGTCGTTGCAGTCTCAGTGACATCCATGTAAACAATCAAGTGGGTGTTTGCTACTAGGTGAAGATATGGGAAGATGAAATCGGGCTCCGATAGCACAAAAGAAATCGTCGGCTCAAGATCTGAATGGAGTGAAAGGGTAGAGCCGAAGAAGTCGAACGTGGAGAAAGAAGGATCTATCAGTGAATCCTCCACGTCCCTCACAGTCTCAAGTAGATAAGGAAGATCACGATCAGGAGACTCGGTAAAAATGTTGATATCCGATGCATATAATGTAGATAAATCAGTGAAATCATCGACTACCTCAAATATTGGGTCATCCTCGTAAGGGTCGTCGAGGAGAGAAACCTCAAACTCATGATCATAAATATCAAAATACTCGGTCTCGTGATCCGACAGATCAGATGCACTCCCATAAAGTGAAGTCGAGAACACATGGTCTGTGACATCCTCCCGCAGATAACCCTCGGGGAGCAAGCTGAATCATTAGGGAACTGGGGATCTATGCTGTCAAATATCATGTCCTTCAAAAATGTATCGGCCTCATCAAATGGGAGGACACAAGACTCAAATATGGGACTATCAAGGTCTGTCAAATCAACAACCAGTCCCTCATCAAGCTGTCTATGCTAAGATGAATCCAAATATATCTCTGAATCTGAGAAGATCTCCTGAAGAAAAGACACTGACTCAATTGGACATGGACACTGGAATGACTCAAAGGATGACTGAGATGTGGGTTCCTCCTCTATTTCTTGAGATACTAGCAGATCTAAAATCCAAGAATCCTCGATGTGGAAGTGCAGGACTCGCTCAAAATCTGATTGTGAATCCAATGTAAACTCGACCAATGTCCGTCTCTGGAAACTCACAGTGGTAGTCAACACATCCATCAAATAAGAAGTAGTAGCATCCATATCCTCTAATTTGTGTGTACCGTCTGAATCTGCATGATGTGTCACACACTCATCTGGTGTCATCTCTCCCTCGTGTGTTGTCCCTAATAAATAATCTCTTGATAATGGGATGTCTGAAAGTGTATCCAAGATGGTTTCAATTAAATCCAGGTCGGGACTTTGGTGTGAACCACCATATGAGGTAATGACGTATGTAATCTGCTCTGCAGTCCTCCCCCTCATGGCGATGTGGATAAGGTCAGTAATTGAAAATCCATGAACTGGAAATCGCCTCAAAAGATCATGTAACCTCAACCATGAATCTATCAATGGCTCCTGGGGGTCAACTAAAAAATCACGAATACAACCGCATCAACTCTTCTCTATGTTGGGGGTAAAATTTATGCAAAAATAATAATTGTAAATCTCCCGATGTAGCAATTTTCCTTCCCAATCATTTGTGCTAACTCTTGGTTCTACTCTGAAGTGTAAATGGGAAGGTGGCCAAAATCAGTTCCTCAGAAGTGATATCAGAATATGATCGTGATCCACAAATATCCTCAAACTCATCGATATGCAAATATGGTTCCTCGTGTACTTCTCCTGAAAATTTTTGCAGTAGATCAATGAACTCTAAATCCAGAACGAAGGGGCTCAATGTAGAAGCGGAGTGCGCTTCTTGATCGGTGTACTTATCCATCATCTCAGGATTAAAGTCATGTAAAGCTTGCAACTGCCCCATTTAATATCCTATGGAATGCACTCTCATCTCAATAATGTAATCGCCCGGGTTTTGTATCTGGTCAATCTGAACTCTTCGGGCGTCATTCACAAATGTACCAAGAAAGAAGGTGGGTAGGGAGAGGAAGATGGGATATCGATCGGAGTTCCGGCCTCCCAAGAGAGAAGCTGCGAAATCCGGCTGAAATGGAATGTGACCAATCATGACGAGAAGGAAGGAGTGGAGGACAAAAGTATGATGAAGGGAGGGAGGGTGGGAGAGATGTAAGGTGGGAAGGTAAGAAGAGAGATAGAAAGTGGCTGCTAATGATAGAGGATAAATGTAACCGACTCATGCCAAAGACATACAAATACAATGCAAACCCCCAATTCACCAACTCTACACAATGTGAAGACCGTGAGATTTGGTCTTTTATCTTTTCAATTTTAGAGTTAATTGATCAGACAAAAAATGTACAAACACTTAGGAGGCTTATATAGGATTTGTGCACTATTCCTTAGTGTGTACGTGAGCAATTAAAAATGTAAACAATGAGGGGATTGCTCTCCCAATACAATGAGGAATCAGTTACGTTTAATTTTAGAGGTCAAGTTCAATTAGCAATCCCATTTTTTTTATTTTTGATTTTCACTTTTTTTGGATTTCTTTCAAACAACGCTTAACGAATTTTCCAATTTCCTCTTTGATTATTTTGAGTCGAAAACAGGGGGAAATTCGAAAAAGTCAATGCACGGTTGATGAATCCACGTTTCATCATCTTTATTCTATCATTTTGGCCTGAAAAACCCTAGTAAGTGCGTGTAAATAGCATTTATTCATGCATTTTAGCATTCATGTATATGTATGTAAATATTGTATAAAATGCGGTTCTTAAAGCCAAAATTATAGAATAAAGAAAAGAAAAGAAAAAGAATAAAATATTGTAAATATTTTATGACCCGAAACCCCGAGACCTAGGCATCTTGATGAATAGGTCGACAAGGAATAAAGTAGGGGGAGATAAGGTCAGAAATACAGATAAAATAGCTATACTTTTTATTCATTCTTTATTCATTTTGGGACCTATTTTTGGTTCCACTTTTTGTACATCAAATAAAGAAACTTTGTACATGAAAGTTGTAGATAATAAAATAAAGAAAAATACAAAATTGATTTCACAGAAAAATAATGTACAGATAAAAAGTTATGGTCTGAATAAAAGTCCAGAATCCCAACTTCCCAGACCCGTATCTCACAAATAAAGACTCCAAATGCAGCGTACTCACCTTTAATTGTATATAGAAGAAAATAATCTAATTAATGGTGGTGGTTTCGCATTCAGCGGAGCTACGGTTTGAAAGTTGACTTTTGGACCCCTATTGTACCTTGTACATATTAAAATATTCAATTTATTATTTATTTATTATTTTTATAATTTTATATTTTTATAATGTTGTAAATAATACTTATAATAATTAGGTGCATTAAAATCAGAATAAAAACATAAATAAAATGCAAATAAAAATACTTGTATATATTATAATATATAGGTATCATACATGAAGCTATACCTATACAAATAACATTTTCATTTTATTAAGTGTATAAAATATATCAGAAAATTAAAATAAAAATATATTTGTGTAAATAAAAGTATTCTATAATTTTATAAAATACTAAATAAAAATAATAAAAATAAAATACCTAAATAAAAAAATAAAATACTTAAATATATAGATATAGATACCTATAGGGGTATAAATGCAAACTTGTAAAAATAAGTCGCATAAAAATAAATAAAAATCACTATAAAATAATTTATAAAAAAATAAACATTTTTTATTTTATGACCAAAATTTAAATAAATCATCTTCTATTTCTTATTGAATTTCTAAGTTTTTTTTACCAAGGTTTTTTCTGGTTGGTCCACGTGGACCAACCAGAGCTTGTCCTTGGTTGACCTCGGTCAACTCTCTGACCGAGGTCTGGCCATTGTCAGAGTGCATTTTCCTTGGACTTCGCGGATTTTTCCAGGCCAAATCTTTCACCGTTTGGCCTCGGTTTCTTCACGACTTTTGAAGATCTACCATCCAGCTACCACGCCCAAGCATCATTTTGGCATTTTGACCAAAGACACGCCCGTGATCTTGCCTCGAAAGTCGCCACTCGTCCAACTTTCAAAAACGACCCATCTTCTTCCATTCCCTCTTGATCACTCTTCCACCGCAAAAGCCCGCGTCTAGACCCTCGTCTGGACTCCTGGTGACAGCAGGAGTGCGGAGAGCTTCTCAGCTGGGCGATTCGGCGTCGAATCGAGCTCGATCCCCTTGCCGGAGTCCTCGCCGGAGGGCACCTTGTGCGCACGCAGGTGAGGTCCTTCTTTCTCCCTTTTTCTTCCTTTTCTCAAGTGTTCTGCTGTCAACTAGGCACCAGTGAGTGTTCTTTAGTCAAAATCATTGTCCGAAGGCATCATTTCACCCACGAATCTGCTGCGGCCGGCATCGAGTTTCGCCGGCCGTACCTACCATTTCCTACACCCGGTCACCTTGAGCATCACGCCACGAAGTTGGGGCATTTTGCCCCCAACTTCATCACTCATTTGTTTTGCAGGTCAGGAGCTAACAGACCCCCTTCAGGGGTCGATTTTTGTCCAAGACCAACCGCCTGGGCGCGGCTGCTCCTCCGCCCTCGCGGGGAAGCTGTAGTGCCTCTCCGTCCTTCTTCGCGCCCTCAGCCAACTCGGAGTGCTGCCAGGAGCCACGCGGCCCCTTTTTGCGCCCTCAACTGTCGACGGAGACGAGAAAGAGGGGTCGGGGAAGCCCCAGCGCCGCCGGCCCCCCCTCCTGTTCTTCGTCATCCTCTTCGGGCCGTCGGATTCGGCTAAGTTCGTCCACGCCGATCATCTGCCGTTGATAGCAATTCCCCCTCCAGCCGTTGGATCGCAGCAGCACATTTGATCTCAGCCGTCATAACCCGAAGGGGTATCGCCCCTTCCGCGCGCCGACACGTGGACCCTGAAGGCTGCGCACCGTTGGTTTGCAAGCAGCTCAGGGTATTTTGCATTCCTTGACCTGGGCAATTTTGTAATTACTAGTAACTGCCAAAACTTTCTTTTTGCTTTTAAAACATTCATGTGATATTTGCAATAGTTCCTCGCCACTTTTGGAAATTTCTAGGACACCCCCGCCAGGCGCGTGCGTCGCGCGTGAGCCTGGGCGATTTTGCAGGGGTGCCCCCGGCGTTCTTGAATCGTTATTTGTAGTCACCAAACTTGTGCTGGCAGTGCTAATAGTTCTGGATTTTTGCATAGAAGCCCCCCGTTTTTGTGAGTGTTGCAAATACGCCCTCCCCAGGTGCGTGCTTAGCACGTGCCTGGTTGGTCTATTTGCAACCATTTCCTCGCGTTTTTATGAATTTTCTTGTAGTCCAATAACTATTTTGTCTAGCTATACTTTCTGTGAACATATTGCACGTAGGCCCTCGCATTTCTTGGATATTACACAAATACCCCTGAACTCATGCCTTTTCTTTTTGTTGTTTGTATTTTTGCATGCATCTACAAAAGCCTAAAAAATCTCCAAAAATAGCATTAAGCTCCTGTTGCATCATAGTTCATCACCACATTTTTATTTTTTTATAATTATCGCATTTTATTATTTATAAAAATTCAAAAACACCTATTTTCAGCACTGTTTGCATTAGAAAATACCAAAAAAATATAAAATCACTCCAGAAAAATCCCAAAAAAATATATTTTGTTCCTTTTAGTTTGTTTTAACTCCCAGCCAAAAATCATTAAAAAATATAAAACCAAACTCCAAAAAATTGCAAAACTTTAAAAACCTTCATAAAAATTTATAAAATTCATAAAAAAATCCAAAAATAGTGTTTTCTTTTCCTGAATCTTCTTTGTTTGATTATCTTTAAGTGAAAATTAATTTGGAGAATTTTTGTTACTGTTTGCTATTTTATTTCTCCATTTTAGTTTCAGCCTTGTATTTTCTTCACTGTTTTCTCTATTTTGCTAATTAAAAATACCAAAAACATTCTAAAAATTACCCAAAAATCACAAAAACAGTAGAAAAGTATAAAAAGACCAAAAGACTTTATTTGCTTATTTTTGAGTATTTTTATCTATTTATATAAATACCTTAGCTTGTCTTTTATTACTTTGTCTTTACTTTCCTTTATTGAAAAAGAATATTAAAAAAATATAAAATATAAAAAGAAAATATAAAATCAGTAAATTAAAAATTAAAAAAATATATATATAAAATTAAAAATTAAACAAAAAAATATAAAAATAAAAAACCCACAAAAATTCTAGATTGGCTAAGTTGCTTGTTGGACTTGGGATTGGATTTTTATCCGTGCTTTACACCTTTGCTTCTTGTGTTCGACCCCTACTTGCTTGCCATTGTACATCTTTAGTAGGGTATAATAAATTTTAATCCTTGCTCTCTATTCTCTGATTGATTGTGTGGGTTAATTGTTGAAGACCGAGGAAGTTTGAGCAGTCACATCAGCGACAGTGAGTCTGACTTGTCAGACCGCTATTTAGCGGCTCTCGCATTTTCGCTTTTCAAATGGCGCCGTTGCCGGGGAGCATCGGCTTGTAGAGTACCTTTGGGTCTTGCTAGTCACTTAGCCATTTTTGCTTACTTGTATTTTGTGTATTATTTATTCTGAACTGTCTGACATCTCTTTTGTTTTCTTGCGAGGGACCGCCGACCGAGGAGGATCGCCTAGGGGATCCTGAGCAGCCTTGGGAGGAGGAGTCGGCTATTCTACCCTAGCCGACAGGAGAGAGCAGGAGGACTAGAGAGAGTGAGAGAGAGTTGCTTTATTTTTGTGAGAGGGAGTATTTGATTAATTTGTAATAATACAGGACTTGAACTCTTGGACACTTCGGGCCTAACTTCCGGGTGTTTGTTCACCCGGGGGCTCACCGCAGTTTTGACGAGTTTTTATCGCTGTCATTTTTCGGATTTGTTTTCATTTTTCACTTTCTTTTGTGGATTGAGCTCTTAGTTCTAGGTCCTGCTTGATTCGATTAGAATAGGTCCAAACACCTAATTATCTTTGCATGCTCCTATAGACTCGTATTTGGACTTAGACTAATTAAATAGTTAGCAAGTAGCTCCCGATCCACGCGCCGCGAGCTCACACCCGAACAAGCGCTTTCTCCTACTCCAAATGTGTTGGGCAGAGGAGGGGTGAGCCAAGACCGGACACTCGGATTGAGAATTATTAGCTAGCTTGTGGTTCTTCACGCTAGCAGTTGTCTGTTCTAGGACGATTTCCGCATTGCATAACCGGCATATAGATTAGGTTTATAAATTTCTGCCTTGCATCCCGCATGGAGAGAGCTGGGATTCACTGTAAGTCTTCTTACTTTGCATTCATCATATAGGCACAAAGGTGAGATTTCCATCTTGGTGCCGACTTGCATTGGCTTTTCCCGACTCTTTTCTCCCTCTGATTTTGGATATCTTAGGATAAAGAAAATACAAAATCGTTAGGCGCGTGTTTGAATCTACTCAAAAGAAGCGATAACACAAAAAAATTAAAAAAGGGACTGCTAAGAAAACTTTGACCTAAATAAAAATTGGTAATTGGACTCATTGATTGGGGAGAGCAACACCCTCATTTGTTTTCAGGTTGCATGGGAAGGTCTCCTTCCAAGTGAGTTGAGCGTTCGTAAGGATTAGAGCCCAAAACCCAACTTGTGGCTGCCTTGTGTATCGCCTGGATTTCCGAAGTATTGGCGCTACTATCGTACGTAGTCGAGTAGGCGACAGTGGTGACTCACTATTGTGTGAGCGCCGACCTTGTCCGAAGTACCGAGCATAGGCCACGCCTTCACGGGGGTGTCTGTCTCACCGGCTGCGTCCGAGTAGGATCTTGCACGCTCACGGGTGATTCCGTTGCGAGCGAGATCCGAAGTATCGGTTTCGCCTATCGCTTCCTCCCTCTATTTCTTTGGCTGAGTAGGGATCCAGGAAGGGTTACAAGGACCTTAAAAAGCGCAAGTTACAGGTTACACAGGAGGAGGACAAGTACGGGAATACTTTTCCGGCAGTACTCTCGCTCCTATAGGCGTAGCGCTCTAAGGACTCGTTGAAAGATAAATTCCTGAAAATAAGATAAAAATTACAAAGATAAAAGCCGAACCTTCACGGCTTCACGTGTTGAGTTGGTGAACTCCCTTGTCTTGTGTTTGATTGCTAATCATATTTAGGTCAAGATCAAAAACCTCGCGCCGTTGCGCAATTTTGTTTTCCCTCCAGTTGACCCTCGCTCATTGTGAGCCTTCTACTGTTTTACATTCCTTTTTGTTCCTTGTTAACCCCCGTATCTTTCATCCACATCGATCTTCCTCTTGATCTTCGAGATGGCGACGAATGGACAGTTTAGTCGAGGCTCTGTCGACACCCACATCGGCTCCATTCGTTCACCCTCTCCAATAATTCAGGGCGATTCCCGAGGCACCGGTTCAAACCCTATGAACCGACCTCCAGACTCCCTGCCTTCTTCAATAAACCGGGACCACTCTCGTCCCGAACTTTGGTCCATTTTGGATGGCCATTGATTTTACTCCTTACACATCGCCATCCTTAACAAAGTTCTGTGTCGACCTTGACACAGACCGCATCTCTCTATCTGGTGCTGCAATTCAGACTGATCGGGGCATTCTACCATGTGCAGACTCAGAGCTCGATCCACTCAACCAAGCAGAGACAGAAATGGCAGGAGGAAGGGGAAAAGGACCACAGCCTCAGCAGGAGCCCGAAGACCATGCCGCAGAAGGACAATACACTACGCAGGGCGAGGTCAACAGTCAACTGCTGGCTTCCATTCAAGCCATTCAGCAGCAGCTGACTAACCAAGCCCTAGCCCAGACCGCCTTCCAGGACATGCTGAACGATCTGAGAAGAAGGGCCGATGCGAGGGATGGCCGACGAGAGGAGGAGCCGAACTTTGAAATCAATGATGAGTTCTCAGTGGGGCCTGGACTTTTGAAGCAGCAGAAGAAGATCCACCGCAGCCCAAGCCTACACTCAAACAGACATACAACCCAGGAGCAGGGCGCATCACTGAGTGGATTCAGATTCCACGAATGCATGCTCACTTCGAGCTGAAGCCACAGTTTCTGTCACTGCTTCCCACTTTCATGGGAACACCACTGAGGAGCCATATATTTTCCTCAAGAAGTTCAACCGCATTTGCTCCACTGCTCACTACCCCGGAGTCCCCTGGATGTAATCAAGATGACCGCATTCTCTTTCAGCCTTCAAGACAAGGCCCTTTACTGGGTCGATCATCTCGGGAAGGTCGTCACCACCTGGGAGGAATTGAAATCGGCTTTCCTTCATAAATTTTATCCTCTGGGGAGATTAAACCAGATGCGTGCCCGGATCTCCAGTTTCTGCCAACAGCCGCACGAGACAATCCATGAAGCATGGGAGAGATTCAAGGATCTCCAGGAGAAGTGTCCCCACCATGAAATACCAAGACCAGTCTCGTGCAACACTTCTTTGGGGACTGTCATTCGAGAGCCAAAAGCTAGTCGATGCAGCTTGCGGCGGATCGCATTTCAACAAGGACGAGGATGTTGTATGGAATGTCTTTGAAGAAATGGCTGAGGGAGAAGCAGCCCCAATCCTCATCCCGGGTCTACATGAAGCCACCGACCGCCATCAGCAAGCCAGTTAACATGGCTTCTCATACTGAGGACAAAGATGAAAGCTCCAAACCTGAGTATCATCGGGAGCCACTTGTCCAAAGTGGACATCATCGAGAAGAGGTCGCAGGACCTCGAAAAACTGGCAGTTATAGAGAAAAGGACCCAAGGTCTGGAGAAGCTCGACCAGATTTCCCAGCAGCTGGAGCAGCTCGTCCGAGCACTGAATGCAAACATGTGCAACGCTGTGTCTACCTCTGCCGAGCCGAACGCTGAGAAGAAGGAGCCTACAATGCAGCAAAATCCTCAGCCGACTCCACCACAGCCCCAGCCAGTCCAGCACGTATACTACGTGCAGGTCCGGAGCAGCCACCGCAGCCTCAGACACAGATGGTTATATATCAGCCAGAGCACCAGCCCGCTTACCCCGAGCAGTTCTCTCCACCCCCGCCGCTGATCCAGGAGATCAATGGCGTCTGGAACAACGAAGCGCAGCTGACCCGTCCTCAGGGACACTATCAGGGTCAGAACATGGGCAACAGGCCCTTCCAGCAGCAACACCAGGGTGGAAGACCATTCCAGCAGCCCTACCAGTACCAGCCTCCCTCACATGGAAACACGTGGAGGCAGAATTACCAACATGGGCCTCAGCAGTCCGGATATCGTGGACAAGGCTATCACCAGCAACCGGCTGCACAGTACAACCAACACCAGTCCCAGTACTTCTCCAATCCCCCTCCTCAACAATTCGCACAAGGATACCCGTCACAATCTCCACCGCCATATCAGCAGTCTAGACCCCAGCAGGGGGAATCTTCTGAGATTGTACCGGTGAATCCGGCCCTGGCCTGTTTGGAGCAGTTGATGAAGAATATGGCCGAGATGACCCAGAAGATCGACGACCTGACGGCAACCAAAACCGTCATACCAGCCCAGGTCGAAGCCAATCCTAACAATTTCCGACGCAAGGAGCAGGTAGCCGGCAGTGTCCAACCCGAATCAGGTGAACTTAATTGTTTTTTATCTAACGCTGTTACTCTCAGGAGCGGTAGGACACTCCAGCCATCGGCGACGGCAAAAGGAAAGCAGATGCATCTGACGGGGAATCGTCAGTCCAGCCAACACCAGGGCCAGCAAGCATTTTGGGAGCAGCACCAGCATCCAGAAAATCACAAAAAATGAAGAAAACAGAAAAATACAAAAAGATAGCAGTAACCTCGGTGGAGACCGGCCAGCATTGGAGACGCTTGCACCCGCATCACAGTCAGCTCCGGACAGGAGGAGCACCGCACTGCAGCGAGTCCAACGCCAGCACCTGAAGCCGAGCCTGTCGTTTTTGGTCCACAAATTGTAGATGAATCCATTCCTTTTTGTCATCTACCTGTAAACAACAACACGGACACTATTTTGAATGAAATTGGAGAAGAGTTTGTAAATATTCCTTTTCCTGAAGCAATGAAAAAACACAAAAAAATGAAAAATTGAAAAGTGCTTTGTCTGATCCTGCTATCATAGAAATCATTCAGAATTTGGTGTTAAATATGCCATTAATGAAAGCTCTTGAGTACATGCCTGCTGTGAAGAAAGGACTGAAAGAAGCATGTACAACCAAGCGCAGGCCAACCCCCCATAACTCCCGAAGCAAAGGTGGTAAATCTGAAAAGCACATTCTCACTATGGCCACAGTCAATGCCATCAGCAACCTCCCGGACAAAAAGCCAGATATGGGAGCACCTCTTGTACGTTGTCAGATGTTCGATCAAGAGTTCGAACGAACACTCCTCGACAGTGGGTCATCTGTTAATCTGATGCCAGCCTCACTACTCACGGAGTTCAAATTGGGACCGCTCAAACCTACAAAGATGATTCTGCAGTTTGCAGACAAGTCAGTCAAGCGGCCTAGGGGCTTGTTGGAGGACGTGATCGTCACGGTTCAGGGAAAATCTTTCCCAGCCGATTTTGTGGTCTTAGATATGGACGTCCCCGCTCCGTTGCTCCTTACCCCGATCATACTCGGAAGGCCATTTCTGCGGACGTCAAACGCAGTCGTGAATTATGGGACAGGAGAAATCACTTTTGGAGCTGGCAATGAAATTATCCGAGTAGAGACCCTGTCTGAGGGAACGCCCGTTGAACCAACATCGGTATCATGTGCAAGGGTGATTGAGAATGATGAAGACTGCGACTTTCTATCCGAGATTCAAGACACCAACCTCTTCCTGGATGATCATGAGATCCACGGAATCCTCTATCCAGAGAAGGAAGTGGAGACCGCAGTCGAATTCCCGTGTATCGATCAAGACGAGTACCTTGCTGATGCACTACAAAATACTACCGTGGGGTCGTTACGCCTTCAGAACCAAGAGCCGAGTTTGGAAGCATTTTCGGAAGAAGATGAAATCATCGAGGAAGTCTGTCAGGATCTGAGAGAAGAGACAGAGCAGATTATGGTGGACATCGCACAGTTGAAAGAATCACCACCTGTATTGATAGCGGAAGTCACCACTGAAGCAGCTCAGACCCCGCCAGAGCTGAAACCTTTGCCCTCCAATATGAAGTATGCCTTCCTTGCAGGAGAACCGAATATGTACCCGGTCATCATCAATGCGCATCTGACCAAAGATCAAGAATCTCGTCTGATGGAGGTTCTTGAACGTAACCGCAAGGCGATAGGCTGGCGAACCTCTGATCTCCACGGGATCAATCCGTCACTCTGTTCGCATCGCATCTTTCTGGAGGAAGACAGCAGACCCTCTCGTGAACTGCAAAGAAGATTAAATCCAAACCTGCGAGAGGTGGTTATGAAAGAAATCCAGAAATGGTGTGATGCGGGATTCATTTATCCCATCTCCGACAGTAAATGGGTGAGCCCTCTGCATGTTGTGCCTAAGAAATCAGGGATCACCATTGTGAAAAATGACAAAGGAGAGGAGATCGCAACCAGAGTGCCGACTTCTTGGCGAGTGTGCGTAGACTACAGAAGACTCAATCTCGCCACCAAGAAGGATCACTTTTCCGCTACCCTTCATCGACCAGATCTTGGAGAGATTGGCCGCGAAGGAGTATTTCTGTTTCTTGGACGGTTACTCTGGGTATAATCAAGTTGCTATTGCTCTTGAAGACCAAGAGAAGACCACTTTCACCTGTCCATTTGGCACATATGCCTTCAGACGGATGCCGTTCGGGCTTTGCAACGCCCCAGCCACATTTCAGAGGTGTATGCTTGCAGTTTTTGCTGATATGGTGGGTAGCTTCCTCGAGGTCTTTATGGACGATTTTCGGTCTATGGGGATTCATTTGATCAATGCCTGGATTATCTAGACCGAGTCTTACGGAGGTGCTGCGAGGTGAATCTTGTGCTCTCCTGGGAGAAGAGCAATTTCATGGTGACTGAAGGAATCGTGCTGGGTCACGTTGTTTCTAAACGTGGCATGGAAGTTGATCCAGCCAAGGTGGATGTAATTTCTAAGCTGGAGCCACCTACAAACATCAAGCAAGTCCGGTCATTCTTGGGCCATGTCGGTTTTTACCGACGATTTATTAAAGATTTCAGCAAATTGGCCAGACCGCTGACTGAGTTGCTTGGCAAGGACAATGAGTTCATTGTAGACGACCGTGTGCTCCTTGCCTTTAATCAGTTGAAAGAACTCATCACGCAGGCCCCTGTCCTACAGCCACCGATTTGGACTCAGCCTTTCGAGATTATGACTGATGCGTCGGATTATGCCATCGGAGCTGTACTGGGGCAGAGAAAAGACAATGTACCGTTTGCAATTCACTACGCTAGCCGAACGCTCGATGAAGCTCAGCGAAACTATACTGTTACTGAAAAGGAGCTGCTAGCAGTAGTCTTTGCTTTGGAGAAGTTCAGATCTTACCTTCTTGGATCCAAAGTTATCATCTACACTGATCATTCGGCCATTAGGTATTTACAGCAGAAGAAGGATGCCAAACCACGTCTTATCCGGTGGATCCTTCTCCTCCAGGAGTTTGACATGGAGATCAGAGATAAACCTGGGGTAAAGAATGTAGTGGCCGATCATCTGTCAAGACTTCCTGAACCGGAGTCTCTTGAGCTAAACTTGCAGCCTATCACAGAGACCTTTCCAGATGAATCGATTTTGTCTGTCGCCTCACTTCCTTGGTATGCGGACATCGTGAATTATCTAGTTGCCAAGAAAATCCCACAGGACTGGCCTAAGTTGAAAGTAGACAGATTTTTGTCTAAAATCCATTTCTACCAGTGGGAAGACCCGTATCTGTTTCGTGAGGGAGCCGATTGCATCTGGAGAAGGTGTATACCTCAGGAGGAGGTCCCAAGTGTCCTCGCTTTATGTCATGATCAAGATTCTGGGAGGACATCATTCAGGAAAACGGACGGCAGCAAAAGTTCTTCAAAGTGGCCTCTGGTGGCCTTCATTGTTCAAAGATGCAGATGAATACGTCAAAGGTTGCACTGACTGTCAGAAGATGGGTGGAACCATAGGAATGAGAGATACGATGCCTCTGAAGTACATTCAGATCTCGGATGTCTTTGACGCCTGGGGGATCGACTTCATGGGCCCATTTCCTAACAGTCAGGGGTATGAGTATATTCTGCTTGCTGTCGATTATGTCAGTCGTTGGGTGGAGGCTATCCCGCCCGAGCCGCCGACAGTCGGACTGTCTGTCGATTCTTACGAGATCACATCATCGCACGGTTCGGGATTCCCAAGATCCTCATATCTGACGGGGGCAGTCATTTCCATAAACAGAGAGGTGAAGAAGCTGACCCAGGAATTCTGCATCGAACATCGTGTGGCTTCACCCTATCACCCGCAGTCCAATGGCTTAGCCGAATGTTCAAACAGGGAGATCAAGACAATTCTGCAGAAACTTGTGCGTCCGGATCGCAAAAACTGGTCTCAGCTGCTTGATTCCGTTCTTTGGGCTTACAGAACAGCGTACAAGTCACCCTTGGGAATGTCTCCCTACCGCCTGGTGTATGGCAAGCCATGCCACTTGCCCGTGGAACTTATTCATAAATCTTTATGGGCTATTAACATCTGTAATTTGGACTCCAAGCAAGCAGGACAGAACCGGAAATTGGATCTGAACAGATTACTGGAATTCAGAGATTATGCATATGACAACAGCCTGATGTACAAGGAAAAGGTCAAAACATGGCATGACAAGCACATCCGCCACAAGTCCTTTGATCCCAGGTCAGAAGGTATGGTTGTTCGATGCGAAATTAAAAATCTTTCCAGGCAAATTGAAAAGCAAATGGACTGGGCCGTTTGTAGTTAGGCAGGTGCGTGACAACGGAAGTGTATTGATATCCAATCTGTCAGCTGACGCACAGCCTTTTGTAGTCAATGACAGCTTCTGAAGCCATACCTCGAACATGACACATTCATGGCCGTCGTTGACTCGATTCAAGTAATCTATGAGGATGAGCTGAATATCTCGAAGGAGACAGAGGAAGGCAAAGCACATCAAAACATTTTTGAATGATTTTTCCTTTTCATCTTTTCTTCTTTTCTTCTTTTCTTCTTCTTTATCTCATTCTACCGAATTGATGCCATCCCTTTCATCACTGCTACACTTAGGATGTACTCTATCCTAAGTCTAGGGGGGATGTGCATCCCGAGTTGTTCATACCCAATCTCATCTCTTTTCTTCTTTTCTTCTTTTCTTCTTTTTCCTCTTCTATCTTCTTCATCTACCGAAAAGGTGCCGCCCTTGTAGACAGTTTTCTATACTTAGGACGTACTTTGTCCTAAGTATAGGGGGTTGGCACCCCGAGTTTCTCTATTCTTTTCGATCCTCTCCATTGTCTCCTCTTCTTGTCTATACTTAGGGATATCTTACCCTAAGTATAGGGGGAGACAATCTGAGTACGATCTGTTCATTCCCACCCTTGACCCTCCCTGCTTTGTGTACAGTCTGCTATACTTAGGATTATTTGATCCTAAGTATAGGGGGGACGGTCAACTTCTCATTCATTGATTCATCACTTCATTCCTTTATTTTTAGATTTTCCTATACTTAGTACGAGTTATGTCTTCTCTTTTCTCTCTGATCTATGAGGACATAGCTCAAGCTAAGTATAGGGGGGTCGTATATACTACGTATATACTTTAGCCATAACTCGTACTTTCGTATTTTCCTAATAATATGGCTACTAATTCTTTAAAATTCATTAAAAAACCTTTAATAAAAAGATGTGATTATTCCTCAAAATTCTTTTTGTATATACTGATTAATAAATCAGGTGAAAATGTTTTTTGCAAAATGTTTGAAAAATAGTTTGAAAATCTTTGTGAACATCTATTGAAAACTATTTTGAAAATATTTTGCTTCATGTTTTCAACCTTTGTAAAAATGTGTGGTTTGTAAAAATTTCTTTTCTTTGTCTGAAATAAAATGTTTGAAAAATGATTTGCAAATGGTTTGAAAAAATGGTTGCAAAAATATTTGAAAAATCTATATATACTGTTTTGAAAACCGATTGCAAAATGATTTTCAAATGTGTGTAAGTGATTGTAAAAATTATTTTGGACTATAGTTTTCAAAAATTGTTTGAAAAACTTTGTGTCAAATAAGTTTGAGGAATGTGTACATCTCACCAAAATCAACTATATCTATATATATATAAAACTGACCACTTACCCTTGTAAAATTCTGAAATCCACTTCTTGAAAATATAAGAAGCACTCCCGTGTACATATTTTCACCTAGTTTTCAGCCAAAACTTTTGCAAAACTAAAATCCAAAAAAAAACATTGGAAAAATCTTTGTGAAAAATACAAAAAATGCATATGCATCTGCATCATCATCATGTTTTCAAAAATCCATAAAAAGTTCAAAATCTTTGAAAATTGCATCACAAAAATATTTTCTGCATTGCCTTGCATAGCACGAGCATTTTTCGGATTGAGTTTGATAGTTGAACAAGTCTAAGTAAAATCCGGAGATTGGAGCTTGATTGGACCTTAAAATCTACCTAATAACAGGAACCTTATAGGAACTGAGTTTGAGGTACTTCAGGTCTAGTTGACTTAATTCTTTGAGGATCACGGGACTTGGTTCAATGGATTCTTGACTGCCTAAGTAGAGTATTTCGGAGCACACGCACGACTCTTGTTGATAATGACCTAACTTGGACACCTGCACCTTTCACATAGCTCTCCACGGATGAGGTGGTGAGGAGGCAGTTTCCTTTGGCTTGGGGTAGCATATGAGGGTAGTACTTCTAGGCGGAACCTCTCTTCTTCTTATAGTGAAGGAAGTGCACCTCAACTTGGTCTAGTGGTGATGAAGTCTAAAGACAGAAGCCGTGGGTTGCAATAAAGCTTCAAAAGAGGGATAGTCTACTGGCTCAAGAGGAAAATTTCTTGTATATATGCTGCACCATGTAGATATGTTGTACAGATGCAATTGAAAAAAAAAAAAAAAAAAAACTCCAAAAAAGTGGTGGGTCGGATTGAAAATTTAATAACCCCACCGGAGTGTATATAGTCCAATAAAGCAAAAGCTTATGGTATCCATGTCACATCTCATGAAGCTTGCAGCGGGAGACTTAGCTACACTGGTTGAGCTCCCAAAAGTCTATACTTCTTCCCCCTCTTCTTGAGCCGGTTGCACTTGAACTTAGAAGGGAATACCCCGCTTCTCGAGGAAAGAGTTGCTGGACCGAGGCATTAGAGTTACCAGGTTGGGGGAGGTTGTTTCTTTGTCACTTCTGAGGTGGGGGAGCTACATATCACTTACACTGTACAAGTCAGCTTCATAGTCGTAAGAGTTTGCGTATGAGTTGAGATATTTCTGACCTGGCTATTGAGGAGACTTGGAACAGAGTTTTGGGATTCTCAAGGACTGTTGGATTTCAAATTTAGTTCTCATTAAGGTTCCGACCGCACTAAAATTCCCAAAGTCCAACTTAAGCTCCAAACTTTGATTTTGCGAAGACAAGTTTGATAATTAAACTTAATCTAATTTTCTTCTTTTTCTCTTCTTTCTTTTTCTTTTTGCACTTATTGCATAAGTGTTTGCTAGGGACTAGCAAAGGTAAAGTATAGGGGGGATGATGAATCCACGTTTCATCATCTTTATTCTATCATTTTGGCCTGAAAAACCTAGTAAGTGCGTGTAAATAGCATTTATTCATGCATTTTAGCATTCATGTATATGTATGTAAATATTGTATAAAATGCGGTTCTTAAAGCCAAAATTATAGAATAAAGAAAAGAAAAGAAAAAGAATAAAATATTGTAAATATTTTATGACCCGAAACCCCGAGACCTAGGCATCTTGATGAATAGGTCGACAAGGAATAAAGTAGGGGGAGATAAGGTCAGAAATACAGATAAAATACCTATACTTTTTATTCATTCTTTATTCATTTTGGGACCTATTTTTGGTTCCACTTTTTGTACATCAAATAAAGAAACTTTGTACATGAAAGTTGTAGATAATAAAATAAAGAAAAATACAAAATTGATTTCACAGAAAAATAATGTACAGATAAAAAGTTATGGTCTGAATAAAAGTCCAGAATCCCAACTTCCCAGACCCGTATCTCACAAATAAAGACTCCAAATGCAGCGTACTCACCTTTAATTGTATATAGAAGAAAATAATCTAATTAATGGTGGTGGTTTCGCATTCAGCGGAGCTACGGTTTGAAAGTTGACTTTTGGACCCCTATTGTACCTTGTACATATTAAAATATTCAATTTATTATTTATTTATTATTTTTATAATTTTATATTTTTATAATGTTGTAAATAATACTTATAATAATTAGGTGCATTAAAATCAGAATAAAAACATAAATAAAATGCAAATAAAAATACTTGTATATATTATAATATATAGGTATCATACATGAAGCTATACCTATACAAATAACATTTTCATTTTATTAAGTGTATAAAATATATCAGAAAATTAAAATAAAAATATATTTGTGTAAATAAAAGTATTCTATAATTTTATAAAATACTAAATAAAAATAATAAAAATAAAATACCTAAATAAAAAAATAAAATACTTAAATATATAGATATAGATACCTATAGGGGTATAAATGCAAACTTGTAAAAATAAGTCGCATAAAAATAAATAAAAATCACTATAAAATAATTTATAAAAAATAAACATTTTTATTTTATGACCAAAATTTAAATAAATCATCTTCTATTTCTTATTGAATTTCTAAGTTTTTTTTACCAAGGTTTTTTCTGGTTGGTCCACGTGGACCAACCAGAGCTTGTCCTTGGTTGACCTCGGTCAACTCTCTGACCGAGGTCTGGCCATTGTCAGAGTGCATTTTCCTTGGACTTCGCGGATTTTCCAGGCCAAATCTTTCACCGTTTGGCCTCGGTTTCTTCACGACTTTTGAAGATCTACCATCCAGCTACCACGCCCAAGCATCATTTTTGGCATTTTGACCAAAGACACGCCCGTGATCTTGCCTCGAAAGTCGCCACTCGTCCAACTTTCAAAACGACCCATCTTCTTCCATTCCCTCTTGATCACTCTTCCACCGCAAAAGCCCGCGTCTAGACCCTCGTCTGGACTCCTGGTGACAGCAGGAGTGCGGAGAGCTTCTCAGCTGGGCGATTCGGCGTCGAATCGAGCTCGATCCCCTTGCCGGAGTCCTCGCCGGAGGGCACCTTGTGCGCACGCAGGTGAGGTCCTTCTTTCTCCCTTTTTCTTCCTTTTCTCAAGTGTTCTGCTGTCAACTAGA